>WOXC01006934.1:92500-453409 GCA_011680675.1 Gymnobelideus leadbeateri | reverse complement strand
AACTTTCTGCCCAATCCCATGATAATTGTTCAGTTTTCTTCCTCCAAAAAAGCATCAGTCAGATTAGTTCTTTCATGTTACATTGAAAAACAATTGGGCAAATTTTATTGACTGCAATCATTTTTATTTTGAATCAATTCAGTTCAGCTAGCTTCCCTTTGTAGGCTAGACAGAGTTCCTCTAATCTCCCACATACAGGTTCCTGTGGGAAACCAAACACAAATTAAATAGAATGGAAATGCAAGGGACATCCATTTTCTTTCAGGTCTGATACCTGATTTCCTTTAGACCCTGGGTCAGTGTTATTTTCATGACTCAATCGAATTGTTCATGTGCATTTGTGTGTGCTCATGAGTGTGTGAGAAAGAGCTAACCAGAGCGTTCCACTTCGCATTGAGCAATTTCTAGATGAAACAATATACTCCAGACACAATCTCTCAGCAGGGTCCTTGCCCTCTCATTTCTCGACAAACTACAATGGCCTCTGCCAGAGGCCAGCAGTTCACATGCTCCTGAAAGGGGCAGAAAAGAGAATAAATGAGAGAAAGGAAACTGATCTGTCTCAGTAATGCTGTCTCGACCCCTCTATGATCATGAAAACTCACAAACCACCTGTTTCTACCTGTCCTGCCTCTACATCCTGCATTCCATGCTGGCCAACCTCATAGTCACAGACCATTCACAGAGGGGTGACTTTGTAGTTTAGGGTGGGTGAGTGGGTGGGGGAAAGCTACCTGAGCTGAACAACCTTCAAGGAAGCCATTGTTGTCATCTTTCACTGAAACAAGTAGATGGTGCTAGAAACACTAAAGAGAAGGATAGGGTTGGGGGATGATGTGGGTGGCAAGAAAGAACTTAGAGCATACAAGGGATTCCTAGTCTTAAGGGGAAATACATTCTTTGTCCTAAATACTTCTCTGCTTCCTCCTTGATGATCTATAATCTACCCATTCTTTGTGACTGGGCTCAAACCCTATGTCCACGAAGACTTCCCAGACCTCTCCAGCCCACAACCATCTGTCTCCTGTGGCATTTATAGCCTGTACCACACAATCCAATACCTAATCACACCTGGCACTTGCATAGGGCTTTAGGATTTATAGAGCAAATTCAAAGACATTATTTTATTTGGACTTCCCAAGAACTCTATGAGGAATGCAGGGCAGGTTTTTATTATCTCTTTCTTACAGAGGAGACAGCTGAAACTTGGAAAATTTAGGTGACTTGCCCAAGGTCATGTTGCTAATAATAAGTGGTGGGGCTAGAATCCAAGTCTGATAAAGTGCCCAGTTCTCTTTCAACATTAGAACTGCTTAAGAAGTAACGAGTAGGTGCTAAGTATAATACTAGATGTTATAAAGACGAGGACAAGCAGACAAAAACAAAACAAAACAAAACAATCCTTTCTCTCAAAGAGTTTGCTTTCTTCTGGGGGAGGGATGACAGATTCATAACACTTAAACATGAATAACTACCACATAATTTGAGGAAGGCTTCTTTGTATCTGTAAAGTCAATCATGAGCAACTTCCCCTGAGGACTGCTGCTGTGAACAACTTTAAGGATCTAGTCACATGGTATAGGGAACTCTCTACTTATTCAGCAATAAACTAAAGCAACTAAAGCATAATGTTCACAATATAACATAATTTATTACTAAGGTGGCCACATAGTCTTAGACAAAACATATTATTGAATAAGTCGCAGTCTCCTCAATCAATATAGAGTACCCAAGTCAAGTCTTCTTTCATCTTGACTCCAGGCTAGTTTCCAATCATCCTTAAAGGGCAGTGGAAAGTACAAAGGCCATTCACCCTTAGGTCAAAGTAAGTCACAATCTCATCAATCAATGCAGAGTTCCCAAGTCAAGTCTTCTTTCATCTTGCCTCCAAAGACTGACTTCTAAAACCTCCTCCATGGGCTGACTTGTTCCCAGATCTTGCCTGGATTCACCTGACTCTTGCCTGGATTGACAGGTGGGCGATTCTCCCAGTTCTTACTTGGATTCATATATAGGCAGCTTTCCACTCCTGTTTCATATGGACTACTCCATTCTAAGCCATTCACAGTTTCTATTTCTAGGAAGACAAAGCTTAACAGAACTACAATATTTGCACATATTGCTGAAACTATCATCTCAATTCACTTTCTGTTTGACAAAGTAACACAAACCAACAGACAAAGCTTCTGCCTGAGAAACCAAACATAAATCAACAGTAAAGTCCCAGAACTTCTGTAAACAACAGTAAAGCCCTCTTTCAGGACTTCTGTAATCAGCAGCAAAGTCCTCTCTCAGGGCTTCTATATCAGCACTAAAGTCCTCTTTCAACAGACAGTATGCTTCGTTCTGACAAAGTAACATCTTCATAGACAGAACAGATGGACAGAGTGCCCACATCACAAGCATTCTCCTTCTCAGTTCTGCTTGGTCCTAGCTTGTGCTCGAGCTTTTCTCTGCTTTGCTCCTTCCTGTTCCACCCTTCCTGTTCTGTTCTTTTGACAAACTCCTCACACTGTGGGGCTCCATGTGAGGATATTGGGCCTATTAAGGGAAGGAAAGGTCTCCAAACTCCCTTAGGCCTATTAAGGGCAACACAAATACTGTTTCCAATAAGATTTGACACAATCAAAGGTGGAGCTCAAAGGCACTTGAATAGCTGAAACAAGCAGCAAAGTGCTACTTTGCTTGCCATTATAATATCATGGCTATATACTTGGAGTCAAGTAGACCTTCCCTCTTCCAGATACTCAGAAGCTCTGTGATCTAGGACAAGTCAGTGAACTTCTCTGAACTCTTTATTTGGTCAGCTGTAAAATAGGTATCACAATAACACCTACCTCACTAAAGTTCTGATGATGATCAAAATGAGATAATGTACCTAAGAGATCTGATAAGCCCTAATGCTTTATATAAATACAATCTGTTATGATGAGGAGAGTGATGATGGTCAGTCTTTTACCTTTAATGAGAATATAAGCCCCTAAAAGGGATGGGAAGCTTGCCCCACACCTATCCATGTGGAGCATGTTGGGCACCCAGTGAGTATTTTTAGCATCAAAGTGAATTGTTGATAGTAATTTTTAATAACAAGCTATCAAACTTTGCACACATCTCTCCTCTACAAGCACATGCTGTATTTGTAATCTGCTGAGATCTGTGTGGAGCCATGCAGAGCTGCCCTGCTCCCCTTCAACGACTTCATTTGCATCCAGAAATCAAACAGATTGATGATCTGAGTAATAACAGTAGTAATAAGAAGAATAATAAAAACAATAATGCCACCTTACATTCCTAGTAGAGTCAGCAGTGTGTTCTCCCTTACATTATTTCATTGAGTAGTTAATCAAAGGAAAACATGGACTTGTTATGAAATAATTTTTTTGTTCTAAAAATTTTGTCAAGCAATACTGAACCAAAGGTGTCATATGAGCCCCCAAAATTCATTCTAGAAAGAACTACAATCCTGACCACAAACAGCTTCCAATCTTTTATGTTAGTATCTGTTTGGTTAATAATCAGGTTTTCTCTGGGTGGCTAGGTGGCAGAGTGAATAGAGTACTGACCCTGGAGTCAGGAGAACCTGAGTTCAAATCTGACCTCAGACACTTGGCACAATTACTAGCTGTGTGACTTTGGGCAAATTGCTTAACCCCAATTGCCCTCCCCCACAAAAAATAATAATCAGGTTTTCTTTCATTTTAAGATTCATCCCATTGTTGTGGATTTGTCAGTCAGTGAGGATTTTCATATTAACAGACATGATGTGGACAATCACTGCCAAAGCTTAATAATAACCCAGGTTTGTGTCCATAATTGAGTAGGATGAGGAGTGTGTGTATGTGCATGTATGTGTATGTGTGTGTATGTATGTTTGTGTGTGTCTGTGTATGTGCATATCTGGGGGTGGGAAGGAGAGAATGAAGGTGGAAGAAGGCAGTACTAGATACAGGAAATTTCCCAGTGCTTCCAATGGCTCCAAATGCTTCTTTGCCATACACAAATATTTCTTGATTATCAATATTCTTTCTCATCATGATTCTATATGATTATAACTCTTGGAGTACCAGCATCTCTAAAGAATCAGAATCTCATGATAAATGTGTGTATGAATGAATAGAAAAGAATTTATTAAGTCTTTATCATGTGCGAAGCTATGCTAAGTGCTAAAATATGAACACCTTTACCTTTAGGTAAAACAGTCCCTGCTCTCAAGGAGCTCATATTCTAAGAAAGGGAGACAATTGATATAGAAGGTTTGAGCTACAAGTCAGGTGGTCTTTACAATGTCAGCTGTAAGTCAGATGGTCATGTATCTTTAATGTCATTTCTATTAAGACCACATCTATTTCTGATGTTGAACCATCTGTTGCTGAATCAAGGACTTTTGTGGCAAAAACTTTATTTTCCAGATCTTTAATAGCTATGAACTCTAAACTGACCAAGAGGAGACACAGGAGAGGCAATTGTCAAGCCATCCCCATAACTTTGCTTATATATAACTTAGTAAGGTTATATCTGAAATGGATACTCTGGAAGCAGGACTAGTGTCTGGAGAGAATTGCTATGCCCTGGATTCTTGGGACTGATGTCTCCATCCAATTTTGAGGGGAAGTAGTAGTCAAAGTTGAAGCAACTTGGTGGCTCAATGCATAGAACACTAGACCTAGAGTTAGGAAAACCCAAGTTCAAATGCAATCTTAGACACTTTCTAGCTGTGTGGCCCTAACAAAGTCAATAAACCTTCCTGTGCCTCCGTTTCCTCATCTATAAAATGGGGAGAATAATAGCATATATTTTCCAGGGCTACTGCAGAAATAAAATAAGATAATATTTACAAAATGCTTTGCAAACATTAAAGTGCTATATCAATACTAATCATCATCATCATCATCTTCATCATTGTGATGGCCATGTTTTGATTTGCCTAGCACATTCCATCTCAAGGCCCTTCATGTAGGCTCCTTTCCCTGCCTTGTGGATGGCAAGTGGTTGTCAGTTGGTAGGATTGGCTGCCCCCTTTTCCACAAAGGTTGTTCCTTTGGATGATTGCTATAAATGATCTATGGGGAATCACTATTCCTGGGGCTTTAGGGTTTATCTAGCCATAGATAACAGTTGATGTTATTTGGGATATTGCTCCCCTTGATATCTGATGACTTTAGGGGCAAGGCTTAGAGTACAGCTGGTGATCAAGGAAGCATTGCTATTCCTAGAGCTCTTGGGCTGAACATTAGACTGTCTCCACTTAGTGTCCAGGGAGAGGTGATAATTTCTTTTCTTTTTTTCTCATTTTATTTCTTTTATAGAGGGGGGAAGGCAGGGGAATTGGGGTTAAGTGACTTGCCCAAGGTCACACAGCTGGCAAGTGTTAAGTGTCTGAGACCAGATTTGAACTCAGGTCCTCCTGACTCCAGGGCTGGTGCTCTATTCACTGCGCCACCTAGCTACCCAAAAGAGGTGATCATTATGCAAATAGCAGTGGACCCACTACTACCAGCACCAGCATGTGCCAGTGGTCCCAGCCTGGCACATTCCACCTTTTATCTCTCTCTCAGTGTGCCAAATGATAGTAAGAAGATTAAGAGCAGGCATAAAGAAGAACTTATACAGAACCAAGCAAAAACCCCTGCGATCCTCTAATAGAAATCTTCTGCCATGCCAACATTGATCCATTAACAGCAGCTTTTAGATTCTGGCCGTCCAACCATTTTGAACATCAAATTGTATTATCATCTAATCCTTATCTTTCCATATTCTCCATAAAAACTATGTAATAGTTTAACAAAAACTTTGCAAAAGCCTAGATAAATACTATATATCTGCAGCATTTCTCTCATCTATTAGCTTAATATTTTTTGTCAATCTTTCAGTAATCTTTTTTATTAAAAACAGGCATAAACTATTCTTGATGAAAGCATTAGATTGCAAGCTCCTTGAAGGCAGAGACTGACTTTTGACTTTTTTTGTATACTCAGTGCTTGGCACAGTGCCTGGTATATAGTAAGCACTTAATAAATATTTATTGATTTATGCTTGTTTTTTGTAATAATCAACCTTTTCTAGATGTTTACCAACCATCTCTTTAATGAACCATTTTAGAACTTTCACAGAAAATGAAGTCAAGGTTTTGCTGTTATTATTGCTGTTATTCAGTCTTGTCTGACTCTCAGTGACCCTATTTGGGGTTTTCTTGGTAAAGATACTGGAGTGGTCTGCCATTTTCTTCTCCAGTTCATTTTACAGCTGAGGAGCTGAGGCAAACAGGGGTAAGTGACTTGTCCAGGGCCACATAGCTAGTAAATGTCTGAAGCCAGATTTGAACTCGGGAAGATGAGTCTTCCTGATTCCAAGTCTTGTGTTCTATCCATTGCTCCATTTAACTTCCCCAAAGTCAAGTTTACTGATTTGCAATTTTCAGGTATTGTTCTCTTTCCTTATTTGAACATTTCAGTAGCATTTTCCATTTTTCAACCTTTTGGTGCATCTCCCATTTTCCATGATATTTAAAATATCACTGACAGTGGCTAAGCAAGCATGCCTTCTAGTTCTTTCATGACCCAATGATGTTGTTCTCTGGGCCAAGTGACTTGAATTCATCAAGGGCAGCTAAGCACTATCTCACTATTTCCTTACTATTTAGATGTCAACTGCCTATTAGTCATCTTGTTCTGTCATCTCTAGGATAAAAATATTCTTTTTTTCAAGGATAACAGAATCAAAATAAGAATTAAATAGATATGCATTCAGAGCTGCATTTTCCATTACCATCCTCCTTTATACCATAAGCCAAGCCCTTATCTCTTCTATTATGTTCTTTTTTGGTCCCAATACAGCTAAAAACACATGCACAGAGAATGCTAAGGCATAGATAGGCTTCATGGAAGAAGATCCCAGCCCAGTGTAGGGTGTTGTCTTGAAAAGCCCTAATTAGAGCTGAAAAACCCCTACTATTTAATTTCCTTTAATTCACTGAGTATTTTTAAGTGCCTCCTATGGGTTGGGCATCATTTTACCTCTTTTAAAAAGAGATCTAAAAACATCTGACTAGAGGGAGGGGTGGCCACATTCTTGATGCTGCACCCCAACCTCATGCCTTTGTCAATGATCATTTATTCTTAGGCACTTTATTGTTGTTCAGTTGTTTCAGTCCTGTCCTACTCTTTGTGATCTCATTTGAGGTTTACTTGGCAGAGATACTGGAGTGGTTTGCCATTTCCTTCTGCAGCTCATTTTACAGATGAGGAAACCGAGGCAGTTGAGAATAAGTAATTTGCCCAGGGTTACACAGCTAGTAAGTGTCTGAGGCCAGATTTGAACTCAAATCTTCCTTACTCCAGGCTCAGAGTCTATCGAAAGGGGCACTTAGCTGCCCCTTTTAAGAATTAGGAGGGATGTTTTCTAGGTAGATTTGGTATCAGGATAATTTGTGACAGGATTAATTATTTGGAGGAAAATCTGGAGTTATTTTGAAAAAAAACTAACCCCATTGGGGACCAATATAAAACCATTTTCTCATATTTCTTGTAGAACTTCAAATATCTCCCAAGCAGAACCTTAGCTATTCCTTGCTTGTTATGTTAGACTCAGAAATGGCTCCTCATTATTGATCATAGAGATAGAAGGAACAATGAATAAGTTTCTCAATATGAATGAATTGGGCCTACCTGGGGGCCTAGGGTATTTTATTGGTTGCCACTCTTCTGCAACTGATGGAAATTAATTTTTTAAAAAGAGTTACAAATGAGATATTACGGTCAGTCTGTGGCACTCAGGCCCACCAGGACATTAAGTGATCTCAGCTGATGTCTGCTGAATATTTTCCAGCAGATTGTTCTTGAAGAAACTGGATGAGATGATGCAAACATTAAGAGTTTTTCTGCAGAAGGACTGCAACCTTATGTCTGGGGCTGCTTTATTGCCTTTGAACTGTAGCCAGGAACTATGTAGCCAGCAGCCTGTAACAAGCTCACATATTTTCAACTTTATAAATTATAATTCTCTATCCCAGATGCCACCGGAAGGTGAGGCTGAGAGGCAAGGATCAGAGGGAGCCAATTATATCTCTTTAAATGAAGAAAACAAGTCGTGGCCATGGGGACCAGAGACATCTTGCAAAATTCTATTTTTTTTCTCCCTGCAGGTTCTTCAGTCATCAGCAAAATGACACACGGAGGCTTGACTAATTGTGACTTCAGTTCCTAGAGATTGTTCCATCCATCACCCTGGTGATTCTGAGTTCTCTTTATAATATTATTGATGATCAATTGGGAGTATTACCCATGATGGATGAAGCTCAAAGGGACTGCTAGGGAGCTCTGTGTGGATGGGCACCATGGACACACACAATTAGATATATGGGAGCACTCAAAACTCATTCAGCTCTCTTAGATTGGAAACTGAGCTGAGTATCTCCTAAAAACGGGACTTAGTCAGCATAGGCCAAGTATAAGGGACATTCCCTATGTAGGATGGTATTTCCTTTCTCCCATAAAATCTAGCTGTGCTAGAAAACAAAACCAACGAAGGGAAGAAATCAAGATACATAAATCAGTATCTGGAACCAGCTGCCTAGATGACTGGGTAGTCCGTCCACATTAAAACTGGTCTTGTATATCAATTGTCACCTTCTTTAAAGTGAATCTAATTCCTTCTATTACAAGTGATTTTGAAGGAGGGTGGACTATTAGATAAGGTATTAAATGTGGATTCAGGAAGACCCAGATTCAAGACCCACTTTGGCGTAAGTTGTGAAATATTAGACAGGTCATTTAACTTTCTCTGAGTCTCTCTTCGGTAAACAAAAAAGGGAATTTGTGTAGAAGACCTTTAAATTTACTTTAAACACTAAATTGATGATTCTATCAATTGCAACTTTTTGTATATAATTTATATATATATTATTATTATTATACTATATATATATATATAATTTTAGGGGAAGCTGGGTGGTACAGTGAATAGAGCACTGGCCCTGGAGTCAGGAGGACCAGAGTTCAAATCTGGCCTCAGACACTTAACACAAAAACTAGCCGTGTGACCTTGGGCAAGTCACTTAACCCCAATTGCTCTCCAAGAAAAAAAGGCAATATATATACATATATAATATACAATTTTATATATATTTAAAAGGGATAGCAAGTTGTACACAATAAATTGGCAGTTTCATGTTCTACCATCTTTTTTTTAATTATTATGCTATGTTATGGAAATGCTTGTTTCATTCCATGCATTATAAATAAAATAAATAAAACATAAAAAGTTACCCTCTACTTAACTTAGTAGAGTTAAGCCTCTACTAAGACCTGTGTTAAGTTTGTGCTATCTGCATTAGAAAAAAAGGAGCAGAAATCTGTTTCTGCCGCTTACTCTACATGTGACCTTCACACTTAGGTACTTTACCTCTACATACCTCACTTTCCTTATTTGCAAAAGGAGGGGGCAGGTCAGATGAGGTGACACCTAATGTCCATTCTCAATCTAAATTATGATCCTCTGATCTTATGAATCCTACATTCTTTCTATTTCATGTCTCCTAGGAGGAAAGGACATCAACAGAATAAAAATGGATATTACGCTGAGAGGAAAAAGTAGCTAAAATTTTTTTGCTGGCAAATGTCAATATGACCTGGTTTAACCAGTCACGACTTCCTGAAAGAGGTGGGCTTACACCAGCATTGGTGTTTATTTACACCATTTTGGTAGAAAAGTGTCATGGTAGAGTTTCTCCTGATTTATATATGTATATTCATTTATGGGGGATTCTTAGTCATTGAGTCTGAGGCTAACTCCATCCCTCTCTAGAAGACTCAGGTGCATGAGTTCTATTCTGATTCCTTTGCCCATTGGTGGTAATTTTACTTGTATACATTGTACAGTATACCTTGTATTCCCCCTTTTAGTACACTTCTAGCCATTTCACATATCTCTGTCCTCCATGTCTCTATATTGTACCCTATTCCCATGGGGCTTTGCCCTCAACAAACTGCTGTTATTATGGTTCAGTCATTTTTCAGTTGTGTCTGGCTCTTTGTGGTCCCATTTTGGATTTTCTTAGCAAAGATACTGGAGTGGTTTGCCATTTCCTTCTCCTACTCACTTTACTGATGAGGAAACTGAGGCAGACAGGATTCAGAGATTTGCCAAGGGGCACATAGCTAGTGCCTAAGGTCAGATCTGAACCCAGGAAGATGAATCTTCCTGATCCCTATCCCAGAACTCTATCCACTGTGCCACCTAGTTATGCTCCAACAAGCTGCTACTTAATTCCTAATAGATTGTGAGATAATATTTTAAACAATTCGGTAAACATTTATCAAGGGCCTACTACATGCAGATCACTACAGTGGGCACTTGGTGGGGGAGAGGGATACAGCTTTTGAATGCAACCTGATCTCGGCCCTCGTGGAGCTTATATTTTTGTAGGGAAATAAGATGCATGCATGTGTATGTTAAGTATAATTTAAAAATATTACATAACAAGCATTCAAAAATTACAAAATAAAGTGATACTTAAAGTATGAGGTGAAAGCTGTAAACCATAACTATATCATATTGTCTATCATTTCCTGTGGAAATATCTAGTTGCAGATGCCTATTAAGGTATGACCTTCTCCAAAGGCTCATTTTCATCAAAAAAGGTGATTCCCAAATTAATTAACCAATCAATCAATAACCATTAATTAAATGACAACTATGTTCCAGACATTGTGTTAGCTAGGGAAAGGAAGGAAGGAAGGAAATAGAGAGAGAAAGAAAAAAGGAAAGAAAGAAAGAAAGAAAGAAAGAAAGAAAGAAAGAAAGAAAGAAAGAAAGAAAGAAAGAAAGAAAGAAAGAAAGAAGGAAAGAAAGAAAGAAAGAAGGAAGGAAAGGAAACAAAAGAAAGAAAAGAGGGAGAAGGAGCCCTTATGTTCAAGGAGTGTACATTCTAAAAACTGGAAAAACTTCAAAGTCCAAAGAAAGAAATCCCCAATGCTGAAATTTTAAACTCTATGACAGGGAGAGAGAGAGAGAGAGAAAGAAGGAGAGAGAGAGAGAGAGAGAGAGAGAGAGAGAGAGAGAGAGAGAGAGAGAGAGAGAGAGAGATTTCTGAGCAAAGACTGTCCCTAAAAACAAACAAACCAAAAACTAAAAACCAAAAAACCACTTAATAATACTGTAGAGAAAACACTCATAATTATTTCTCTCCTTGCCTATAGTATCCTGTTTAGTGAATAACCATGTTTTTCTAATCTCAGATAAACTGCTTAGTAGTCTACTAGAAAGAGATGTGAATTTGAAGTAAGAACACTTGAATTCAAGCCTTAGCCCTGCCATCAGTTGCTATGAGATTTTGGGCAAGTTACTTCCCTTCTCCATCCAATTTCTCATCTGTAAATGATCTTTTAGATCCCAAGGTTCTATAACTACATGTCAAGACACATAACTTGGATTCAATTAGAGCTAGATGCCACTCTCCCCCTCTGTAGTGATTTTAGTAATAGCTCAGAACCACCCAAACCTTTACAAAACAATTGTCTGAGCTCATAGTAAAGAGAACAGGGATGTGTTTGTGTCTCCCTACTGGCTCTGCCTTCCAGATCCCTACATCACCTAGTTCCTGTTCTGTAGGCAAGACCCCAAGAGGGTTGGGATTGGAGGAGTGTCAATCTCTAAGTGGCCTTATTTCCTACAAGAACAGCTCCGTGGCATGTGTCTACCACAATCATGGAAGGCATTCCCCAGGAGCCTTTAGGAGTACAAATCTTCTTAATTAAAATGGAAAAAAGGCATAGTGAAGGAAACAAGAAGGGGGAGGCAGAGGAGAGGGGTGACAAGGGGAGGATGGCAAGGGGAAATGATAAATATTTCACAAGTGTTTCCCAACACTGGCCATCCAACACCCAATGTAAAATGCCACTCAATGGATTATACTTTGAGTTGGAAAGTGAGGCTAATTCAGTGTAATGAGAGGTGAATGGGACTCCGGGCCCTTTTCTTACCACAAGAGACCCCTTACAAACGAGTCTGCTCTCTCAGTCATTAATTTTTTATGAAGTTTAATAGGCCTGCAGCCTAGAGACCTTCTGTGGTGTTGATTAGCCTCATATTTCTCTCATTAATGTAGAATCTGATTAGCTCTTATAAAAAGCATTTCATCTTGGGTCCTGGCCATAGCAACCACATTGTTCTGATATTAGGAATTACAGGTTTGCTTCATCCAAGGAAACAAACCAGCCTGGGAAACAAAGCCCCCTCCAGTTGCACTCAGGCTATGGAATGTAATGCTGAATGTTGGCTGAAGACCAACAATGAATCTTTCTTTTCCTGCCCAGGACTGGAGACCTCAAGTTGGGAAGTGAGAATCCTTATTGAAGGCAGCTACATCAGGTGCTCTCCATAGAGGGAGACTTTCAGAGTCTAGGCAATAATCATGTTTAAATCATACATTTCAAGCATAAGGAGACCCTGGGTACATTGAGAGAGAGGGAGAGAGAACAGAGTAATCATTTGGGGAAGGACTGTTAAGAATAGCTAAAACTCCATCTCCCTCACCACCCTGCCTCCTGGCCTCCCTACATTCCTTCAAGACTCAGTTCAAAGGCTCCCTTTCAAAGCCCTTCTCTCTCTCTTTCTCTCTCTCTCTCTCTCTCTCTCTCTCTCTCTCTCTCTCTCTTCCCCTCACCCTCACCCCATGCTTCATACTAGGGTCTTCCCTCTGAAATTACTTTCCATGTCATATGAACAATTTTTTTGCATGTTGTCTCCCCCTTCAGAATGTGAGTCGCTGAGGGGCAGAGACTATGTTTTTGCCTATTTTTGTATTGTCTGCCCTTAGCAGAATGCCTGACGTATAACGAGTGCTTAATAAATGCTTGTTGACTGACTGCCTGACAAGACAGTCTGAGGTGATTCTTTTCATAATAAGGTTATATTCCTTGTCAAGGAAGCTGATCAAATTCTCAAACTTATGGAGACCCATTCCTTTCTTTACCTATCTGCTCCAATGTTTATTTTTTTTTTGCTTTTTTTTTTTTGGTGGGGGAGGGCAATTAGGGTTAAGTGACTTGCCCAAGGTCACATGGGTAGTAAGTGTTAAGTGTCTGAGGCTGAATTTGAATTCAGGTCCTCCTGACTCCAGGGTTGGTGCTCTATTCACTGCACCACCTAGCTACCCTCCAATGTCTGTTTCTACCAGACTACCTGATGGGGTCAGCTTAGGTGCACAGCTCCCCTTTACAGAGGGAAGAATTATATACCTTCTCAATGTTTCTAATGACATTATGACTAGCACAAGCCATAGACATGACATCAAACATCTGAAGTGAGGAGATGGTGGAGTTTCTCATATAGATGCTTCCATTTGGATATAATAGAGAGAGTTCTGGGCTTGTCTCAGAAAGATCAGAGTTCAAAGCCTGCCTCAGACACTTAGTATGTGTGCAACCCTGGGGATTAACCTCTTTCAGCCTCAGTTTTCTCATCTGTAAAATGGGGATAATCCTCAGAAGATTGGTATGAAGATCAAATGAAATGATACTTGTAAAATGCTTTGTAAACCTTGGTTAGTTGATTATTGTCCTTGGTTCTCTAAGAGGATCAACATGTTATCAGTATGTTGGAGTCAAGGGTACAGCATTTCCGACTGTGACTCATCTGACCAATGGGAGCTCAGAATGCTCTACCACAAATAAGGCCGAAATAGTACACATGAACATTTGGAGAGGAGAAGTCTCTAAATTCATGCATCTCATGTGATAATATAAATGTTGGCCATTATCATTATGTTTTCAAATAGAGGTTAAGAAGAGCCATGAGGGGGTGGAGCCAAGATGGCAGAATAGAAACAGCGCTTCCAACGCACTCTCCCCCCAGATTACCTCCAAACTATGTAAAAAGGGGACTCTGAACAACTTCTGGAGGCCCAGCACCCACAGAACGACACAGAGAAGATAACCTCCCGCTGAGGACAGCCAAGCAGCCCTGCAGGAAGGACCAGCGCAGCGCTCTGGGAGCCGGCAGCGCAGCGCAGAGCCGAGGCCAGGTCTGCCTGAGTTGTGGTTTTAGCCCCAGGGTGGCTGGGCCAGCAGCCAGCTGGAGGGACCCCAGAACACCAGCAGCTGTGGTGATTCCAGAATTATCAACTCAGATATGCCTAGGACAAAGTGAGAGGTTAGTGCCCTATGGATTTTGGGAACAGTATTTGGGGAACACGTTGGCTTCCTCCCCTGGGGGCTAGAAGCTGCTGAGGAGACATGCCATTTTGTAGTTTTCAGGGGCAGCTACAGCTCCTGGCCCGCGAACTATAGGGAGATCCAGCGATCAGTCTTGGGAGTTAATCACTCTTGCTTTAACCTCCCTGGATCTGAATTGTGATCTGGGGGGGAGGTCTGGGGTGGGCATCCAGCTTGCCAGAAAGCTTGTGAAGACCCCAACATTCGGGACAAAAGCTCCCCTGTCTGGTGGCGGAGTCCTGCTGTGGCAACAAGCCTAAAGGTCAAGTAATTAAGTGGCAACATGTCAAGGCAAAGGAAACAAAATAAACAGAAAAATGCAACCTTAGACTCCTATTTTGGGGGCAAAGAGGATCGAAGCAGGGAACAGGAGGAGGACTGTGAGGTCAGAAATCCTGCTCCAAAAGCCCCAAAGGAAAATATGAGTGGGTTACAAGTCATAGAGTACCTTAAGAAGGACTTTAAAAATCAAATAAGAGAAGTGAAGGAAAATCGGTAAGAGAAATGAGAAGGATGCAGGAAAAGTATGAAATGAGAGTCAACAGCCTGACTGAGGAAAACAACACCTTAAAAATAGACTAACTCAAATGGCAAAGGAGGCCCAAAAGGGCAATGAGGAGAAGAATGCCTTAAAAAGCCAAATTTGCCAGATGGAAAAAGAATCTCAAAAGCTCACTGAGGAGATTCATTCCTTCAGAGTTAGACTGGAGCAAATGGAAGCCAATGACTTTATGAGAAATCAAGATGCTGTTAAGCAGATCCAAACAAATGAAAGAATAAAAGGCAATGTGAAATATCTCATGGGAAAAACCACTGACCTGGAAAATAGATCCAGGAGAGACAATTTAAAAATTATTGGACTACCTGAAAGCCATGATCAAAGGAAGAACCTAGAAATCACCCTTCAAGAAATTCTTAAGGAAAATTGCCCTGATGTTTTAGACCCAGAGGGCAAAATAGAGGTTGAAAGAATCCACTGATCACCTCCTGAAAAAGAGCCTAAAAAGGAAACTCCCAGGAATATTATAGCCAGGTTCCAGAATCCCCAGATCAAGGAGAAAATACTACAATTAGCCAGGAAGAAACAATTTCAATATTGTGGAAACACAATCAGATTAGCACAGGACCTGGCAGTTTCTACACTGAGGGATCAAAGGGCATGGAATATGATATTCCAGAGGGCAAAAGAGCTGGGAATGAACCCAAGGGTCACCTACCCAACAAAACTGAGTATTTTATTTCAGGGGAAAGTATAGTCATTCAGTAGAATAGAGTACTTTCAAGCATTCTTGAGAAAAAAACCAGAGTTGAATAGAAAATTTGATATCTAGACACAAGAAGCAAGAGATGCCTGAGAAGGTAATCTGGGAAAAGAAATGAAAAGGAACTTATCAGAGTTGACCTATTTACATTCCTACATGGAAAAACCATAACGGTGACTGATGAAACCTTTCACAGTATGAAAATAATGGAAGAAGGGTGTATGGTCATATGAATACATATGTGAATGTGTGTATATATGTTTACAGTTATATATGTATATAGGGTATAGGCTTAATTTGTTGGGAAGGGAGGATACTCAAGGGGTGAAATTATGAGGTGAGAGAGAAAAGTGGCAAGAGGAGATGGGGAGAGACAGAGTAGGGTAAACTATCTCATATGGAAGAAGCAAGGGGAAGTGGCTGCAAGGGAGGGGAAGAATAGGAAGGCAAAAAGGCAAAACCACATTCTCATTGAATTTGGTTCAGGAAGAGAATGACATACATACTAAATGGGATATCTCAACCTGCAGCAGAATAGGGGGAAGGGGAATGAGAGGAGGGATGATGGATGGGAGGGCAATCTTAGGGGTAGGGGAGGTTGGAAGTACCCAGTATAGAAGAGGGACAGGATCAAGTAGGGAATGGACCAGGTGGGGGGTGGGATGGGTGGGAGGGAATTATAAGCAACCTTGTCCAATATATCTACTATGGTAATATTTTGCGTAGCTAGACATGTACAACACATACTGAATTACTTATCTTCCCAGAGGGAATGGGTGGCAAGGGAGGAAGGGAATGAATCTGAAATTCGAGGTCTTAAAATTAAATGTTTCAAATATATATAAATACTATTATCAATACTATTTTGCATGTAATTGGGAGATAAGATGTGCAGGCATTGGGGCACAGAGATTCACCTTCCTCTAATGGAAAAGTTGAAGGGAGTATGGGAGAAGATATGGGAGAGAGCAGATTGGAGGAAGCGATATCTTGTGGGACTGCTATTCTGGGATGGTGGGTAGGGGAAAAACGGGGAAAAAAATTGTAACTCAAAATCTGGCAGTAATGAATGATGTAAACCAGAAGTTAATAAAGCATTTAATTTTAAAAAAAAGAGCTAGTCTGGTAGATAGAGCTACAAATGTTGCAATAGTGATGTAGCCTAGAAATTTAATGTACCTTTTCAATGTACAAAATACAAAACTAAGGTGAATTTCCAAGTAACTCTATCTAAGTATCTGACAAGATCCTCTTCAGTAATTACTGATGTTTAAAATAAATAAAGATTTTAATATTTAAAAAAAAGAAGAGCCATGAGTATGAGGCCCAAGAAATGGGTGATAATGGAAAATAGAGGACTGTACTTGGAAAGATGAATTGGCCATTATTTATATACAAAGCTTTCTTTCCTTAAGAAGTTAGTTACCATATTATTGGGTTTTTTTCCAGTGATCATCAGTTCTTTGATCCATTTCTACCTAGGAAATTCACCTCGCATTAATAGCATGCCTATTCAATAATTCCTGGCCATTTCTAAATTACTTGCCTTCACTCTGAGCTTTCTCATCTTCCTATGAAAACTCCCACTCTGCTCCAGGAAACTTGGGCTCTGATATATAACCTCATCTTGCTGAAAACCAGACTACCACGTCCCAGCCATTTCCAAGACATACTGTTGTATGTGAACCCTCATTCCAGCTTTCCCTCCTTCCTAACCCTACCTCTAGTTTTTATGTTATCATCGCTTACTAGAATTTGAACCCTATGAAGTTATCACAAGTGATTAGCACTGTACCTGACACATAGGAAGCATTTAATAAATCATTTTTCTTTCATCCTATTCCACTCAAGAAGTATGTATTTAGCACCTACTATGTGTCAAACACTGTACTAATGCCTAGGTATACAAAGACACAAGTAGCATTTGTTGTTGTTCAGTCATTTCAGTCATGTTCAACTCTTTGTGACCCCATTTAAGGTTTTCTTGGCAAAGATACTGGAATGGCTTACCATTTCCTTCTTGAGATCATTTGACAGATGAGGAAACTGAGGAAAACAAGGGCAATAAGTGTCTAAGGCCAGATATGCACTAAGGGAGATGAGTCTTCTTGACTTTCGACCTAGCACTCTATCCACTGAATCACCTGACTGTCCAGTAGGATCCAATGAAAGGTAGAATAGAATGAGTTATGGAGAAAGAAGGGACAGGGCTGACATATTTAGGTATGAGGAAATGAGTAGTGGTAGGGGGAGTTTCAGTCTAGGTAAGGAAGGCTCACAGAGGGATTCTGAGTGGAGACATGGGGCAATAGATTGTCGTATACTCACTATACAGAAGTCACGGCAATGTGAATTTGATTATTAATCCATGAACAAAGGGCACAATATTATCTTCTAATTTTTACATGTTGTATTTTTTTTCTCCAACTAGAGCATAAGGGCCAGGGCCAAGCTATCTGCCAAAAGCTAACAGCATTTTCTTCATAGTAAATGCTCAATGAGTGTTGCCTGATCGATTAATAATATGAGGCTTTGATCACACTGCTAATAGCCTATATGAACATGATAACTAGTAGAATAGGTCCATTAAATGAGTGATTGAATTTAATGACTGGATGGGACTCCACTACACTTAGACTGATGACCACAAGATGTTAAAAAGAACAAATTATAAAATTTCAGAGTTGAAAGAAACCTAAAAGTTTAGTCCAATCCTTACCCAAAACATAAATCCTGTATATGATATCCCCAAACAAATGATCATTTAGCTTTGGATCAAAGATCACCATTTAATTGCAAGGAACACATTACCTGCCAAGCAGCTCACTCAAATTTCGACAGCTTGAATGGTTAAGATTTTCCTTATACCCATCCTCAATCTGCCTTTCTGAAATGTCTTTAGTGGTCCTAGCTCTGCCTTTTGTAGTTAAGCAGAGGAAGTTAAATTTCTCTTTCATACAATAACCCTGCAAATATCAGAAAACAGTGAAATGTCCCTATTCCTTTTAAACTACCTTTTAAATGTTCTATTCCTTTCAAACTACCTTTATATGGCAATAAACATGGGTGCCTTCCTCTGGACATGTTTCAGATTGCCAGTGTCTCTTAAAACATGCCACCAAGAACTGAACATAATTTCCCAGATGTCAAAAAAGAAAGATTGATTATAGTAGGACTATCACTTTGCTTCTTCTGGGACTGAGGGGTTGAACTAGGTGACTCTTAAGAGCCCCTTCCAGTTTAAAGAGGTTTGCTACGTATTCTATCTGTTTTTAAGTTTCCAGAGAAAGAACTCCCATTGATCCCTTTAGTATCACAGATTGAAGGAAAGAAGTATGAAGGGAAGAGGGGAAGAAGGAAGGAAGGAAGAAGGGAGGGAGGGAAGGAAGGGAAGAAAGGAGGGAGTGAAGGAAGGAAGAAGGAAGGGAGAAAGGAAGAAGGAAAGGAGGGAGTGAAGGAAGGAAGAAGGAAGGGAAGGAAGGAGGGAGAGGGAGGGAAGGGAGGAGAGGAGCAAGGATGGAGTATTAGATGCCTATTATGTTCCAGGCAGTGTGTTCAGTGCTTTATTAATATTATCTTATTTTATCCTCACAATAACCCTGTGAGATAGGTGTTATTATTCTCATTTTACAGTAGAGAAAGATGTAGACAGAGGTGAAATGGTTTGCCCAGGGTCACACAGCTAATAAATGTCTGAGCCTAGATTTGAACTCATATTTTCCTAACAGCAAGCCCAGCATTCTATTCACTGAGTCACCTTAGAGATCATACAATCCAATTTTCTCATTTTACAGATGAGGGAACTGAGGCACAGAGATATGAAATGGCCTGACCATTAGGACACAGGTAGTCAGTGGCAGAGCTAGAATTCCAACCTTGTTCCTCTAGTTCCAAATTAAACGCCTATTTCATTGCACCAGGCTAGCTTACTTCTTTTGCCTTCAGTGAATTCTCTCTAATGACCTGACCTGACCAGGGTGCTAAATCGTGAAGCTTAAAATCCATTTCCTCTGTCTCAGGCCTCCATCATTTTGGTTAGAAGCCTTCAAGGGTCATTTCCTACAAGAGGTTTATCTTTATTTCTCTAGTTTTAGTGCTCCTCATCCCTTCAACCCCAAGCCAAATTTTATTTATGCCTCATAAGCATTTTGCATTTTTATTTTGTGTACAAGCTGTTTCCCTTTAATAGAATGTAAGATCCTTGTAATGAATGGATAAAAAATGGGCATTTCTGAAGTGTTTACTCTGTGTCAAGTACTGCATTAAATTCTTGACATGCAACTATAAAAAAGCAAAACATTCCCTGCCCTCAAAGAGCTGGCATTCTAATAAAAAGAGATGAAAATCAGAAAATCACAGGGATAGGAAGAAAGTCCCTGGGGATTCCACAGATGAACACATCCTTTCATGCAGCAATGGGAGCATTGATTTGCACATGACTCCATAGTGAGAAGGCGATGCTACCTGAATTAGAAGTAGACAAGAAGATGGCTAAGGTGCGATGCACTTAGATACAGTGGGTCTTGTAAGCCATTCACCAAGAGGAATTACATAGATCTCAGAACAGATATGCCAGAATTGAAAGGGTCTTTGAATATGGTCTCTGGTCTAGAGGGTATAACCTCAAGCAAAATGATGGCAAGGATTTAAGGTGGATGGGGGCAGGCCCTGTTTTGATGTTGTGGTTTTGTTTTGTTTTGTTTTTTACTTACAGTACCTAGCTCAGTGCCTGGTACCTAATGTTGTTGTTTAGTCCTTTTTCAGTCATTTCTGACTCTTACTGACCCCATTTGGGACTTTCTTTTTTTCTTTTCTTTTCATTTTTTATTTTTTGGAGAGGGGAAGGCAGAGCAATTGGGGTTAAGTGACTTGCCCAAGGTCACACAGCTAGTAAGTGTTAAGTGTCTGAGACTGGATTTGAACTCAGGTCCTCCTGACTCCAGAGCTGGTGTGCTATTCACTGCACCACCTAGCTGCCCTCCATTTGGGATTTTCTTGGCAGAAATACTAAAGTGCTTTGCTGTTTCCTTCTCCAGCTCATTTCACAGATGAGAAACTAAGGCAAACAGGGTTAAGTGACTTACCTGGGGTCACAAGCCAGTAAGTATCTGAGGCTGGATTTGAACTCAGGAAGATGAGTCCTTGTACTTAGTAGTAGGCATTCAATAAATACTTGATGAATTGAGTTGAAAATAAATCCCGACTCTGAAATCTCATTCCCATGATAACCCATCGTGGAAAGTGGGGTGTTGGAGAATTCATGCACTGCAGCTTGACTCACAACCCCAATTCTGACTGACTAAAGGCACATTTTTTTTACATGATGAATAATTTGTTTTTCAGTAAAATTGAAAGCCCGGGTGATATCATGAAGGTGAGGTTAGCTTTAGAGGGTTGGTAAAGTCTTCCTACTCTCTTCACCTCCCAGCCCCAACTTCTTGAAGCTAGAACAAACAGTCCATCTGCCTTTTTGATAAAAAAAAAAGTTTTCTCTCTTCATTTTTCATGCTCTGGCACTAAAAAGGAAGAAGGCGCTGAGGCTTTTGAATTAAGCTCCTGATGCATGGCTATTTAATCTATCCCTGATTTTGCGTTTACTTTGTTCTGGCCAGGAAAGGATGCAGAATTTGCCATAATGAATGACCCCAGCAATTTCTGCTAATGGCCAGAATTGAAACCTTTGATAATCCCAGGTGAATAATGTTGTCTCAACAGACCGAAGGAGTCTTTTACCTGTCTGACATAATGATAGATGTAATTAGTTAACAGGGATAGTCAGAGGCTTTAGTGGAGGCATTAACAGAGATTGCTCAGGTCATTCTTAATTATGCAAATTCTCTGTCTACTTCAGACTGAACACAGAAAAATGGGTAAACACAGCTAGATAAAAATGGCTGAAATGCAATGATGAAGTCAGAGAGCTGGGAGGGCCAAGACAAAGCAGTGGCATCTTTGATGACTGCCTAAGCAGGAGGGGAAACAGGCTAGCCATGAGTGAAGGTTAGATCCATAGACACCAATGCTTTTAACCCAAACAAAAGACCTTTCAGTGTCTGGCAAGGATACTTCTCTTAAAACAAATGTCATTTTCAGAGGGCAAGACCAAATATTTTGGAGAGATGATTACGGGAAGACTCAGGCAGCTAAAGCCTCCATGCAGGGAGAATGAGCAAGCATCTCCAAAGAAGCTCTAATAGATTTGGGAGCCAGGTTCCTCTAACTTGGAAGCTGGGGATCTGGACACCTGAATTTAAGTGATGTGAGATAAAGGATATGGTAGGGGCAGGAGAATCTCTTTGTGGACTCTTCTCTGACTGAATTCTCAGCCTCCCTCAAATTACCTGCCCTTTGCCCTCCATCCTTCCAATTTGAGACTCTACGTGCCTCTACTCTGCCTTCTAGCAAGGAAGTCAGAGCCAGCATCAGATCTGGAAGAATGTGCATAATTCAACCTGGCATCAAAAGCTAAGGATTTTTTTTTTTTTTGCATTAGACGTGTTTATTTTTCTTGTAAGGCTTAGACATGTCAATGGTTGTCACATGTGGCCAGGTGAAATCTTGGCAAGAAATCAATTTGATGTCCAGAGTCAAAGAGCCTTCTTTAATGTCTCCCGATGAGGCACTAGGAAGCCTCCCAACCAAGAGAAGAGGCGAACATACTACCCAGAGGGTCAGCAATGGGCAATTGACAAGAATCCAGCTGGTCACCAAAGTCAGTCGAGTGGAGAGAACATTCAGGTTGTTTTCAAGATACTTGGCTTGCCCTTGTTTGAATGCCTAACACCCTCTCTATCCCTTCTCCTCTCCACATTTCACTCCCTACTGAAATCCTGATTATTTGGTTAGTCTGTACACAAGGCCTGGACAGTTCCATCACTTGACTCCCTAGCCTTTCTCTTGTCGTTTTCCCTCTTCCTATCACTTTGAATCTTGAAAGAGTCAAATGTAGGACTAGCAAATAGTAGTATGCTTTATATGGTGAATTCCAAAAAAAATTTTTGCAATGTGGTATCTCCATAAAGATAAAGATAAATATCAAATAAATTCAAGAAAGATTTAGATAAATTCATGTATTGTGTACCATTGTAGATTAGGGGAGACTAAGAGTTTGGGGCAAAGCCCCTAGCAGGGGTGGGGAGCCTGTGGCCTTCAGGCCACATGTAGCTCTCTAAGTCCTCAAGTGGGGCCCTTTGACTGAATCCAAACTTCACAGAACAAATCCCCCTAATAAAAGGATTTGTTCTGTAAAACTTGGACTCAGACAAAAGGCCACACCCAAGGACCTAGAAGGCCACAGGTTCCCCACCCCTGTAAGGCATTCATCTGGGGAAGACAGCTCTATCCCTATCTTAATTCCTCAGCCAGGTGTTACTCTCAAAGATAGAACATGGGGCTAGATACACTGTGATTCTGAGGTCCTGTGGCAATATTGAAATCCTATATTTAGCTTGGAGGACCAACATCTACATCAGGAACAATGAACAGGATAGCCTAATTAAGAGACTATACATGCTGGTAACCAGAGTCAAGCAAGTAAATTTCCAATATAATCTGCATAATTCAATGCCTGACACACAGTAGGTACTCAAAAAATGTTTATTTACTGACTTTATTTCATCCACTTTCTTCAAAGTTCATCTTTTGTAGGAGGACTTTCACTGTCCTCAGGCACCAATCCATTTCCCACTCAGATTACTTTCATCTACTCTGTATATATCTTATACACATCTAGAAATTTACAAAGGTCTCTCCCAATAGAATGCATACTCCTAGATAGCAGTAACTATTTTGTTGTTATTGTTGGTTTTTTTTTGGGGGGGGGGAGGATAATCTTTCTTTGTATTTCCAACACAGTCTATTTTTTTTTTTTGGCACATAGTAAATACTTAATAAATGCTTGTTAACTGACTGCCTAACTGCCTGATTTTCCTTTTCATATGGACATTTGGTGGATAAACACTATGCTCTCTTCAGAGGAACAGGATTTTTTCCCCCTGGAGGACAACACTTTCTTTTGAAACCAGATTGGAATCCATGTACCAGTTAACAACAGCCTAAACAAACAAACTCAGATTTATCTGATTCATTTCTAAGGCTGAACTTCTACATGTCTAGTATTATTCAACAAGGCATTTTCAATAAATGTGATTCACTGTAGCTCATCTATATCTCGGTATAGGCAGCAGAAAATCTGAATGTGCTGATGCCCTTGTATTTTACAGGGTGAATTTCATGGGCAATATTGAACTAAACCCGCCAAATCTTTCAGGCACCACTAATGTGGCTGCTTGAGAATGGATCTGATTTTAATCCACTTAAAATGACTGTTTGCTCTTTGCTCTCTGACTACAAAATTTGTTTGGTAGTAATAATATTGATTCTACTACTCACTATGTGACCCTATGTCAGTCACTGTCCTTCTCTGGGACCCAGTTTCTTCATTCCCAAATGATGGGGAAAGGGGAAAGGGGGAGAGAGATGGCTAATTAAATCTCCAAGTTCCCTTCTGGTGCTAAGGTTTGATCCATAGTGTAGTTGGCAGATTAAATGCTCAGAAACCCAACATTTCCTCAGTATTATAGATTCATGCTTATGATGTTCACAATGTCACATTAGAAAGAAACTTAACCTTCCAAATGGCATACAAAATTATCTACTTACTACAAAGATAGTAAAATAAACACTACTAAACCTCTGACTATGTGCCAGGACCCTTTGCTAGGTGTGGAAGGGGAAATAGAAAAGTGTAAACAAAGCCTAACCTCAGAAAGCTTCTAGGCTAGGATAGAAGACAAGACACTTTCACAAGCAAATACAACTAACACCACCAGGTAGTACAATTGAAGTGTGTCACACATAGATAAATGCTTGATAAATGCTTATCAACTAATTGGCTGCCATTGAATGGAAAGGAGGAAATCAGCATTTATTAAGCTCCTACTACATACCAGTGACCATGCTAAACAGCATCACAAATATCTCATTTGATCCTCATGACATCCGTGGGAGATAGGTACTATTATTATCTCAATTTTACAGTTGAGAAAAATGGGACAGACAGAGGTGTAGTGACTTTCTTGGGCTTACATAACTAGTAAGTACCTGAGGCTGAATTAGTACTCTTAGATTACTAACTCCTGGACTAGTGCTCTAACCATACTGCCAGCTCATTGCCACAGATATTTCTTAGTGCTGACTGCAGGAAATCAAAGTAGGGGTGAGATGACTATGGGCCTATAAAAACTTCATCAGGAAAGCTTCCTTCACAAATGTATTTGTTCTGTATTTGAAAAAAACATTTCTTGGGCAATGGACTGGGAATCAAATTTTCTGAGGAATATTTTGCTATAAGTTGCAGCTTTTTTTTCCCCTGTTCAACTATGGATCTACTGGATATGTATTCTTTTTCAATTAAAAATCCCTAAACCTCTAAATAATTTTATACTGATGTCCAGCATAAAAATTAATATTAATTTTATTAATTTATTAATTAAATTAATAATAATTTATTTGCCCAAGCATCTAAATGTGTTTGTTGTCATCATTTTAACTGATTATTTTCTAGTGAAGTTATTCAGCAAAGTTACCTGGGAAATAACAAGATTTGAGAACTGGGAAAGAATGAATTTCTTTGTTTAGTCTGTGGACAGTTAGCTCAGATGTTTAAAGCATCTGTAGCTGCTTAACTGAGTTAATTAGCACACATTGCTGATGACACTAAGGTCATAGGTTCAATGCCCAGGTGGACCCTTAGCTTCCCTGGCCAAAATGGTGTTCTTATCCAGCTGTCTCACAGATGTATATTGTAAGACTATAATGGGGTCAGTTGAAAAAGTGAGAATGGATCCATCACCACTTGAAAAACAACTCAAACACATATTTTATTGATGGTGACTTATCATTTTTATACAAATGAAATATTAATTATGAATAGATATGATGTCCATGTATTCAAGGTTGTAGGTTATATACACCTACTGACCACTTACGTTTGCTCTGTCCAATAGCCACTAATGATTAGTCACTTCACAGAGATCTAATGTTGGTCCAAGTGATAGTGTGACTGATTCAAAGCAACTCAAACCCACTCTTGGAAGAACAAGTCAGAGCACATTTTGTATAAGCAGTGTAGGTCAGTTATATGATCTTACTATAGCTTCAAATAATATTGGAGCTGATAGAGATCTTGGAGACCAAACAGGCTGACCTCCTTATGTTACAAAAGAGGTGACTGAGTCTCAAAGAGGTTTTGTGATTTTCCTAAGGTCATATAGCTCAAAATTAGAACCCAGGTGTCCTGGTACCATTATTATTTCCATGAAACTGTGTTTACCTTTACATTCAAAGGACAGAACATCAATTAGAGTGAGAAACCCAGAAAGAATATGGCTGAGTCTTTAGATGGATGCTTGTGTGCTGTTCTTATTTGAGTCCACAAAGTCGTTTTGCTGAAAAGTAGCCAGGCCAACGTGACACATGGGACATTGCTGATTAATACCGATCAGGTTAATGGCTTAGCTATAGTAAATGCCGACTCTGTAGCTGCAACAACAAGAATTAATAACAAATCCCCCCCACTCATTTTTGCAAATCAGAGGAAAGATGCTAAGGGCCTGACAGCCTCTAATCTTTATGATTTAATGGAATCGTGTTAGAGCACAGAGACAGCGGAGATTGGGGGACTGAAAAATTCTCTGTCACATCCTGGGATTTAAAGATCTGAGCTCTTTCTAATACTCTGTCAACAGCTCACTGTCACTGGGGCTTTAAGGGACAGGACAGGCCTGGTGACAAACCAGCCAGACAGAGATACAAGAGCAAGTGGTTCATTAGCGCTGCTAACATACGTGAGGCTTAATCTCTATGGAAGGGGACAAAAAAATGTAATAGGCATCTTATCATAATGAGCTGGAAAGTGCCTTTTAAAGGCAAAGGGAATGATTCACTTTGTCTCTTGCAGGGTGACCTTCACTGAAGTCAGTGTCACTGAACTCTCCAAGTGTTGAAGTGTCCAACATTGGCAAGCCCAGGGGTAAGGAATCAATGTTTTTTAAAAAAATGTATCTGCTCCCTAGACAGCTGCATTAGTTACCCACCTAAGGCAGGGTCTGTCTCTTGGCAAAACTGGGAAATAGACAAATCAGCTTCGGCCTTTGGAAATATTTGTCTGTGCCATTCTTTGTCCCTGGGTTGTAGCTTTGTATCTTACTATAATATGCATTATAGGAATCCTCCAGCTAACCTACTTAATTGGCTTCGTGAACACATGATGCTAGGTGAAATTAGCCTCTCTGTGATTGTTTCCTCATCTGCAAAATGGGGCTGACAAGTCCCCTAGTACTACCTCACAACAGGGTTTCTATGAGGCTTAAATGAGTTTAGCATTTTGCAAAATGGAAAGTGTTATCTAAATGCCAGTTTTTATTTCCGTTATTATGATAGTGAGCCTTTATATAGCACTTTAAGATTTTCAAAGCACTTTACAAATATCTCATTTGGTGCTCACAAAAATCCTGGGAGGGGCTAATATTATCCTTTTATAGCTGAGAAACTGAGGTAGATAGAGGTTAAGTGACTTGCCCAGGGTCATACAGCTAGGAAGTGTCTAAGTCTGGATTTTAAACTTAGGTCTTCCTGACCTCAGACCTAGTCCTTTATCCACTGTACCACCAAGGCCCTCAATTATAAGAATTGTTATTACCATTATGTTTATTTGATTATGCTAATGTTATAGCACTATCATAATGATTATAATAATTAGTATTGCTATTATGATTATTATTGGGGCAGCTAGATGGCATAGTGGATAGAACCTTGCGCTTGGAATCTAGAAGACTCATCTTTCTGAGTTCAAATCTGTCCTCAAACATTTGCTTGCTGTGTGACCCTGGGTAAGTCAGTTTCCTCAGTTATAAAATGAGCTAGAGAAGGAATGGCAAACCACTTCATTATCTGTGCCAAGGAAACCCCAAATAGGGTCACACAGAGTCGGACATGATTGAAACTAATGAACAACAACAAAAATTAACATTATTATTACTGGGGGGGGGGATTTAGTTCAATAGGGACTTCATTGTAAATAGGATTTAGAGTTGCAAAAGATCTTGGAAGCTATCTAGTCCAACACCTTCATTTTGTATCTAAAGAAACTAAAATCAAGAGAGGCTGAAACTTATTCAAGTTCTTACAGATAATGAATAGCCAAATAATAATTGAAGGTGAGACTCAGGAGGAAGGACATCCCATATGATTTTCAGGCATTTTCCAGAGTCAGACCAACATCTGTTCTCTGATTAGCTTCAATACTGAAGGTTCCAGTCTGACTGCTTTCTCTGTCTGCCTTCATTCAGAAGGCAAGGGAGATTCTATACCTTTAGAGATCTTTGGGTCTTTATAAAAAGGATTTGTTATTTTAGACTAGAATTTGGTAACAACATCAATAAAAAGCACTTTACAGATTGCAAACTATTTTGCAAATATCTTCTCATTTCATCCGATTTTATTCACATATTAATGATTTATTACAAAACAATGTTGTGAGGGATGGATTGAATTAGGCTGAATTGTTTGTTGAATTGAAATGCTTTGAATTAATCTCACATTACATCAGGATTTCTTAGCCTGGGGTCTGTGAGCTTCATCTTAAATATTTTGATAATTATATTTCAATATAAATGTCTTCCTTTGTGATCCGATGTTTTTCAAAACATTATTTTGAGAAAGGATCCATACACTTCCCCAGACGATCACCCAGAAGGTCCATGGAAGAAAAACCACTAAACAGAATATCCTTACTTGAATGTCTGCCTACCCAAGAACAGGGACTAGGCCTTATATTTCTCTATATATTCCCAGGTACTAGCACAATTCCTGGAACAAAGAAGGTTCTCAGCAAATGATTTTTGTTTTCTTTTTTTTTGCTTTTTTTTGGAGGGCAATTAGGGTTAAGTGACTTGCCCAAGGTCACACGGCTGGTTTTTGTGTTAAGTGTCTGAGGCCGGATTTGAACTCTGGTCCTCCTGGCTCCAGGGCTGGTGTTCTATTCACTGGGCCACCTAGCCGCCCCAGCAAATGATTTTTTCAGTGGTAATTTGTTCTTCACATCTTATCATCCCAGTTGCAAGATCCCCATTTCTGCCCCTGCTTCCTACTTCTCAGAGTGTCCTACCCCTGGGTGCCCAGTCCTCAGGGTCACCTCTCACTATAGTAGATTAATATGAGTATGTATGATTGAGGAGGATATACATTTGAATCTTTTCTCTCATACTTATATGACCTTGAGGCAATCCCTTTGCCTTTCTAGGTTTCAGTTTCTTCATCTATAGAAAGAGGGGTTTGGGCTAGGTGATCTCCAAATTCTATTCAAAATCCACTATCTCCCTCCCAAAGAGCACCTTCCCTAAGGAGAATTTGTCTCAGTACAGATTTAGGAAGGTTCCAGATACTAAGATCAAGTAAAAAGAAAACAGAACATGTAACAAGCCAGCTTTATTGAGGAGACATATTTATTTACAAGAAGGGTGGTCAGGAAGAAAGAAAACAAGTTACTTTTGCTGGGAGCCTATATGGAATTAGGTGCCCCAAACAGTGAAAAGTTGTTGTGCTTTTATAGGCTTCATATCTTTGGGGACAGGGGACAGGGACTGGGGCCTGGAGATTGATGCTTATTCTTTTTTTTTTTCCAAATGCTTTATTAACTTCTGGTTTACATCATTCATTTCTGCCAGATTTCAAGTTACAATTTTTTCCCCATTTTTCCCCTACCCACCACCCCAGAATACCAGTCCCACAGGATATCCCCTCATCCAATCTACTCTCTCCCATCTCTTCTCCCCCTTCAACTTTTCCAGTAGGGCGAGGTGAATCCCTGAGCCCCCTTGCCTGCACATCTTATCTCCCAATTATATGCAAAATAGTATTAATCATAGTATTTATATGTTTTTTTTAAAGTTTGATTTTAAAAGGAAGATAAGCAACTCAGTATATGCTGTACATGTGTAGCTATGCAAAATATTACCATAGTAGATATATTGTAAAAGACTGACTATATTTCCCTCCCTCATATCCCACCTCCCACTTGGTCTAGTCCCCACTTTGGTCCTGTCCCTTTTCAAAAGTGAGTGCTTCCAACTTCCCTCCCCTCAGCCTGCCCTCCCCTTCACCATCCCTTCTCATCCCCCTCCCCTCCACTCTCCTGTAGGGTGAGATATCCTAATTAGTATGTATGTCATTCTCTCCCTGAACCAAACTCAATGAGAATAAGGTTTTGTCTTTTTGCCTTCCTGTTCTTCCCCTCCCTTGTAACCACCCTCCCTTGCCTCTTCTATATGAGATAGTCCACCCCACACTGTCTCTCCCCATCTCCTCTCGCCACATTCCTCTCTCACCTCTTAATTTCACCTTTTAAGTATCATCCCTTCCTATTATATTCAACCTGTGCCCTCTATCTATGTATACCTATAAACATATATACACGCATTCACACATGCATTCATATGCTTATACACCCTTCTTCAACTATTTTCACACTGAGAAAGGTTTCATCGGTTATACTTATCGTTTTTCCATGTAGGAATATAAATAGTTCAACTTTGATTAGTTCCTTTTGATTTATTTTCCCTGTTTACCTTCTCAAGAATCTCTTGCTCCTTGTGTCTGAATGTCAAATTTTCTATTCAACTCTGTTTTTTTTTCCCTCAAGAATGCTTGAAAGTCATATACTCCACTGAATGAGCATATTTCCCCCTGAAACATGATACTCAGTTTTTCTGGGTAGGTGATTCTTGGTTTTAATCCCAGCTCCTTTTGCCCTCTGGAATATCATATTCCAGGCCCTTCCATTCCTCAGTGTAGAAGCTGCCAGGTCCTGTGCTATTCTGATTGTGTTTCCACAATATTAACATTGTTTCTTCCTGGATACTTGTAATATTTTCTCCTTGATCTGGGAATTCTGGAACCTGGCTATAATATTCCTACAAGTTTTCTTTTTGGAATCTTTTCCAGGAGGTGATCAGTGGATTCTTTCAACCTCTATTTTGCCCTCTGGATCTAAAACACCAGGGCAGTTTTCCTTGAGAATTTCTTGAAGGATGATTTCTAGATTCTTTCTTTGATCATGGCTTTCAGGTAGTCCAATAATTTTTAGATTGTCTCTCCTGGATCTATTTTCCAGGTCAGTGGTTTTTCCCATGAGATATTTCACATTGCCTTCTATTCTTTCATTTGTTTGGATCTGCTTAACAGCATCTTGATTTCTCATAAAGTCACTAGCTTCCATTTGCTCCAGTCTAATTCTGAAGGAATGATTCTCCTCAGTGAGCTTTTGAGATTCTTTTTCCATCTGGTGAATTCAGCTTTTTAAGGCATTCTTCTCCTCATTGCTTTTTTGAGCCTCTTTTGCCATTTGAGTTAGTCTATTTTTTAAGATGTTATTTTCCTCAGTCAGGCTGTTGACTCTCATTTCATACTTTTTTTGCATCTTTCTCATTTCTCTTCCCAATTTTTCCTCCACTTCTCTTATCTGCTTCTTAAGGTTCTCTATGGCCTGTAACCAGCTGGTATTTTCATTTGGGGCTTTTAGTGCAGGAGTTCTGACCTCCCAGTCCTCCCCCTGTTCCATGCTTCAATCTTCTTTGCCCCCAAAATAGGAGTCTAATGTTGAATTTTTCTGTTTATTTAGTTCCTTTGCCTAGGCATGTTGCCACTCAATTACTTGACTTTTGGGCTCGTTGCCACAGTAGGACTCTGCCACCAGTCAGGGGAGTTTCTATCCCAAATGCTGGGGTTTTCTCAGCTGCTAGAGGTATTAGTTGGGTGCCCTCTCTGAAGCCTCCACACACTCTGGCAAGCTGGTCACACAGCCCAAGACCTCCACCCCAGACTACAATCCATATCCAAGAAGGGTAAAGCAAGAATGATTACCCACCCTCCAAGACTGATCACCACATCCCCCTACAGGCCAGGAACTGAACCTGCAACATGGCGGGCTGCTCCATGCTACTCAGCAGCTTCTCCCCTCCAGGGGAAAGAGGCTGACACACTCCCAAGTACTGGTCCCAAAGTCCATAGGCCACTGACTTCTCACTTTGTCCTTGACATCTCTGTGTTTATAATTCTGGAAACACCACAGCTGCTGGTGTTCTGGAGTCCCACCAGTCAGACCTGCTGGTCCAGCTGCCCTGGGGCTAAAACCTCCAACTCACTACTCATGTGGGCCTGGCCTTGGCTCCCAGAGCACTGTACTGGCCGCTCCCTGCTGGGCTGCCAGGCTGTCCTCAGTGGGAGGTTAGCTTCTCTGTGTCATTTTGTGGGTTCTGTAACTCCAGAGTTTGTTCAGAGTCACCTTTTACATAGATTGGAAGTGGTGTGGACCAGAGAACCGTGAAGTGCTGTTACTACTCCGCCATCTTGCTTAATGGTTATTCTTAATGAGAAGAATAAGGGGGAGGGGAAGGGAAGACTCCTAGGGAATTGATGAGTAGATCCCAGTATTGGAAAAGTGGTTTTTCACTCTTCCTTCTGGTCTTACTCTGACTGGGTGACTCAGATGTTTTAAGCTTCTTTGAGTGGTCTTCATTGTAGGATAATGAGGTCCTTATAAAGCAGTTTTCCATGGTGTGAATCTTTTCTAAATAGGTGATAGCTGACATGGTTAGCAATGGAAAGACCTAGATTTGGAGTCACAGAATCTGGGTTTGAATCATCTGCTTCTTACTTTTGTTTTTGTTTTCTTTTTTTAAAGCAATTGGATTTATGTAACTTGCTCAAGGTTACACGACCAGTCATTATTTATGTGTGGGTGCTCATTTTCTGAGGCCTGGACTGATCCCAGGTCATCCTAACTCAAGCGCCAATGCTCTTATTCACTGTGCCACCTAGTCGCTCCTGCTTCTTACTTTCAACGTGACCTTCAATAATGAAGTAAATGCTTCACTGCTCTGGGTACTTTTCTTTCTGCCTTCCTCCCTCCCTTTCCTTCCTTCCTTCCTTCCTTCCTTCCTTCCTTCCTTCCTTCCTTCCTTCCTTCCTTCCTTCTTTCCTTCCTTCTTTCCTTCCTTCTTTCCTTCATTCTTTCCTTTCTCTCTCTCTTTCTTTCTTTCTTTCTTTCTTTCTTTCTTTCTTTCTTTCTTTCTTTCTTTCATTAAGTGACTTGCCCAGGGTCACACAGCTAGTATTAAGTATCTCAGATTTGATTTTAACTCAGATCCTCCTGACTCCAGGACTTGGTGCTCTATCCATTGTACCTCAAAACTGCTGCTGTGTGTCAGTTTCTTGACTGTAAAATGAGGTGATTGAAGATGTTTTGAGCCTGTGTCTATAGCAGTTTGCAAAATGCTTAATGTTTTATCTCATTTGACATTTACAACAAGCCTGTGAGGTAGGTACTAATATGAACCCCATTTTCAGAATGAGGAAACTGAGGTTAAGTTCATTGCCCAGGGTCATTCAGATAGTAAATGAAATGGATGATACTCAAGGGCAGCTAGGTGGTACAGCAGATAGAATTCCAGGCCTGGAGTTAGGAGAATCTAAGTTCAAATACAGCTACATTTACTTGCTTTGTGACCTTGGGCAAGTTACTTAATCCCTGTTACTTCGGTTTCCTTAATTGTAAAATGGAGACCCTAGAGAAGGAAATGGAAATTCCCTCTAGTATCTTTACCAAGAAAACCCTAACAAAGTCACAAAGAATTGAACACAACTAAATCACTTAACAAAAATGGGATCCAAACATACATTTCCTGATTTCAAACCCAGCATAATTTCTAATATAACAGAGCTGTTATCCATCCCAATGTATCAAAACCAGACCTACACGCTATTGCCTTATTGGTCATGTCTTTTCTTTCTCAAGTGACAGCTCAGTTATTTGGCAAACTAATCCAAACTAATATGAGAAAGAGATCTGGACTTGTATTCAGAACACCCGCACTTTGATTGCATTTCTGCTTTAACTAAACTACTCTTCTCTCTGGTCTTCAGCTACCTCCTATGTAAAATGGGAATATTTGCATTATTTGAAGTTGTTGTGAGAAATATATTTTGTAAATTATAAAGCATTATATACATCTAAGCTTTTAAAATAATAATAGTAATTATTCAGTGTGACATCTTTATAGCTTATAATTATGTATTAGATATAATGATGCTAATATGTGATGATAATATACAGCAAGACCACAAACCTCTTTCTCCCTGCTGTGTAGTAATGTTAGAAGATTATTTCCTCTTCCTTCCCCTAGATCTTTCTAGAAGGAGCTCCAGGTAGTTTGACTAACCCTGATTTGCTTTTCCATGAAAAGGCATATCAGAATGCAAGAGAAGAGTGGGGGAAGGAGGAAGACAGTGCGTATATGAGGTAGAGGGTATCTTCTGAACCTTTAGATACTTAGAAACTGTACATGTGGGCAGTTAGTGTAAAGCCTAGGTGCTAAGTGAGAGGGACTATCAGACTGTCAAAAGTTACCCTCAACCAACAGGGAACTGAGGAAAGGGATATAGTTGTAAGGTAGAAAAAGGTACAGGAGATGGAGTGCCAGGCCTGGAATAAGGAAGGCTCCTTTTTGTGAGTTCAAATCTGGCCTCAGATACTTCCTAGCTGTGTGACCCTGGTCAAGTCACTTAACCCTGTTTGCCTCAATTTCCTCATCTGTAAAATGATCCGGAGAAAGAAATGTCAAACCACTCCAGTTTCTTTGGCAAGAAAACCCCAAATTGGGTCATGAAGAATCAAGCATGATTGAAATGACTCAACAATAAAGGACAAGGGAGGGGATTGGTATTTGTTATAAATGCCTTCTGGTGAGGCCAATAATTGTAAAGTTGGCAAAAGGACAGATTTCAGAAATAGAAGCACCTGGATCTGTGTAGTTGAACTATGGCCAGGACTTCTGTGTCTACTCAGAGATTTAGAGCTGATAAGGACCATCAAGGCTAATCCCCTCACTTTACAGGTGAGGAATGTGCCCCACAGAGAGGCTAAGTGACTTTTGCTAAGGGGCACACAGATAGGACACATCTAAGTTGACATTTGAACCCAAGAAATCCTGACTCCAAGTATAGTGTTCTACTGACCACAACCTGCTGAGAACTGAGGAAAAATGTATGAGGAATGAGATGATGACCTAAGGAAGGATGGTGGAAGGGACTATTATAGGGGCTGTCATGGGAAGCAATATTGGGAAACATCTGCTGATTGCTGCTAGAGGCAAGATCTACTACTCAGGAGGTATTAGTGATCTCCTGTTACATGTGGAAGCTTAGGCAAGCAACGTTGGGCTACACAGAGAGGTAATATAGTCCCTGCCATCAAGCTTATAGTCTTATAGTCTGAAACATCTTGGAGATAGTCATAACTAGCACAGGGCAAATGGGACTTTTCTCAAGGTCTCTAGCACTGGAAGAAGGGAACAAAATTTTCTGAAGTGGATGGAATTCCTCCCCTCAGAGGCAATATGACATAATAAATAGGGGCACTGGTGGGTATAACACCTGACCAAGAGTCAAAAAGATTCATCTTCCTGAGTTCAAATCTAGCCTGAGACACTTATTAACTGTGACCCTGGGCAAGTCACTTAACATTGTTTGCCTCAGTTTCCTCATCTATAAAATGAGCTGGAAAAGGAAATGGCAAATCACCCCAATATCTTTGCCAAGAAAACCCTAAATGGGGTCATGAAAAGTTGGACATGAGTGAAAATGACTGAACAACAACTTAGTCAGAAAGACCTAGGTTCATATACTACCTTAGAAACTGTCTAGCTGAATGACCTTGGACAAGTCATTTACTCTCTCTATTCCTCAATTTTGGACTTGATGGCATTCTAACATTCCTCTCATCTATAAATGTATTAACTCTTAGTGACCAAAATCTTCATGTCTTGACTTGAAGCCTTTTAACAGGCTCAGTTATGTGGTCCATTGTCATCACAGCTGCTCATGAGCATGCTTTTCTCCTTAACCTTTTAGCAGTGAGAATTAGACCACCCCCTTTCCTGGTATGTTACAACTCTGATCAGACAGTCCTGTACACCATATACCATATTGCCGCTCAACTGTTTATTGCCCAGATAGGAAAAAAATCTAGCTTATTCTAGATTGACATTTTGGAACATACAGATTTCAGTGGAGGTCTCTGTAATCTCATCAAGGGGTGGTTTCCTTTTGCTAAGAGGTGCCTTCTGGTCTTGTGAAAATGACTTTACTCCATCTGACACAATGTTATAGTCATATTATTATTTAGTGGGGAAGCTAGGTGGTACAGTGAATAGAGCACCGACCCTGAAGTCAGGAGGACCTGAGTTCATATGTGGCCTCAGACAACACAAAAACTAGCCATGTGACCTTGGGCGAGTCACTTAACCCCAGCTGCCCTATCTTCCTCCCCTCCAAAAAGCAAAAAAAACCCAAAAAACAACAAAAAAAAAAACAACCCAGAAAAACATATTATTATTTAGTTGTTTCATGTATGTTCACTCTTGCTTCCTCGCTCCACTTAGCCCCAAAGAGCTGTCCTGACACCATGCTTCTGCAGCCAGCCATATTCCAGTGTTGATAAGCATAATGACCCCTCAGCCACCCACCCCACTCTTATACCACTTTTCTTTTGAACTGTCATCAAATTAACAGCATGATAGCTTCTGGAAAGAGCATGTCAATAGTCTATTCACTAACCATCCCCTCATTTTCCCCCAGATCAAGTCCCCCTTCCCCAGCCATGGTGATTCCTTTTTATGTGTAGTCACCTCCATTAGAATGAAAGTTCCCTGAAGGCAAAGACTCACTGGCTTTGAGAAGACAAAGCGGAAAGAGAGGCATATTTGAAATCAAATCATGGTTTTAATTCTGGCTCTATTGTTTATTATCTCTTTGACCTAGGACAAGTCACCTCAGGTTTTAGGACCTCCATTGCCTTGTCTGTAAGATTAGGCATTAGACTGAATGGTATCCTGTGTGTTGGCATCTCCAGTAATTGGCACACCTGAAGGGCTTAATAATAATCTAATTTAGGGTATAATGATGATAACAACAATAATTACAATGATGATGATGATATTGATGATGGCAATGATCTTGATGATATCATGACGAGCTTGATGATGATGATCTTGATAATGATGATAATGATGATGATCTTGATGATGTGATCCTGTGAATGATGACTTTGATGCTGATTATGATTTTGATGATGGTTGTGGTGATGTTGATGGTGGTGATATTGATGGTGGTGATTTTGGTGATGGTGATGATTTTGATGATGGTGGTGATGTTGATGGTGGTGATGGTGATGATGCAATGGTGGGGTGGTGATGATATACCTTGTCAGGCACAGGTTGAAGTAGATGGCCCCTGAGGTCCCTTCCTAATCTAAACAAAGCCTAAACTATGACTTGGGGAGTAAAGGGGGGGTATACTCTTAATAGTGTAAAGAACTCTGGAGGGGGCGGATAGCTAGGTGTCACAGTGAATAGAGCACCGGCCCTGGAGTCAGGAGGACCTGAATTCAAATCTGGCCTCAGACACTTAACACAAACACAAAATTATTCATGATGACCTTGGGCTAGTCACTTAACCCCAATTGCTCTACCCTCCCCCCTCCAAAAAAAATAAGTACTCTGACCTTGGCATCAGAGGACATGGATTCAGATGGCAGCTTTACAATGAATGTGAACTGTGCCTCTGGGTAAGTTCACCTCTCTGAGCCTTAGTATTTTTCTATATAAAATGAGAGAGATGATTTTCGAGGTTCTTTCTAATTAAAATCCTAGAATCTCTCTACTCTAGCCAGGGTAATATTAGTGACCTGGACAATTTCAAAAGTGACATCGTTTGGATCAAAAAGTTCTTTGCTGGCCTGTAACTTTTAAGGTGCCACACTTCTCAGAATAACAATATCACCCAACCTGTGTACAGAGCAGGGGTTCTTAACCTGGGGATTCATGGCTAAATTTTAGGTGGTTAGCAAATTTGGATGGGAAAATATTATATCTTTTTATTTTCTAATCTCTAATTAAAATTTAGCCTTTTCTTCAATTATGTTTTTTTTTTAAATCATTATTCTGAGAAGTGTGAATAGGCTTCATCAGACTACCAGAGGGGTCTATGACATACATAAAAGGTTAAGAACCCTTGGTGTCTTTATACTCTCCAGGGTACTAATACATATATCATTTCAATTGAGCCTCAGTACCATCTTGTGAGATAGGAAGGGCTGCTATTATATCAATGTCAAATGTTCATTTATTGTATCAGTGTGGGTAGTCCCTCCACTGACATAGATCAAAGCCTTTCTGTCCTTTAGTAGGAACTATCTCTTCATCATGCATTGCTGCAAACCAAAAGGAACTCATCCTCTGTGGCTGAATCTGGTGTTAAGACTCTGTCTGCACTTAGCTGGACCTAAGTAATAGTTGTACTCTTTTTTTCCACTTTGGTAGGACTTTCCAGAGCATATGTTCCTGGTCATAGACTTTGAAAGACCCAGGATCATTTACAAGTCACAACAAAAGATGGAAATAAGAGGTTCTTGGAAGAGCTCTGGTATTATTACCTTAGATTTCACATAGGGTAACTGAGGCATGGATTGGTTAACATGCTCTCCTGAGGTCACATATTGAAAAATTGGTGATGGCAAGATTAGAATTTGTTTCATTTCATCAATAATTATTATTAATCACCTACTGTAAATTCAGGACTATCCTGGGATTTTAATGAGGCTAGACCTTTGCTTCTAATCCAGTGATCTTCCCCAAAATAACAGAGACTAGATATGAAGGGTGAAATGAGATATTTGTAAAACACTTAGAACAGTATTTGGCCCATAGTAGGTACTATATTCCTTTTCATTCTATCAACTTGAAGAATCACCAACTTGCCCACGTTTCTCCCTAAATTCCTGGAATACAGTGGCTCATGATCAGATGTCACAAATTCTCATACTAGCAGGTGTGATGCACAATGCTTAAGGGAGCTCTTTACCAAATATACTACAGAGGTATTGGTCTAGTTAAGATATATGAAGGAAGGGTGGCTAGGTGGCTTATTGAATAGAGCACTGGCCCTGGAGTCAGGAGGACCTGAGTTCAAATCTGGCATCCGACACTTAACACTTAACACTTACTAGCTGTGTGACCTTGGGCAAGACACATAACGCCAATTTCCCTACCTTCCCCCCTCCAAGAAGAAAAAAAAAGATATATGAAGGAAAACAACAATAACAATAATAGCCAGCATTTATATAGCACTTTCTAGGTTTGCAATGCACTTGACATGTTATCTCATTTGATCCTCACACAACTCTGAGAAAGAGGTACTATTATTATCCTCATTTTGTTTTTGTTGTTATTTAGTCGTTTTCAGTCATGCCTAATTCTTCATGACTCCTTTTTTGGGGTTTTCTTGACAAAGATACTGGAGTGGCTTGCTATTTCCTTCTCCAGCTCATTTTACAGATGAGGAAACTGAGTCAAACAAGGTTAAGTGACTTGCGCAGGGTAACACAGCTAGTAAGTGTCTGAGGCTAGATCTAAACTCAAGAAGATGTGTCTTCCTGACTCCAGGAGTAGCACTCTATCTATGCCACCAACTAGCAGTGCTTGAGAGAGGTTAAGTAACTTTCCAGGATAACAGAACTAGTCAGTGACTGAGACAGGATATGACATAATCCTTTTAATTCCAAGTTTAACACTAACCACTAGGCCAGCACTTCTTAAACTTTAAATAACCACCATATGTGGGGTAAAGAAAAATTTGTCAATGGTAAAAGGTTTCTGAATTTGCAATGACTAAAAATTAATTCAAAAACAAATGTGTAATGAATCTGAGGTCTTTCTAGCAGCTCTTGCCTTTGTTGGATCTCACAGCTTCACTGCAGCCTTGGTTCTGAACTGCAAAGTGGGTGCTTCAAATGCCCTCAGGCCATGCAATGCCATCTAACATTAACCCTAAATGCCCCATGCTGAAACACAAAAAGGGATTGAAAGTGGAAAAAGTTTAAGAAGCCCTGCACTAGGCTACATTTCAGCCCCTTTGTTAAAATCAGTAAGTAAATCAACATTAATTAAGCACCTATTATGGACCAAATACTCTGCTAACCACTCAGGAAACAAAAAAAGGTAAAAGACTGTCAGTCCCACGTCTGAAAGTGGCATTTTTTGCATTTTTGGGATATATCAATACAGCATTATAGAGGCCAGTGAAAAAGTACAAATTTCTTCCAATCAATTACATCCAACAAGTATTTATTAAGTGCTAAGGCATGTGCTAAGCTAGCATTGGAGATACCAAGAAAAAAATGGAAATACAGCCCTTGCCTTCAAGGAACTTAAACACCACAAAGAAATTATCTGCACATAACTAAACAACTCCTTTGATAAGTTGTTGTCCCTTTCTTCCCCCCATGCATTACCTATGTTTTTCTTTTTGCTTTTTTTTTTTTGAGGGCATGTGGGGTTAAGTGACTTGTCCAAGGTCACACAGCTAGTTTTTGTGTTAAGTGTCTGAGGCCTCATTTGAACTCAAGTCCTCCTGACTCTAGGGTCAGTGCTCTACTCACTGCACCACCTAGCAGCCCCTATGGTTTTTACTTCATGTCAACAAAGAGAAGATGATAAAAGAATTACCTGGTGAATTAAATCACTAGAAAGAATCTAACAGGATAACCCAGGCCAAGTAGAAATGCAAGGAGTGTTTTTGTGTGCTTTTGTTTTGGTTTTGTACTTGACCTAAATTATCCAACTGATTGCCTCAATGCTCTACTTCATGGGACCTTGTAGATACAGCTTTAATTATCTTCCCAAGCCACTGGCAGAAAGAAATGTAAACCAAAGCTTTACTCTCTCCCCACTGTGTACCCCAAGAGAGAAACAACAGCAAACAGTCTAAAAGGGAAGCATCATCCTGAATGGAGAATTTGCCTTCGGAGAGACAAGACCTCTTGGAGAACCTTTCAGAATGTTTTCCAGGACAACACTCACTCCATTAATTACATAATCCTCTTGTGTCTTATTAGCCTCTCTTAGAACCCTTCAGATGCCTCTAATTCCCTTATCCTAAAGGCCTCAGGATTGGGGCTACTGTGCCTTTGGTCCCAATTAGACCTACGTGTGGTCTATTGTGCTGTGAATCTCTGCAGCATATTTACACTAATTATTAACATTAATTATATGGATGCCCTGGGAACATGATGCCCATTGCAAATTCACAGGCAAGGCAAAAGAAAGTCCAAAATCTGTTAGACTCAGCAATTCTCATACAGTCTAGAAAATGTGGGGGAAACAGGGAGAGAAAGAAGAAAAGAGAGAACAAGGGAGAGGGAGAGAGAGAGTCAAACACTAAATACTGTTCCATACTCCTGGGATTTTAGGAGCCAGCTGGAAGAAGGAATAGGAGGTTAAGGATAGAAGGATGGATAGTACATAGGGAATGTCTCCACTTACTAGAATAGCAAAGTGAGAGAAGAGATGGCCCCCCCATCTGGGATAAAGAGGAATTGGGGAAGAAATTTAATTAATGGTAGATACTTCACTCTAAGGTGCTGGGAATGAGAGGGTAAATAGTGGAGTGTATCCACTTGCTTAGAAATTTGATTTTTTTTGGTCAACAATAGCTACCATTTATTCATTCAGTAAACATTTATTGAGCAAGTTAAACATGGACCCGCTTTTCAAAGCTTTCCTAAATCTAGTTCCAATCTACCTTTGCATGAACTTTACCCTCTAGCCAAATTAAGTCATTGACCAACTTCTGTTCTCATATTTTATCTTCTACTTCTAACTTTTTGTTCATGCCATTGTCCACACTTGGGATCAATTCCAGGTTTTGTTGCCCCAACTCCCACTTGGTGACTGTGTTACCTTTTGAAAAGCCTTCATCTCCTCAAGGCCCATCTCAGTGGTCACTTCTTCAGAAAGCCTGCCCGATTCATTCCAATTGGAAAGAATCTCGCCTTCCTCACTTCATTTTGTCCATACACTCACTGCCTTCATACTTATAATCTAATATGCACTATAATTGTCTGTATCTGTGCCTTAGACATCTAGGTAGCACAGTGTTAGAGTGCTGGAGTCAGGAAGACTGATCTTCATCAGTCCAAATCTGGCCTCAGACACTTACTAGCTGTGTGACCCTAGAAAAGTCACTTAACTCCTCTTTGCCTCAGTTTCCCATCTGTAGAATGAGCTGGAGAAGAAAATGGCAAGCCACTGCTGTATCTTTGCCCCAAAACAAAACAAAAGTCAAACAAAAAGTGTGGATTTTGTGCATGGGGTCACATGGAGTTGGACACAATTGAAACAAGATGATTCGGTGGGTAGAAACCTGGACTTCCAGTAAAGAAGACGTGAGTTCAAATCCTCCCTCAGACACTAGCTAAGGGGCTCTGAGCAAGTCACTTAACCACTCTGTGCCTTGGTTTTCTCATCTCTAAAATGGAGATAATAGTAGCACACTGGATTGTCACGTGGGTCAAATGAGAAAATATAGGCAAAACACTGTGAAAACTTTGAAGCTCTATAGACGTGCAAGCTGCTGTTGTTGTTGTTGCTACCAGAGCATTTGTCATCAAACCACAGCTCTGCCACTTACTCCCTGTAAATAGTACCTACCTCACAGGGTCAAGTGAAATAGCAAATGTACAGAGCTTTACAAACCTTAAAGCACTATATAAATGCCAGATGTTAGGGTGGCTGGCTGGTGCACTGAATAGAGCACCAGCCCTGGAGTCAGGAGAACCCGAGTTCAAATCCAGCCTAGATGCTTAACACAAAAAAATAGCCATATGACCTTGGGCAAGTCACAACCCCAATTGTCCTGCCTTCGCCCCTCCAAAAAGCAAAGAGAAAAAAAAGGATAAACACCAGCTGTTGTTACTGATTGTTGTGGACTTGGGTTCTTAGCTCTGCCACTCAAAACCCATGTGACCTCCAGCAAGTGCCTTTCTGTCTGTGCACATCAGTTTCCTCATGTATCAAATGAAGGAATTGGACAAGATGGCCCTAAAGATCCCTTCTAGGTCTCAATGTATAATGAGCTGCTTGGTTTGTGTCTTTGTTTCTCAGAGTGCCTTAAATAAATAGTAGGTACTTAATGAGTGCATATTTATTTTGAGTCCTAATCCAGTGAGAGGGAGGAAGGAAGGAAGGAAGGAAGGAAGGAAGGAAGGAAGGAAGGAAGGAAGGAAGGAAGGAAGGAAGGAAGGGAGGAAGGGAGGAAGGAAAGAGGGAAGAAAGAAAGAGAGAAAGAAAAAAGAAAAACAAAGAAAGAAAAGAAGGAGTGCAGGAAGGGAGAGAGAGGGAGGGAAGGGAGGAGGAGTAAAAAGAAAGAGAAGAGAGAGAAGAAGAAGGAGGAGGAGGAGGAGGAGGAGAAGGAGGAGGAGGAGGAGGAGGAGGAGGAGGAGGAGGAGGAGGAGAGAGAGAGAGAGAGAGAGAGAGAGAGAGAGAGAGAGAGAGAGAGAGAAAAGAAAAAAGAGAAATTAGAAATTACAAGGAACTGGACTACTTGCTTTGGGGAATACAGTGATGAAAACTAACAGCTCCCTGCCCTTGAGTATCCTATCGTCTGGGAGAGGAGATAAGAATGTAGCAAATTAACCTTCACTATAGAAGGACTTGGTGATAACTACAGGAGGTTCCCAGCTGACATGAAATGCTTATGATGGCTATAGGCAAGGTAAGTCACTGGCCATCACTGGCCCTCAGTTTCCTTCTCTGTAAAATACGAAGGTTGAACTAGATGGTTTCCCCATCTCCCCTGGCTCTAAAAGCCAGTGATCCTGTGAAAGTGCTACAAAGAAATCAGAAAGCTGTTTTTTCTCTAGGCACAGTCCTCCTCCTCTACCTGGAGGCTGAGGGAAGAACTCAAAGGCCTTCTAGGCGACCCTCCTAGTTCAAGGCTTCCAAGGCTCCAGCAAGCAGGGAAAGTAAAGATGCATCTGTAAGTTTATATTCTGTGTCCACAATATTGAGATGATTCTGTTTGCTGCAGCCATTTTATATAGCTTTGTGGGAAGAGTCATGTCTGCCACTGGGAAGGTGGTCTGAAGCAGGCTGGGTGCATGCCCCTCCCCAATTCCTCTGGCACAGATAGTTCAGCTATGGAGGTGCAGATCTGGTTTCTAAAGCCTGTCCTCATGGATAACCCCACCTAAAACTTCAGCTCTGCCCTCTAGTGGTCATCGGAGATAATCCTATTTCCCAACTTGGTGAAATAAATGTTTGTACTCCTCAAACTCTTCCTGAAAGTGCGCCCCTAAAACCCAGAAATCTGGAGCAATTAACTCTCATTTACCCATTGGGCAGATTATCTGATTAGTGGATTACTCATAAACGCCTAAAAATGGCGGTTCATCTTTTTGTGCTGGTAAGTATGGTGCACCAATACCACATATTGAATTTCAAAGCAAACAGAAGTAGGCTGTGTGGATTATCCACCCCCTCCCCTTCCTTCCCATTAGAATGGATAATTGAGAATTAACTATATAGCAATTATTCAAATGCTTTCAAAGCTGCCACACTGAAGATAGATTAGCATTGTTCTCTTCAGCCCCAGAGGATAGAATTAGGAGCAATGGGAGAAAGTTGTAGAAAGACAAATTTGGGTTTAATGTCTGGGGGAAAAAAAAATAAAAAAGATTCCTTGTCACTGGAGGCCTAGCTGACCACTTTCCCTTTCCTTGCATTGTTGACTTTGGTTTTGCTTCCAATATGGTTTGGACTAGGTACCTTTACATAAAGCATTTGATGGTCTACTCAATTAAATTAAACATTTATTAAATGCCTACTGTGTACAAGGGACTGTAGTTGATTCTGGGGAAATTGAGGTTTAGAGAAAGGTTAAATTACTTGCCAAGAGGCAAAGGTTAGATTTACAGGCACAAGTTAGATTAGAACTCAGACCACCCAAGCTAGGCAAATCAAAGAAACTTTTCCTGAGACCAAGCTGCATCTAACTCAGTTCTAGCTTTTGGACTTAAGAGGATCCTCTAACTGCCCATCATATTTTGTGCCCAGGGGAGCTGAGGCCTCCTGTGTTATCCCTCTGTCCATATTTCACCCTCCTTTCAAGAGTATTCAAATATATGGTAAAATAACCACTCGTTATAGTCCCCAGTGCTTTCACCAAAAGGAAAAAAAAATGACAGGGCCAGGTAATGCCTAGACTCATAGGGACATCCTTCCAGGACTAGAGACAGGTCCCCGCACCTTTATGCCTAGGACATTCAGGTCTGACTCTATGTCCTTGGGCAAGCCAAGCTCAAGGTCATAGCTTTCAGTGTCTCAGCTTCCTTATTTTAAAAATAGACGGCATGATCTGTAGACGGTCATTCCAAGTTTGAATCTCAAATGGTCTTAACTGATTATCTCAGAGTTCCAGAGGTTTCTAGTAGAAATATTAAAAGACCCAGACTCTAATGCTGATTCTACCTCTCACCAGTACCTTGTACTAGGTACCTCACCACCCTTACACTCACTTCCCCCATCTATAAAATGAAGGGATCGGACTAAAAGATTTCGAAGATCTCTTCCACTTCTGAAATTCTAGGAATCTATAATTCTAGTGATTCAGAATATGGATAATGGGGTCAGTAACTCTGTGTGAGTGTGTGTGTAGGGGTGGGGTGTGTGTGCCTTCCTAGAGACTTTTTCTTGGTGTCTCTGTCTCTCCTCCAACCCCGTGTCTCCTTGTCTTTCTGTTTCTCCTGTCTCTTATTCTCTATGTATCCATCACATTCCCTGTCTCTGATCCTGTTTCTGTCTGTCTGTCTTTCTCAACAGCTCAGTTTTTTGCTTCTTCTAAGCAAGGCATCCTAAAGGAGTCAGTGTTATAATAATAACAACAAACAAGTTAGGAAGAATTACCCTCCCATCTCTCTTGTAAATGTTGACAGGTTCCGTAGTTATATTACAATCCCAATTAAAGGGAAATTCCCCACCAAGCCATAAACCTAAAATGAAAAAAACCCTATTGGGATGAATAAGCTTCTTCCGTGAACAAACCTGCTATTTATCCTTTTTTTTGTCATCGCTTATGCGCGTTCAAATCCCTGCTGAACCAATCCTGCAATCTGATGAAGAAGTAAAAGCTACAGGCATCCATTGGTGGGTCTGTCAAGACTTTACTCTTAACGAGTCTCCCATGGATTTGGTTATTATTGGTTATTAATTATTAATGGTATTTCCTACAGGAGGTCACTGCATGGCTTTTTCTCTATCCCACTCCCCTCATGCTCCCCCATTTCTGTTTTCCAGCCAGAATTAAGAAATAATAATCATTATCTCCACCCAGACCTTGGGGAATCCCTCCTCGAACTTCTGTCATTGGTCACTGGTCTGCCTTGGTCTTCTGAAGTTGGTACATCTTGTCTCAGCTGCCTGGGCTGCCCCCCAATTGTTATGTAATTCTTGTCCTTCAAAGCACACAAAGGAGACACCCAACAGTTCCCTTCCCTGTCTCCCCTCTAACCTTGTCTTCTTTGGCAATTCATTTCCTCTGATGGTTATGTTAATTTTTATGGTTCTCCTAATGATCAGAAATATTTGGCAGATTAACATCATTTAACTTTTCACTCCCTCGGGGGAGGAGATAGGCAGGAAGGGTGGTAGGGCAAAGCCAGGCAAAGAGAAAGGAGAAAGAGAGTTTCAATGCCAAATGTTGCAAAGCCCCCAGACAGGGGTTGGGACAGTGAAGGATGGATGCTAGGGGTGTGCTTGGGGAAATTAAAGTCAAATTAATAAAGAAAAAAAAAGGCAGGAAAAATGTAAGAGCAGAGCCACCCTCCCTAACCACCCTAACCCCCCACCCCCTATGCATTTACCCTTTATTCACTGCCGACAGTCCATCTGTCAGCTTCCCAGCATTGCTTTAAAGAAGAGTACACCTGTCAGGGCGTCTGGGAGGTATAGACAGAGCAGATGTGGAAATTTGTGTCATGGAAGCGAAAAAATTCATCATGTCAAGCAGAAAACGATATGTTCAGAAGAGTCCGGAAGGGGTCCCTCTGCAATGCCACTCTCCCCCTTTTCCGCAGGGCTGCAGTCCCTGCTTGATGCCGCAGATGGAAAGATGGAATTTAATTTTACTGGCATTCAATCAAAATAGAATAATGTGTTTAATATCTCTGCAGTGTAAGCGAAAGGGAGAGATTCAGGAACTCCTGGGAGGTGAGAGAGATTCCAGCCACTGCCTTAGTACCATTTGCACACAAGAAAGCATAGCAAAAAACAAAAAAAAACACATAAATAAATTCCAGGAAGATGTTTCAATGTCCCCACTCTAAGACCAGGCTCCTTTTGGCTCTAGTACCTATAGCATCTAAGTGAACAAAAAGTGCTTTAGGAGACAAGGTCATAATCTTAACTAAAGATAATTTGGTCTTAGCATTAAAGAAAGAAGGGGGGTGTGGTAAATTTATTATGGGCAGCTAGGTGGCACAATGGATAAAGTGCCACACTTGGAGTCAAAAGACTACTCTTCTTGAGTTCAAATCTGACCTCAGACACTTAATAACTGTGTGACCCTGGGCAAGTCACTTAATGCTGTCTGCCTCCATTCCTTACCTATAAAATGAACTGGAGAAGGAAATGACAAACCACTCCAGTATTTCTGCCAAGAAAACCCCAAAGGGGTCATGCAGAGTTGGAATCAACTGATAAAATGACTGAAACAATTTATTAGGTAATAGAATTGTCTCTCAAGGGAAGTCATGAAAATCTCCTCTTTAAGCTTTACTTTATATAAAAGGGCTTTTCTTTTGTCTATAATGTACTGAGATCTCTTGACTTTGAAGGTAGCTCAGGTCCTCCCCTGAAAGAATGACACTGCAGTCTCTTTGCCCAGGGCTTTTAAAGATGCTAGTCTGATAGAACATGGACATACATTTCATAGGATCATAGAATTAGAGCCCAAAAGGACCCAAGAGGCCACTAGTCCAGTGCCCTCTTTTGGCAGATGAGGAAACTGAGGCCCAAGAAGGCTAAATTACTTGCCCAAGTTCACCCAATTAAGAGGCAGGATTTGACCTAGGTCTTCTGACTAAAGCCAGGGTATTTCTTTGACTTGTATGCAGAAAAACTCTGAATTTTCTTCCTCTTGGATACTCTCTTCAAAATCCTATTACCAAACCCACTACCTCCAGAATCCCAATGCTACCCTGTCCACCACTCACATAACTTGTAGACCTACACATATACAACCAGGACAATACTTTGGCAGAAATCCAATCAATTCAGGCAAATCAATCAATCAATTAAAGAAAATGGTTGTTGACTAAATTTACCTTTTATTTGAGGGTAGAAGGTGTTTGAATGGAGGGGAGGGGGCAGGGATGGCAAATTGCCCTATCAAATTCTGTGTCTATACTTTTCAGACCAAATCTAATTAGTTGCGTAGATACAGCCTAAAAGAGCTGCAAAACAGTTGAGGGAAAGACTCCTATCTTTGATTTTTGTGAGTTTAGCTTAAAAGTAAGATATGAAGGAGAAAAATCTTCTTGGTTATGTCAGAGAGAGAGAAGAGAGAGAGAGAGAGAGAGAGAGAGAGAGAGAGAGAGAGAGAGAGAGAGAGAGAGAGAGATTCTCTCTCCCTCTCCTTTTCTCCTCTCCCTCTTTTTGTTTTTATCTCTCTCCCTGTGTATGTGTATCTGTCTCTATTTTTCTCTCTCTTCTTCTCTCTCCTACACTTGTCTTAGCTCTGTCTCTATCTTTAAGTATCTGTTTGTCTGACACTGTATGTTTGCCTCTATGTTGGTCTGTGTGTCTATCTGTGTCAGTGTTTCTGTCTTTCCCTTTCTCTCCCTGTCTCTCTCTTTCTCTTCTCTCTAGAACCTCCCTCCCTCTCATGGTACACTCCATTAAGGACTGAAGCAACAGCCATCAAATTTGCATAAAGATTTGGTGATCCATGCTAATGGTTTTTAAAAAGCATTGTCTATGAGATTGAATATGGACCCCTTTGGCTAACCACGTCTCACTACATAAATAATGTCGACTCACTAAGTTTTGTTTTTGTTTAAGCAGTAGATATGGCTGCATTGACAGCTTTCAGTATCATTCACCTTCTGTCTGTACCACTAAGTGACTGATATTGTATTGATTCCTTTTGTCTTATTTGGTGGGTCTGGCAGCTGTCCAGTCTCAGACTGATTGGCTTGTCATACTGAGCTACAGGACCCCAAGACTGCCATAGCTAATTGGATGCTGACTTTTTCAAGAAGAAAATACTTATTTGATTCTTTTCAGAAAAAAGAAAATCACAAACTCCTGAACTCCTCATCATCTGGAGGTTAGTTTTCATTTTTATTAGTCTATATCTTAATTTTTGCAATGTTATTAATAATAATAATACCTTCCATATGTTTGTGATGGCATACTATTGTGCTATAAGAAATGACAATCAGGATGCTTTCAGAAAAACCTGGGAAGATTTACATGAACTGATGGAAAGTGAAATGAGCAGAACAAGAAGATTGTTCATAATAACAGCAATACTGTATGATGACCAATAGTGAATGACTTAGCTATTCTTGGAATACAATGATCCAAGACAATTCTGAAGGACTTAAGATGAAAAATAATATCAACCTCCAGAGAAAGATCTGTTGAATTCTGAATGCAGTTTGAAACACACTTTAAAAAAGTATATGTTATTCTTGGGTGTGTTTTTGAACAAATTTTCTTTTGCAACACAACTAACATAAAAATGTTTTACGTGGTTGCACATGTATATATCATATCACATTGCTTGCCTTGTCAAGGAGAGGGGATGGGAGGGGAAGGTGGGAGAGAGAGAGAATTTGGAACTCAAATTTTTTAAAAATGAATATTAAAAATCTTTGTTGTGAGTAAAACAGAAAATAAAAATTAAATGTCAAAAAAGAACCCAAACCGACAAAACCTTATCAATATAAAGTACTTGACATTTTTCAAAAATATTAAATTCAGAGAACTCTATCATTTCATTTTCTCTGATGTCATTGGTTAGATTGACCAACTGACACTTGGGATGGTACTAATGTAGAATGCTATTCCATTCAAGTTACCTGGCATTAAAAGATTCCACAGCCTGTTGCATTCTGATATCTGATAATCTCTACCATCGGGAAATTTTTTCAATAATCTAACCTATATCCACAATTGTGCTAAATTCTACTCATACACAATTGATTATTAAATTTTTAGTGCAAACATTTATACCTCAGAAATTGTCACTACCAATCAGGGCTTGATTTATTGTTTTGTTGATTGTCTAGACTTAGGAAGGTGGTGGAGAAAGTGTTAATAATCAAAATCAAACTTAAAAGTGTGTCCTTCTTACATTTTTTTATGGAGTTGATTGTTAAACATATACCAATGTACCCCTCCCTATATCTATCAGGTTGCAGACTAACTATATTTCCATTTGTCTTATTCTAAAACTTGATGGAACTTTATATCCCAAATACCTAGGCCAATGTGTCTCATGCCTCACCTCCTCTACCCACTGGAAATGAGAACCCTTTGGGCTTGTAATCTAGAAAACATGATCTACCCTGAATCTACCTGAATCTCTGGGGAAGTTAATCCACTCAGATCTGAATGTCCCATCCTAAGGGCTCAGTCTTCTTGATTTGATTCACTTGAATGAGTGAATGAATCCAAATTTACCTAGTAGCATTACTTCTTACAAAAAATAAAGAGTCATGTACATTGACAATCTTATGGACCAACTTACCAATGCTGGGGCCAAAACTGAATAGATAAATCCATATACTCATAAAGTAGGACTTTGCTAAAAATAGTCTATGTGAGTCCCTGGGAATACTAGCCTTCAAAGCAGGAGTCACTAACCTCTGTCTCTAGGTGGGTCTTAGTATAGGTTTTAGCATAAATCTTAGAAATAGAACAAGCCACCCTAGATGTCAGCAACTCACCAGCTTAGTCATCATCAGTCTTGCAGATAATCCTTTACTAATATGGTTTCCAAGCAAGTATATTCCTTCCAATGGTATATTGATAAATATTTAATCACTAGCTCTTTAAAAAAAAGTACGCACAACGCTGTTAAGTTTTCATTATTAACATTTTCTCCATTGATTTCTTAGATCTAGCAGGGATGGAGAGCCTGTGGCCTTCTAGGTGCTCATGTTGTTATGTTGTTGTGTCCTTTGTTTTTGAAGAGGACCATGGCATCAGGGAAATGATGACATGACTTGCAGTTGACTGATTTGAGTGAGGGAGGGCTATGCAAGGTCAGCAGCCCTACTTTCTCCTCCAGAGCCATCTGGGTCCAGTGGCTAGATATTCATCAGGATGACTGGAGATGGCCCAGGATGCAATGGGAGACCCTGGCCCTTTTAGGTTAAAGCCTTTTCAGGTTCTCACTTTGAGTGAGGTAATACCCATTCAGTGAATAGACCTCTTTAAGAAGTGAGTCAAGGGATGACCCGTTTAATTAAAAATGAAAAATCAAACTGTGAGGGTTGACAGCCAGGGTTGAGGAACCTAAAGCCTTGAGGCCACATGTGGCACTCTAGGTCCTCAAGTGCAGCCCTTTGACTGAATCCAAACATCACAGAACAAATCCCTTTAATAAAAAAATTTGTTCTATAAAACTTGAACTCAGTCAAAAGGCCTCACCTAAGGACCTAGAAGGCCACGTGTGGCCTGGGCTGCAGGTTCCCTGCTCCTGTCAGACAATCAAAACCTGATTTGTAGCCTTTGAAGGTTTTCAATGCTCACATTGAAAATTTCATAATTGACTCTCAAGGACTGGTTTGAGCTGACTCTAACACTCTCCTGGGAGACAATCAGTGCATATGATAAAGCAGGGACCTGGAGTGAGGAAGCCTTGAGTTCAAATTCTACCTCAGACAGTTACTAGCTGTGTGACTTTGGGCCAGACACTCTCTCTGAATCAATTTCCTCAACTATAAAACAGAGACAATAATATCTACCTCACACATTGTTGTGAGGATCAAATGAGATAATATTTGTAAAAGCCGTGAGTATAATGTCGGCCGTGCAGTAGTGGATTCCATACAAATACTTAGTTTCTTTTTCTTCTTTCTTTCATCACCAGCCTACGATACACTGTGTTCTGACCAGCTTGGGACAATCTTTGAAATGCACAGATACAGGAAGCTCATGGTCCCAGAAAATTCGTTAGATAAGATGTGGCCCTCTTGGCCATCTCCTGATGCTCAGGACTCAAGACTCTGACCCAGGGATGGTACCTTACACTCACAAAATTTGGGGAACAATTTATACAACAATAACAACATTATAAATACAAAAAATTTTAAAAGACTTAAGAACTGTGCTCAATGCAATGACTAACTGAGATTTCAGAAGACCAATGAAGAAAGTGTTGCCTATTTTTCAGCAAAGAAATGGTGAATTAAATATACATAATGAGATATACATTTTTGGACATGGCTTATGTGGGGGTTTGTTTTGCTTGACTCTGTATTTGTTACAAAGGTTTTGCTTTTTTGTTTTCCTTTTTTCTTCTCCTCCACTAGAGAAGAGGGAGACATTTTTTTTTTCTAATTTCAAACAGTAGTGGGAAAGCTAGGACTAACTACCAAATGCTGTGGGAGTCTGGCTCATCCAGAAAGCACAAACTCTGTACCAGATGCCCAAAGGTTCTTTTTGAAGGAAAAACTCCCATCTAGGCTAAAGGGCTTCCAGGTAGTCTGGCAAATACCAAGATAGCAACCAAGTAGTCTGCTCTTTATTGGATTTTATACAGGTAGCTGTTGGAGATAATTTCTGATTGACTAGGGCTGCAGCTCTGCTAGAGAGGCTTTTCTGGAAGTGGGGAGATTGTTCACTGATTTGGGGGCTATTATTCAGGATATGGGGTACAGGACAGCAGACCTGCATCCTCAAATAGGCAAGTTCAGAGCAATCTTAGTTTCTGTCAGTAATTTTATATCGACTGGTCACTCGCCCATGTGAGATGATGAAGGCTTATAAGACCAAATTATGTTCAGTATGTACCAGTCCTAGGATTTGGAAACCAGAAAATGAGAGAATTGCACTCACCAAAGATTTTTGCCTTCCAGAATGTCTACCCCCACTGAGATGAGGAGTCATCACCATGGAGCTTTGCCAATTCTGAAGGAGGGGTGTCAGTGCTCCTGGATGGATGGAAATAACTGGACAGAACAATTTGTGGTCCAGTGGCTAGCATTTACAAATCAATTCCACAGGGCAAAGGAAAATCAATTAGCTTCAGAAAAGCTCTGGAGCTCCGAAGCCTCAAGTTTCCAGCTTGGAAGCGGGACTGGTTAGCATCTGGGTGTCCTCGAGACACTAGACGCACTTCATTCATCATAGGTGACATTTGCATATTGCAAATCTCATACTTTATGCACATGCCTCCCAGGCTAGACTGGAGACTGTGATCATAGTTTAATCCTCATATAAATCAATACACCAGGGATTTGCCACTTTTCCTCAACATAAGGAAAAAAACAAGGCTTGCCCTGCCTCCCTCCTCTTCCTAGGACTGTCTCATTCTCCTCACATCTCAAGTAGATTCAATGCCTTCATTTTCTCCTCTTTCTAAAGCTATTAAAATTCTATTAGCCATTTGTGAATATTATTTTATACCATCTGCATTTCCTATGAAAGTTGTGATAGTGACAGCTGCAATCATTTGTATGCACTTGTAGTGTTGAGTTACTCATGGTGGAACAAAACCTTTCCTTTGTGTGTCCATATCTCCAAATAGAGAGATTTGGTTTGTTGGTAAATCTCTCTCTCTCTCTCTTCCCAACATTATCTTATTTGCTGAGGAAACAGAAAAGCCTATTTTGAAAGCAAGAAGGCCGAAATGTTTGACCTCATAGGACAAGTGATGGTTTTGTTTTTTCTGGGCCATGTGTTGGTGCATTTTGATTCAAGTTCTCCTTATGCCTAGACAGAGTAGGTGGTGACCTGTTTGATATAATTGACCTGTGTGTTTTGAGAACGTTCTCTTCCACTCTCCAAATATCTCTCTCCCACTGTGCTTGAATAACCGGTGGTGATTCACTCCTTGAGTTAGAGGCAAGGGTCAGAGCCCTTCAAAAAGCAGTATGTTGCCTTCTATAAGCAGCAGGAAGGAGGGCACTGTCACAATGACCAGCTTAAGTGCCACTGAAATTTGGCCCACTTGTAATCTTTTACTAGGTGACATAGGTCACCTTATCCTTGAGTGAAACAATCCCTCTCCAGATATCTCCTTTTAAAATTCAAGTACTCAGGGGAGGAGTATCATGGGACCAAGACTGGGAACATGAAAGTGCTGGGTTCCAGGGTTTAGAAGATGGACAGAAATGGGAAGCAATGAAATAGCTTAATGTCCCTTGCTACTCCTCTTCCTTCTCACCTTGGAACCTATACCTACTTAACTCTTACCTATAGTTAGCCCCACCCCAGATTCAATGTAGGACTAACCTTTCTCCTGGGTAAGAGAGATGTTTTTAAACAGGATTAGAGTAGATTAGGGACAATCCTATGGATATATGTTACTTAAGTTTTTGAAGACGCTTAGATAAAATATCTCATACTAGTCTTTTTTTGGAAAATGAGAAAATATGGATTACAACAAAATATAACCAGGTGTCAATTGAAATGGCTGGATGAGCATACTTGAAGGATAGGTGTTTATGGTTCAATGTCAGGCAGGAGGTGTCCAGCAGAGTAAGTAAGGAATCTCTACCTGACCTGTACTATTAGACAATTTTATATATGATTTGTGGGTGGCATAAAGCTGGGAGGGACTGCTAAAACAGTGGATAATGTAGTTAGAATCCAAAAAGATTTTGAAAGACTAAATTATTAAGTTACATCTAAAAATATGAAATTCAAGAAAGAAAAAAGTCAATTTTTGCAGATGGGTACAAAAAAATCAATTTCACAACTATAATACGAGGGAGACGAGATTACATAGATTTTTTTTCTGGAAAAAAAAAGTTGCCAAAAGCAATTAATTTGGTTATTAAAAGAAATGTAATGGGGGTGGAGCCAAGATAGGGGAGTAGAAGCACAAACTTGGCATGGGCTCTTGATCCAACCACTTCCAATACCTATAAAAATGAGTCTAAACAAATTTTAAGCTACAGAATCCACAAAGTGGCAGAGAGAAACAAATCTCCCGCTGAAGACAGCTCAGCAGGTCAAAAGGAAAGGTCTGTCTTAGCATGCTGGGAGCCAAGTGCAGCCCCACCTGAGTCATGCAGTTCCTCCTCCAGAGTGGCCCCAACCAGCAGCTGTGGCAGTTTCCAGACTTCTCAAACCATAAACTCCAAAGACAGACTAAAAGGCCAGTGTGGAACTCTGTCTTGGACCAAAGAGCATGGTCTTTCCCCTGCCCTTGGGGTGAGAAGAAGCAGAGGTGCTGTGGCTGTGCAGCAGTCTCATGGCTGCCTCAGGAGTTCCTGGCCTGCAGATGTAGGGGGACTAAGCAACCTTTCAGAGGGTTCTTTTGCTTTAACTTGCCTGGATCTGGATCGTGGTCTTGGCTGGTGTTCCTGGGGTGTGTGGCCAGGTGCCAGAGCTTGTGGGGGATGTAGAGAGGGCACCCCACTAATAGCTCAGGCAGCTGTGTAAACCCCAGTGATTTGGGACAAAGCTCTCTCTATTCTGGAAGTAGAGTTCTATTGTGGCAAAGAGCTCAAAAAATCAAGTCATTGGATGGCAATGTGAGCAAGCAAAGGAAGCACAAACAGACCATAGAATCCTTCTCTGGGACAAAAAGCAGGAAGATAGCAAATTCAAAATGCCTACATCAAAGGCCTCCAAAAATATATGAATTTGTTACAGGTCATGGAGGAGCTCAAGAAGGATTTTGAAAATCATGTAAAAGAAGTAGAGGGAAAACTGGGAAGAGAAATGAGAATGATGCAAGAAAATCATGAAAAACGAGTCAACAGCTTGCTAAAGGAGACCCAAAAATACACTGAAGAAAATAACATCTTAAAAAATAGACTAACTCAAATGGCAAAAGAGGCCCAAAAAGCCACTGAGAAGAATGCCTTAAAAATCCAAATTTGCCAGACGGAAAAGGAATTTCAAAAACTCACTGAAGAGAATAACTCCTTCAAAATTAGATTGGAGCAATTGGAAGGTAATGACTATGAGAAATCAAAATACTATAAAACAGATCCAAACAAATGAAAAAATAGAAGGCAATGTAAAATATCTCATTGGAAAAAACACTGACCTGGAAAATAGATCCAGGAGTGATAATTTAAAAATTATTGGACTTCCTGAAAGCCATGATCAAAAAAAGAGCCTAGACAACATCTTTCAGTTGGAAAATTGCCCTGATTTAGAACCAGAGGGCAAAATAGAGGTTGAAAGAACCCACCCATCATCACTTCTTGAAAAAGATCCAGAAAAGAAAACTCCTAGGAATATTAATAGCCAAATTCCAGAGTTCCCAGGTCAAGGAGAAAATACTGCAAGCAGTCAGGAAGAAACAATTTGAGTATTGTGGAAACACAATCAGGATTAACACAAGACCTAGCAGCTTCTACATTAAGGGATTGAAGGGTTTGGAATATGATATTCTGGTGGTTAAAGGAGTTAGGACTAAAACCAAGAATCACCTACCCAGGAAAACTGAGTATACTGCTACAGGGAAAAATACAGTCATTCAATGAAATAGAGGATTTGCAAGCATTCTTGATAAAAAAAAACCCAGAGCTGAACAGAAAATTTGACTTTCAAATACAAGAAGCAAAAGAAGGTAAACAGGGAAAAGCAATCATAAGGAACTTATTAAATTTGAACTATTTACATTCCGATGTAGAAAAATGATAATTGTAACTCATAAGACTTTTATCAGTATGAGGATAGTTGAAGGGAATATGTACATATATGTGTGTGTGTATATATATATATATATATATATATATATATGTATATATGTATGGGAGGGTGTATGTGTATATACATAAGTGTGGGTATATGTATTTCATGTATACATAGACAGAGGGCACAGGTTGAGTTGAATATGAAGGGATGATATCTAAAAAATAAAATTAAGAGGTGAGAGAGGAATTTATTGGGAGAAGGAGAAAGGGAGAGATAGATTAGGGTAAATTATCTCATATAAAAGAGGTAAGCGAAAACTGTTGCAATGAAGGGGAAGAGCAGGAAGGTGAAAGGGAGTGGTACAATCTTAGTCTCATTGAATTTGGCTTAAGGAGGGAATAACATACAAGCTCAATTGGGTATCTTACCCTACAGAAAAATAAGGGGGTAGGAGATAAGAGGGGAGATGATAGAAGGGAGGGCAGATTGGGGGAGAGGGTAGCTAGAAGCAAACATTTTTGAAAAGGGACAGGGTCAAAGGAGAAAATAGAATAAGTGGGGGGAGGCAGGAAAGGATGGAGAGAAATATAGTTAATCTTTCACAATATGACAACTATGGAAATGATTTGGATAACTATACATGTACACCCTATATTGAATTACTTATCTTCCCAGTGGGGGCGGGTGAGGAGGGAAGAAAGAAACAAATCTGGAACTCAATGTTTTAAAAACAAATATTTAAAAAAATTGTTTTTTTACATGCAATTGGGAAATAAGATACACAGGCACTAGTGTATAGAAATCCATTTTGCCCTACTAGAAAGTTGGGGGAGTGATGGGGGAGGATACAAGAGAGAACAGATGGGGGGAAGGGATATTCAACAGACTTGCTATTTTGGGGTGGGGTAGGGGAAAGATGGGGAGAAAAAAATGTAACTCAAAATCTTGTGGAAATTAACATTGAAAACTAAAAATAAATAAAAAATTTTAAATCATCTCATACAAAAGAATAAAATGGAGTTATGAAATACAAAAGAGAGAGAGAGAGAAAGAGAGAGAGAGAGAGAGAGAGAGAGAGAGAGAGAGAGAGAGAGAGAGAGAGAGAGAGAGTTAGTTGTCAGATTTCATCTGGAGGATTATTTTCCATTCTGAGTACTATCATTTAAAACAGACTTGGATAAACTAGGGGAATCCAGAAGAGGGTAACTAGAACAGTGAAGTACATTCAGTCCATGTTATCTACTACTACTACCACCACCACCACCAGCTGCACCAATAATAATAATAAAATTTACATAGTACTTTAAGGTTTGCAAAGTTCTTTACAAATATCTCCTTTGCTTCTTCTCCAAACAACCATGGTAGGTAGGTGCTATTACTATCCTTGTTTTAGACTTTAGTCAACTGAGGCAAGCTGAGGTCAAGAGTCTTGCTCAACATCACACAACTAGTAAGCATTTGAGGCAGGTTTTGAACTTGTGTCTTATTGAATCCAGGTCCAGCAGTCTATCCACTGTATCACAGTTGAAGGAAATGGATATGTTGAGAGGTCTATAATAGGCTGCGAGTTTTTAGAGGACATTTTTTTTTTGGTGGAGGAAATAGGCTTGTTCTTCTTGATCCCAGAAGGCAGAAGTAGGAACAATAGGTGGAAATTATAAAGAGATAACTTTAGGCTTGATATGAGGGGAAAAAATGCCCTAAAAATTGGAACTGTCCAAAAGTTGAATAGAATGCATTAGCTGGTGTAGCAGATAAAGTGCTATTCCTAGAGTCAAGAAGACTCATCTTCCTGAGTCCAAATCTGGCCTCAGACTCTTAAGTGATGCTACACAAGTCACTTAAGCCTGCTTGCTTTAGTTTCCTCAGCTATAAAATTAGCTGGAGAAGGAAATGGCAAACCATTCCAGTATCTTTGCCAAGAAAACCCCAAATGGGGTCACAAAGAGTCAGCATGACTTAAATGACTCAACAACAGCAAAAAAGTGGAGTGGGTTACCTGAAGAGGTAGTGATTTCTTCCCTATCTGGAGTTCTTCAAGCAGAAACTCAATGATTGCCTCTCAGGGGATTCCTTTGTTGTATGGGTTGGACCAAGTGGCTGCTCAGGTCCCTTTTAACTCTCAAAATTCTGTGATCTTGTGATATGTACATATATACAAACATATGTATGCACATGCATGTATATATGCACCTATGCATGTATTTACATACACACATATTTATATATATGTGTGTATATATATGTATACATATATCCTTATGTCAAGAGCTCATCAGTTTAGAACATTATTGTTGGTAGTCTTGCTATGGCTTTGTGTGATAGTGACTAGATCATAGAGACACAAAGTCATAGGCATAATTGGAAGAGATCTTAGATATTATATCTAATTCAACTCCTTCATTTTACAAACCAGGACACTAAAGCTCAGAGAGGAAGTGACTTTCTCTTATAATGACTTTCCTTAGTAATTTTGTTTCTATTTTGTAGCACCAGTTTTTCAATGGTTACTTATCTTTTCCTAGCACTGTGGTCCATCAGTAGGTCCCCAGCACCCATTGACACACCTCTCCAATGATTCTTACCTGATGCCTTATGCCATTTTGTACAGACACCTTGGAATGGGGACCCTACTTAAATCTTGGTTAACAGTACTTGTGTCCTGCCTTTTGTTTCCTCCCTTAGACTGATCTTCCAGCTTCAGATCTATTGTTTGGTCTTACAGGCTTATGTGCTCATCCAAAAAGTAGAAGAGTCCTGCACATGCTGCCATGTTCAAATCTGTGACCCTCACCCGGCCCCACAGCCTGGCCTGGATCCCTAATCCCCTGTCTAGCCTGTCCTGCTGCCACCAGCACTCTGTTATGACAGGCAAGGTGTCTATTTCAAAATTTTGCCTAAGGCTCAGCCCACTTTTGGCCACAGCTTAGGACTGAAATTAATGTCCACTGACAGCCCAAGAGTGAGCACAATTCTCTTTTGGTTGTGCGTTGACACGTTATAAGGTATGTTGACTCTTTCTGACAGTCTTGCTAAGGGGAAGGAGGAGGGTGCTTGGGGTTCCTCATACCTACTCATGGGTAAGTTGTTTGTTCAACCTTGTACCTGGGATTGCCAGTCATTGAACTAGTAGTGGTCCAGATGTCTTCAAATAGAAGGATTCTTTGTTTCCCTGCAGGAGCAATTATATTTGACACGTCATTTGTAAGGGAAGTACAGAGTGATGGGAATTAAAGTCCCTTAATGTTGTTCCTAAAATCAAATCAAACCATTTACATATTTAGGCTCTATTCAATTCCTCTGTCCAAGGTCACCTTTCCTCATCATTTTAGCTGCCCTCCTAGATTCTAATTGATGGCTTCTTTCTTATAATCAGGTATATATCACTTAAGTGCAGACAGATCAGGCAGAAGAAAGGGAAACCATTATCTCCTTTGTTCTTGAACTGCTCCCCTTGGGCTTCCTGTTTATACAAATAGAGAGCAAAAAGGAGAACAAGTCAAGTTGAAGACCTTTGAAAATACTCACTTGATTTCAACTAATTTTTTCTCAAGACAATGGGTGGCACCATTTCTAAAGTAAATGAGCTTTGATTGCTGTGAGATTCCTCTGTGGAAAATTTTTACCCAGGCTCTCTTTTCTTCCTAACAAGTGCCTGCTTTGAAAGTTTAAGAGATGACTTCAATTCCTAATCCCTGGACCTCTTCATTGAATTATATTAAAGTCCTATCCACTAAGGTGAAAATAGGATCATAGGATCATAGATTTAGAGTAAGTCAGTCTATAATAAGCATTTATTAAGTACCTACTATGTACCAAGCACAATGATAAGTTCTGGGAATGTGAAAAAAAATTTAAAAGACCTCAAAAATCTCACAATTTAATATAAGAGACAGCATGCCAAAAAAAAAAAAGAGAAGAAAGCTCCCCAAACCCAAAAACCTATGTACAAACAAGATATATACAGGATAAATAGAAAATGAGTCATGAGAGGCAAAGCACTAGAATTAAGAGGGATTGAGAAAAGCTTGATATAGAAGGTAGGATTTTAACTAGGGCTTGACAGGAGCCAGGGAAACCAGGAGGAGATTAGGAGGGAAAGTATTGCAGGTGCAGGAGAAAGCCAAAGAAAATGACTGAATGTTCATGGAGCAACCAGGAGACCAGTATCACTGGATCAAACAGTATATAGGGAGGGAGGGTGAGAGGGGTAAGGAATAAGCATATTCAGAACTAGAAGGATCATTAGAGACTGGAGACCAAAGAGGTAGTGACAGAGATAAGGTCTGAACCCAGGTCCTGTGAACCCAAACTTAGTCCTTTTCCCATTGTACTAAGAAGTAGTTCATGAATGTGATTTAATGAAATGCCCTGCACTCACTGGGGCCAGATAGATAGAGTATGAACTTCTGGAAATGCCAGTGCTGTTAGAGTCACAGTCAAGGTATAATAGGACAAGAATGTGGCTGTCACAATTCCTCCTGATCAAAAGAGGTCCCTTGAGGAAAATGACAAATGTTGGAGGGAATGTGGTAAAATTAGGACACTAATGCACTGTTGGTGGAGTTGTAAATGAATCCAACCATTCCGTGGAAAAATTTGGAAATATACCCAAAGGGCAATCAAACTGTGCATATCCTTTGACCCAGCAATACCACTACTAGGTATGTATCCCAAAGAGATATTTTAGAAAGGGATCTATATGTATAAAAATAGGTATAGTATCTCTTTTTGTGGTGGCAAAAAGGGATGCCTACCAATTGAGAAATGACTGAACTATATAATTGTGATGCAATACCATTGTGCTATAAGAAAGGACAAACTCAATGCTTTCATACCTGGAAAGACTTAAATGAAGTGATTGAAAATGAAGTGAGCAGAACCAGAAAAACATTGAACATAGTGTACGTAGTAACAGCAATATTATATAATGACTTAGCTTTTCTCAGCAAATAAAATGATCTAAAAAGAGAGAAAGGTTCCTTTGGGCTGCCAATAATTCAACCAAAGTGTTCATTTGCTTAGACCCTGCACCAAAGCTCTTAGTCTCTCTGTCTATTCCCTTTGGACCTCCTTTTTGACCTACAGACCTACTTTCAACTCAGGACTTTTTTCAAATCTATCTCATCTTAATGGCCCATTGAATTGAACATGGATGGTTGGCTAGTTCCCTGAATCCAAGCTGTTTCTGACCCTTTCACTTTCAGTTTCCACTGTTTGATTGCCTGATAAACTTTAAATTCTGTCAAGATTGTAGAAGGAGCAATATCTTAATCCCTCCTTGATACGCTATGTGCCTTAGGCTAGATACATTAAACTAGGTTTTTATTTAGGTGACCACTGGTAAGTCATTGGACTTTCCTGGGCATCAGAATCCCCATATGTAAACAAGGTCCTTTCTAGCCTTGAATCTATGACCCTTGACATCTGATATATATTTCCTCCAATGACTTAGCTACACTCACTACCCATCCTATAAAACTTTTAGCCATGCCCTCCAATATATTTAACACTGGTGTCTATCTATCTGTCAGACCAAACTGATGGGGCTTTCATTAAGTTCTCTTGCATTTGCAAGAATAACAATAAGCACTTCTCAGCTGTCTACAAGTTTTCCTAGAAAAAACTTCAAAGGGTTAATTAGTTATCTAGGTCCTCTGCTCTCTTTAGCTTAAGGTTGGACTGAAGAAATAAGATAGCTGATGAATATAAGCTCCCTAAGGGCAAGGACTGTTCTTTCTTTTTCTTTGAAACCCTAGCCCCTTTTTGAATGGAACTGAAAGTCACCACGTGTTCATTTTCAGTATTATGTGCTTCCTCCTTCCTACATGTGTGTCTGTGTGTGTATATATATACACGTGTGTCTGTGTGTGTCCAGTTCAATATAAATTTATTAAGTATGTACTATGTTCAAGTCCTGTCTTAGGACCTGGGGATACAAAATTTTAAAAAAATTTAAAAAGACCCTGACCTCAAGGAGCTGCATTTGCAGATCATTGGATCATATGTTTAGAACTAGATGAGCCTGAGCTGTCCAGCGCCTCATTTAACAGAAGTAACTGAAGCCTGGAGAGGCTTATTGCTTTAACCCAAATCACACAGTTAGCTAGTCAGTAGCAGAGGCAGGATTCAATGACTGCAAACCCAGCACTCATTCCTCTGTACCACATTGTCCCCAGCAGAATATAACATGTACACAGGTAAATAATATAAAATGCTTCATCTAACACCACAACTGATACCACTGGATGGAGCACTGAGCCTAGAGTCAGGAGGATATGAGTTCGAATTTGGCCTCTGATGCTAGCTATGTGACCCTGGGCAAGAGACTTAACCTCTGCCTCAATTTCCTCAACTGTAACATAGGGATGATAATAGTACTTACCCTGCTAGGGTTGTGTGTGAGGATCAAATGACATTTGTTGTTGTTGAGTTGTTTCAGACATTTCTGACTCTTCATGTCCCCATTTGGGGTTTTCTTGGCAAGCGTACTGGAGTGATTTGCCATTTCCTTCTCCAACTCATTTTACAGATGAGAAAACTGAGATAAAGAGGGTTAAATGAATTGCCAGGGTCACACAGCTGGCACACAGTCTCTGGAGCTGGATTTGAACTCCAGAAGATGAGTTTTCCTGATTCCAAACCTAGTGCTCTATTCACCCTACCACCTAGCTGCCCCCTTGGCACACAGTAGGTGCTTAATTATTGCTTGTTATTCACTTAACAAATGCTTTTGACCTGTCACCACCACTACTGCTATTGCTATGAGTGCTGTGGCTATTATTATTATTTTTTAATCTATACCTGTGATTTCATTACTATAGGAAATTCACAGTGGGTAAACTCCCTCTGCCAATGCTGATCTGAAACTGTTGTACATCTTAGAGAATTGTCTGGGACACTCAGAGGTTAGGTTTCTTGTCCAGAGTCATACATACAGTTAGAGCATATCAAAGGCAAGACTTCAACAGTCATTCTTGATTCAGAGCCAAATCTCTACGTGCCTTTCTAATAAGAATAAAAATGACACAGCCATAATAACTGACATTTATATAGCAGGTTAAAGTTTGTGAAGTGCTTTATGTATATTATCTCGTTTAATCTATACAACAAAATGCATAATAATGGGGGGTAAGGGTGGAGTGTGTGTATCTAAAGAGAGAACCAAGACAAAGTGTGACGTTTTCTACATTGATACTTTTGATGGGGGAAATTTTACTGCTTTTTAATTTCCTGTTTCCTTTTTATTTCTTCTCCCAGAGATGGGGGAAGGAAAGACAAATTTTCATAATCACAGTTAGTTGTGAGATGCTTTGTTAGCACAATCTATCCCTGGGATTTTATGAGGTTGGGCTTGTAGTGCACAAGTTGATAAATGATTCAATATTTAATCATGATTTACCTGTACCATGTGTAAGAAAATTATGTTGATGGAGCTAGAATCACCACCACAGAGCTTTATACAGCCTGCACAATGTGTCAACATAGAACATTCTGTGAATCACTCACCGGGGAAAGAAAGCACTCCTATTTTCAGGACCCTGGATAATATCTCAATACAAGTGACTGAGGGAAAAGAGCAAAAAATGAGCATGGTGATACCTGGTGACCTGGTGAGTACCTGATGACAAGAAATCATAGAGAAAAGTGATGAGAGGGCTGGAAAGTCTCCCCTCCTGTTTCTAGGCATAACAGAAGTACTTCTGTAAGCCATGTGGGGGATTTGAGGTTCAGACAGAAACTAGAGGAATATTTGGAACACCAGAATGATAGAGTACAGCAAGCAGTTCCCAAACTTTTCTGGCATGAGGACTATGAGGATCCCTTTCTAACATAAAAAATAAAGCCAGAGTTTCATAAATAATAGTAGTTGTATATTTAGAATCTGTTGATCCATAAAATGCAAAGGCAATGCTAGTGGGTAAATGGATTTGTGGCCTGCTTGTAGTAACTATGTGCCTATTCCACACCCCAACCTGCTCACCCTCCTACTCCCTGGCACTTACAACCACAGGTTGATGATTGATGGCACAATAAGAAGAACACTAAATTTGAAATCAATAGGCCTGGGCAATCTTGGAAAAAGTTGCGTTCATGTAGATACCCATCGACTTGGGAACAAATTGCACTATATAAATGAAATGACAACAATTAGAAATTCAGAGAAACTTGGGAAGACTTATATGAACTGATGCAGAGCAAAGTAAGCAAATGGAGAATTGATATGATGTCATATTATTATGAAAAATAATGTAAATGAAAAGAATATTCATTTATTTCAAATAAATTTCATGTATTTCATACTTCATATATTTCAATAAATGAAAAGAATTGCTAAAATGATGCAAAAAGTTGGGTAATTGCAGTAACCAAACTTAGCTTTGGGAAATGAAGAAACATACTGTTCTCCTTTTCTCAGAGAGGTAAGGGGCTATGAGTTCATAAAGACGCAAACATTGCCAAGTACAATGACTATATTGGCTAGGTTTGCTTAACTATTATTTTTCTTTGTTAAAATAAAGCAAGTGCTCATGGGATAGAGAAAAACACAGAGGTTACTATTATATAACAACCAAAGGCATCAATAAAACCTTTCTTCTTCAGGAAAAAAAGAAAACTAATTTCTTCTTATTTCTTCACCTATTGACTTTCTTAAGCCAGCTCTTTTGTTCCTGGAGTTATTCTTGGTATAGTACAAATAAAAAGTCCTGCTGTACACTACCCTGGCCAGACCATATTTGGAGTATTTTGTTCAGTTCCATGTACTAATTCTCTGTGGGCCATGATTTCTTCATCTGTACAGTTCAAGAAAATGAACTTTAAGGTCTCTTCTGGTTCTAACTCCTATAATTCTCATCCCATGAAATTAAAGAGGACTTCACTGTAATGAAAGATAAGAAACAGCATTGATTCTTTAATAAAAATGACTCTCTCAGGCAGGGTCTGAGACCCCTGACTCCTATTTGGGCTCATTCTGAAGATTTTCTTAAACAATCCCCTTGTGTTCTGTTCTATGTTGGGAACAGTACAAATCAAAAGTCCTACACTGGACATTTCCCCATTCAAACTTCCCCTTTCCTATCTGAAATATTATATTGAATTTTGTACACCACATTTTAGCAATAATAATAAAAACCAGAAAAATGGCAGAAGGAAGGAATAAATTAAAAGTCATGAAACACAAGGATCAACTGAAGAAAGAAATGATATTTAGCCTGGATAAGAGAAGACTTGAGGGAAACAGAAGTCAAATGATAACTGTCTTCAAGTCAGGGAAGGGCTGTGACAGAAAGCAAAGAATTGTAGACATGGAAGGGGCCTCAAATGCTATCTAGTTCAAACTTCTTCAATGTCTCCAACAAATGGAAATCTAACCACACTTTGAAGACGTCCAGGGACAGGAAACCATCATTTCAAAAAAGACCAGAGTTCAAATAGGTCCTCAGACACTTCCTAGATGTGTGATCCTGGGAAAGTAACTAACCTCTCTCAATGTCCATTTCTTAATCTATCAAATATGGATAATAATAGGGATATTATTACCAACCTACCTCCCAGGGTTGTAGTGAAGATCAAATGAGATCATATTTGTAAAGTGTTTAGCAGAGTGCTTGATGCATAATAAGTACTTAATAAATACTTGTTCCCTTTTTCCCTCCCTGAGGCAAACCATTCCATTTTGAATAATTCTAATTTGTAGAAAGTGTAGCTAAATGTCACAGTCATCTTGTTGAGTTCAAAAGTGGCCTCAAATACTTCTTAACTGTGCGACTCTGGGCAAGTCACTTCACTCTGTTTGCCTCAATTCCTCATCTGTAAAATGAGATGGAGAAGGAAAGGGCAAAACACTCCAGTATCATTGCCAAGAAAACCCCAAATGGGGTCACAAAAAGTCAGACATGACTGAAACAACTGAATAAACAAGCAAATTTATGGCAGGTTTTTTTTCCTCCTTCTAACACACCTTGCAACTTTCACTCATTGCTCCTATTTCTGCCTTCTTTGGTGAAAGAGATCAAGTCTAATCAATAAGCCTTCAAACATTTAAAGACATTTGTCATTTCCCTATCACCTCTTCCCTCAAGTATTCCTGTCTTCAAGCTAAACATTTCTAATTCCATCAACTGAACCTTATATTTCATGGTTTTGAACTTCCTCAATGACTTCTTCTATCTTTATATTGTCTTACTTCAAATTTCTATACAATATCATGTGGGAAGAGATTTTGATTTCATTTGCTTGGCTCCAGAAGACAGAACTATGATAAGAGAAGTCAGGACGAGTAAAATAGAAGTTACAAGGAGCCTGATTTTGTGTTCAATACAAGGAAGACAGTAACAATTACTTCCTTGCCTCAAGTTTCACCCCACCCTAGCTCATCCTCCACAGAGCTGACAAAATCATTTTCCCAAAGTGCAAATCTGACCACATCATTCTCCTACTCAATAAATGTGAGTGACTACCTAGAGCTTCTATGATCGACAGTAAACTTCTCTGCGTGGTGTTAAACACCCTTTACAACCTGGTATTAACCCATCTTTTTTAGACTTATTACTCATTACTCCCCCCCCACCTTGGCTTCTCTGTTCCACTGAAGGGACCTTTTGCTATTCCTTTATCCATGGTAATTCCATTTCCAATCTTTGTGCCTTTAAACTGGCTTGAATTCCATGACTAAAATGCATTCTCCTTCTTTTTACCAGTTAGTCAATAAACATTTAGTAAATACCTACTATGTGCCAGGGACTGTGCCAAGCCCTGGGGACACACACAAAAAAAGCAAAGTCTCATGCTTGCCCTTAAATAACTTACAATCTAATGATAAAGATTACAAATAAATACATACAAATAAGCTATATACAGGATAGGTTGAAAATAATTAACAGAGAAGGTACTAGAAAAATTAAGAGGGATTATGTAAGGTTTGTCTAGAAGATAAAATTTCAATTGGAATTTAAGGGTAATCAGGGAAGCCAGCAGGTGAAGACCTGGAAGGAGAGCATTCAAAACATGGGGGACAGTAAAGGAAAACGCTGAGAGATGAGAGAACTAGTGTCTTTTTTGAAGGACAGAGACCAGTGTCACTGGATTGAAGATTATGTGATGAGAGTATGGCATAAGAAAACTAAAAAGGCAAGAGGGGCTAGATTATGAAGGTCTTTGAATGCTGCAATCTCTTAGCACCCCTGATTTTCCTTGTAACACAACTTTCACCCAATTCTAGGACATCTTGCATATTCTTACATATGCATAGGGAGACATGATTCCTGGTTGGTAGAAAGAATGCTTTGCATGTGGAACAAACTTAATGAGTTGGTTTTAGACACATTCTAGATACTTTTTCTTTTAACATATATATATATATATGATATATATATTAATTATATGTAAAAAACAACTTTAATATTCATTAAAAAATGAGTTCCAAATTCTCTCTCTCCCTCCCCTGCCCCCAACTAAGAAGGCAAACAATTTGCTGTAGGTTATACATGTTCAGTCATGCAAAGCATATATCTATATTAGTCATGTTGTGAAAGAAAATACAGACAAGCCCCCAAAATCAAGGAAAATAAACAATTGTTTTTAAGTATTCTTCAATGAACACTAAGACGCCATCAATTCTTCCTCTGGAGGTGGTGTGTGTGTGTGTGTGTGTGTGTGTGTGTGTGTGTGTGTGTGTGTGTGTGTTAGTTTTTCATAATGTCCTTCATTGTCTTATATCATTGTATTTTGGAAGAGAGTTAAGTTATTCACAGTTGATCATCATACAGTATTACTGTTAATATGTACAATGTTCTCTTGGTTCTGCTCACTTCACTTTGCATCAGTTCATATAAGTCTTTCCAAGTTTTTTTCTGAAGGTATTTCTTATAGCAAAATATTATTTCATTACAGTCATATCCCAGAACTTGTTCAGCCATTCCTCAATTGATCAGCATTCCCTCAGTTTCCAATTCTTTGCTACTGCAGAAAAGAGCTGCTATCTATAAATATTTTTGTATATATAACCATTTGGGTATAGTTAGTTCCAAATTGCTCTTCAGAATGTTTCAATCAGGTCACAGCTCCATCAACAGTGATTTGAAATTTCTAAAAGAGAATTTACAAACATGTTGGAGAAACTGACTACTCAACATGTCCTTAATTTCTAGCTTTCCTCCTTAGAGAATGCAGAAAGAAAACTTCACTTTGGGTGAGATCAGGTCCTCTCTCTTTGGTTAACCTGGAGAGATAAGTCACTCTTACTTCCTCAACTTCTGATTATTATTTTGCTTAGATACATGAGTTTACTTGCCCTTTATTGTTGGACATGTTCTTTTGTATAACTATCATTTGGTAGAAAGAAGCCAAGATGGCTAGTATAAGTTAAGGGCTACTTTCCCCTTTTAAGCAAATTAAGATAAATGTCTTTTGTTTTGAATCTTCAATCATATAGACTACTAATATTTGAGAGGGTAAGACAGGCATAATTATACCTCTCTTGGAGGCAGTTGGGTAGTACAGTGGATAGGGTGCCAGACCTGGTCAGGAAGACTCATCTTCCTGAATTCAAATCTGACCTCAAATACTTACTAGCTGTATGACCTTGTGCAAGTCATTCAGCCCTGTTTACCTCAGTTTCTCATCTATAAAATAAGCTGGAGAAGGAAATGGCAAACCACTCTATTCCAGTATCTTTGCCAAGAAAACCCTGAATAGGGACACAATGAGTCAGATGTGACTGAAATGACTAAATAGCAACAACACCACTCTTGGAGACTAGATGAAAGAATGCCTAGCCTCAATAATCCTGGGGTTTGCTTACTCCTTCTACTCCTAAACTCTCCCCTCCAACTAGCATTGCTTGTAGAATAGGTGTCACATTAACCCTCTTGTCCACAGAGGGGGACTAGACTCCAGGTCATAATGATCTATGTTACCCATGAGCTAAGTCTGAATACATAGACAACCAATGTGGACACATATGTGCCACAGGTTCTCAAAGGTTGTGATACTGCCCCAAGGGGGGTGCAGGAGCAATCTAGAGAGGCAAATAGAAGCCTCAGGTGCAATTGGGGGCCATTGAATAAATATAAGAGGGCAGTGAGGAAAGAAGAAAAGGGAAGAACGTTTTGAAAAGACATTTATACATGTTTCATCAGTTGTATAACATAGTTAAAGTTGTAATGTTTACATTATTTTCCAAATTAACACAAAATGCAAGTTATAACCAATCAGTCGTCAAGTCCGATGACAGGTCTTAACAAGAAGGTGTTGTCAGGCAAGCATGCTGTACATTGTCAGGAAGTCCAGCATGCATGAACAGGAGCCCATGCATGTAATGACTTGTTTACAATATAATTACAATATGGTTATATGATGCAATATTGGGTCATCAAAATTTCAATGCAGGAAAAAACTTACAAAATCATAAAAATTATTAAATTTAAGATGCATCATTTAAAAATAAAGTGATGCAAATTTAAAAAAAAGACTGTTTAAGGGTTAAAGAAAGTAGATTTCCAAGGAGGCATTGAGTAATATTTTTTTAAAAGGAGGTGGTGGGCAGATAAGTTTGGGAACCTTGGGTTACACATTTAAGATTCAGCTCAAATATCACCCTATACATGAATTTTTCTGCTGCTCTTACGTACTAACGCCCTCTTCACCTTTTATCTTTTCATGTCTATTTCATACCTATTTATATATGTACATATTGTTCATAAGAATGCTAAGAGAATGCAAGTTCTTTGAGAGAAGGGACTGTTTCACTGTTATTTTCATATTCTTAGCATCTAAAATAGTGCCTGGCACATAGGAGATAGTTAACAAATGCTTGTTAATTGATTAGTTGAGGTTTTGATTAAAACATTAGGGCTGTCTAGAGATTACCTACTTCAGAAGGTCAAGTGGGCTCCCCCCTAGCTGGAGGTATGTAAGGAGAGGATAGAAGACCAATTATCATGGATATTGTGGAGAGGATTCCTGCTCAAGAATATACTACATCTCTAACTTTGATTTTCTATAATTCTAAGAAATGAAACAGACCTAATTACTCTTTTTGAGATTAGAGATATGCATATAGACAAAGGATCATATATTGTACATGCACATAGTTTCATAGATAAATGCAATATTTATACTGTAAGGCATATGGTTTGCTGGGCAAAGTGTCTCATGTAGTAAAAATAGGTAAGATGCTTTTATGTGGCATTGTAGGAAAAGAATGTAGGATTTGGAGTCAGGACACCAAGACTTGAATCAAGGCGCTGATATTGACTACCCATGTGATGGCAGATGAGTTACTTATGTTGTCTGAATTTGGTTTCCTTTCTATAAGAGTGGAGGTGATAATATGTGTTCTCCTTAAACTGAAAGGGCAGCATGAGCTCATCAGCCTTCTCCATAGTGGATAGAGAATAAACCTTGGAGTTAAAAAGAATTTCAAATCCTATCTCTAAGACATCGACCTTGGGCATTTAGCCTATGGATTTCCTGTACAATTTGCCACACTCTAAGTTGAGAGCATATCTTGGTCTGTTTTGGTAAAGAGAGTTTCTTATGTCAATGATATTACCTATCCCTATAAAGTTATATCAGCCTTAATATGCTACAGTAATATTAGCTAGCCCAGTTATATTATATTTAGACAGAACTGGTGACAGAGTTTGGCTCTTCTCTTTCAGACAGTCATGAAGACTGCTTGAAGGAGATGAGATTTCAGGAGCTTCTGGGACACTGGAATGGGAAGAGCCTACTAATCTGAGATGAATAGCAGAAAGGGCAATCCCAGTATAAGAGGTGGTTAGGGATAATGTTCAGGAGACTAATTCCAGCTCTCAGACACATACCCCCAGCTCCAGAGATCTCAAGTTGGCTACCTCTCTGTCTCAAGGGCAAGTTCCCATTCTTAGTCTTATTAGCTTGATGCATGTGCATCCAAAGGCAGAATTTAACTATGTGCACTACCATTTCTGTAAGGACCCATCACGCTAACCAGGTTTGTAATCACAGCTAATACTCCATAGGCTTGGATGGCTTTGGGCCCAAGGCATTTAGTGACCAGGCCAAAAAGCAAAATCTGATTTCAAGTCCCTTAAAGTGATTCTGTTTCTTGCAGCTAGCTCTCCAAATGACATTACTCTCAGAAAGTGCCAAGGTCATTATCCTCCAAGTTTGATGGGTTTGGATGTGGAGAAAACAAACTGAGTTTGTTGAAGGGAAAGGAAGTAACAGACCCCAAAGAGCTCACTGCCTCTATATCTCTCCTTTTAAAAAATTTTAGGCAGCTAGGTGACTTATTCAAGGCAGGGGAAATATCTTCCAAAATATTTCCCATTAACACATTTTTGTCCCTTAATAGACCAGAACAAAGGACTTGGAGCCAGACAACTTAGGCTCATATTCCACTAATTAGCAGTGTGACCAAAGCAAGTTTCTGAACCTCAGTTTCCTCCTCTGTAAAATGGATTTAATATTTATTCTATATAATACACTGCCCCCCATAGAACTGTTATGTAAAAAGCACTACCTGTATGGAACATGCCCATTTCTTCTTTCCCTTTATGGGTTTCTCTTTGAGTCCTTACTCACCTAGGACCATATTTACTTATTAAACCAAAACCCTAGGAATTTTATGTCTATGTTGCACATAGGGATTTTCTTACCTTAAAAAGCTCCTTTCTGATCAAGTCTATCTGGCTCTGTACACTTTTCCTAGAGGAAAACCTTACTTCTTTGGATTATGTCAGCTTACCTTGTGAGGGATCACTGACCCCAACTAAATTTGGGGGAATATTCACCCCTTTGATCCTTTGGGCCCTTCCCTAGTTCATCTGGAATCTGGTCACTTTAAGATTGTTTAATGTGGAACTAGGAGGCAATTGAAATGAAAGGATTTATAACATGGGTTTTCTTAAATCAGAAAATTACTTTAGATCACAGCAGCCTGACACATCCATTCCAACATGTGTTCCATTAGCTCTTTTAATAGTCCTTTCTGCAGGACTCTGATGAGATTAGAGCTACTTTCCCACAACAGGCTGGAGGGCTCCTGCAACACACCATAATTCACCAGTCCTGGAAAGAAGAAATAATGTATTGTTCTAAATGAGGATTTGGAATAACTATTTCATTATTGGGAAGGTGATTCTTCCTTATTTCTCCTGGGTTCTTCACTCAATTCACTAAATTCTGGACTTTTAAATGTTCCATCTTTGCATCAGGCCCCTGTGCAAAAGTGGAGAAGGCAACAGCCTGGGGGTATCTAAAGGAATACTGAGAAGTACCCCCAGTCCTCCCTCTGCCTTTTTGACTGGTGTCTGAAAGGATAGGCAGGCAATGGGGATCATGAGTGACACCTGATTCCATGCTAGGCACATGACAAGTGATCAGAATGAATGAATTCCACCTCCAAAAAAAGTTTTCTCTGCTTACTCCCAGTGACACTGCTCTGATTTCCCATAATGACTTTTATTCTGAATCAAACACTCTGACACAACTTTACACTGTCTTATATAGGTTTTTGTTTTACCTGTGGGCTCTTTTTTGTTTTGTTTTTGTCTGTCTGACCAAGATGAAACATTTAAGAACGAGATTTATTTCTCTACTTCTTCTGTAGATAATATAGTGCCTAGGCAAGGTCTGAGCACTTGTAGGAGCTGTCCTAGGTGCTGTACACTCCCAAGAAATCTAAGTACTCCCTATTCCTTAAACATATTTTGTGCTATGGTATGCCATACTACTCAAATACAAATATAGAGAGAAAAACATTTCTCTCTCTCTCTCTCTCTCTCTCTCTCTCTCTCTCTCTCTCTCTCTCTCTCTCTCTCTCTCTCTGTTATCTTTTATCTTCTAAGATTATTTATTTGATTAAAAAAATTCTTCCAAAAGCTTGTGACACACTCTCCCCCAAGTACATACAGAGTCCAAGGGAAAGTGAGCTCAAGATTAGAAAATACATGTAGAAAATGGGTAGTTCATATCTCCTGAAATTCTTTTGCCAAAGTCTTCAAGATATTTCCTTTAGGTATGGTGTAGGACTTTTGCTATGTTTGTTTGTTAATTTTCCATTGGGCTCTCAGTAGAGTTTTGAATCTGTATCCATTTCTTCCTTGGCTCCCAATATACACATTTGTGTAAATGATAACATCTACAAAATGAACCCCCACAAAATGTAAACCCACAAAAGTTAGATAGGTACTATTCCATTCTATGTTCTAGATGTAGCTGCTCCATCCTTTGTGGTATTGTGGTATTCTCCCAGGCATAGAAATCATGCCTTAGGGAGAACCAAGTAAGCATGAGTTGGGGTCAAGGACTGGAAACAACCATACCTTACCCTAATCATGACTGACCACTGTAGGCATATATACTTGCTCTATTGCTGAGTAATTCTAAAACCAAGGACACATATGTGTGGGCATTGTTTTTATTTCTGGGCTGGGTAGGGCATTATGTTCTTACTGCTGAACAGTCTTTGTAACTGTTCCAGGGATGCTAGTAGAATGACAATGAGAAGATAGTAAGTCTGAAATTCATCTTTGAAGCTCACAAGTTCCTTCTCCAGAAAATATGGTGGAAAGTTGATCTTTTCTCTTCTTCCATCAAGTGATTCCTTCTGAGGGGTTCAACTAGAGTGTTTTTCCTTCTCTACCTCCAGGTACTTGACAATCCAGTTTTAACTAGGTCAATGGTTTGATACAACCCACAGAGGGTTAAGTCCCTCAGTCAATTGGAACAAAATTCCTGGTGAACCTAGGAAGGGGTCAGGCCTTGTTCAAACATAGTGAACATGTAAGACATGTTCTTGTTTGATAAATGCATCAGGGCATAGCACTACATTGCTTACTTTAGTAAGAATTGAGTGATTTGATTGATTTATTCAATTGACCTGCTACTCCTCCCCCCTTCTCTGTTTCTCTGTCTCTTTCCCTCTCCATATATATAATATATATGAATATGTGTATGTATACATATGTAATATCTATGTATATTCACATATGTCATATATATGTGTGTGGAGAAAGAAAGAGACAGAGAAACAGGTGTCAGAGTAGATAGAAAGCTATTCTTAGAGCCTAGAACATCGGGGTTCAAGTCCTACTTCTTAGACATATTGGTTGTGTGGCCCTGGGCAAGTAATTTGAGCACAGTGTCCTCGTCAGCTCTCTAAATTACAGATTCACTATAGATTTGCTTTGGTAGAGAAAGTTCCTCACTGTCTGTTCCCTGCTTTGATGAAAATACAAGTCTAGAAAATAATGTGGGGGCCATCACCAGTCATCTTGACCTGTGTCTTGCCACTGGACTCCAATGACTCTGGAGGAAAAAGTGAGGCAGATGACCCTGCACAGCTTTCCCTCACTTAAATCCAATTCACTTGCCAGTCAAGACATGTCCCTGCTAATGTCATCGGTTCTCTATGAGAAAGAAAAGACAAACAATAACAAATAATGCATAGATATATGGATGAATGGATGGATGGAAAATGTCTCCTGTGTATACATGTATTAATATTGTTATATATGTATGTCTGTATATGTAAACATATTTGCATGCACATATATGTATATACACACATATGTGTGTGTCAGGATATTCATAGAGGAAGTATATAGAACTCATTTATTCTGAAAAATTGTCACATGGCTAGCACCATGCCAGGTGCTATGGGAATACCTGACTTTTCAACCTTATTTTTCCTCCTTTCCTTCACAAACTACAGTGAGTAATCAACCTGGTCTATTCACATCCTGCCCCCCAATGTCCTCCTCATTCTCAGTACTCTATTTTTCTTTCTGTCAGTCTCTCTCCTCTTAGCCACTTCCTGAACTCCTCCTGCAAAATACAGTTTAGTGAACAGAGAGCTTCCTTCCCACAACTCATGGGACTGATTACTTGTGTCCCTCAATTTAGGTACTGCCCTTTGCATTGTTACTTCAGTCTTGTATGGTTTGATTTTTCAGATGCATTCATCTTAGAGCCAAGACTTTATTATAAGCTTTTTAAGGCCTATGCTAGTTCTTAAGCTTCACTGTAACCTTAGTCCCTAGTACAGTAATGAGTAAATAGTAGGTAAATATATATCTCAGGATTTCTTGATGCCTTGAGATGTTCTCACTACATAGCTTGACCTTCTGAAATGCTACCCAGCTTTTTTTTTTTTCTTTTCAGAGGGAGGAAGGCAGGGCAATTGGGGTTAAGTGACTTGCCCAAGGTCACACAGATAGTTTTGTGTTAAGTGTCTGAGGTCACATACATAGTTTTGTGTTAAGTGTCTGAACTCAGGTTCTACTAACTCCAGGGCCAGTGCTCTACTCACTTTGCCACCTAGCCACCCCAATGCTACCCGGCTTTAAGGAAGGCATGACTTAAATGTCACCTCTTCCTTTAAGCCTATCCTAGTTAGGACTTTTCCCTGCCTTAGACCTCATAAAGAGAATTTTTTTCCCTTTCTTAAGTTCTCATTACGTTCTATTTTGTATTATAAGTTTTTTTGATTTTTTTTAAAAATATGTCTGTCATATCACCTGCTCCCCTATTAGACTATAAACTCTTTAAGGCCAGGGTTTATTTCTTACCTAACCCATGAAATCATACATTAGTGCTGGTGTCTTTGGAGATGAATGATCCCAATCCCTCCTTATTTTAGATGAGGAAACTGGAAACCAGAGGAACAGCAGTGGCATACCCAAGGTCACACAAATAATCATTAGAGCCAGGCCTTCAATGTCAATGTTCTGATGCCAAGTCCAGGGCTCTTTTTATTACGTTACATTTATTTTGGTGCCTCCCCTATGCCTGGCTGTTTGGGATTGGCAAGAGGCTATTATACTGCAGTGAGCAGGCATTATGCTCAGCCTCTGCCAAGGTGAGTAGAAAGATCAGTCCCTCCCACATCCCTAAGGCTGTCCAGCAGTGAAAGCACTATGTGCTCAGTGCAAAGATGAAAATATTGTACACATGCATGTGTCCTTGGTTTTATTTTTATTCAGCAATACAGGAAAGACGTAGGACCACAATGGCCAGTCCTGATCAGGGGGATGTGGCTGCTTTCTGCTCCCTCCCCTCTAATTCAGGTTTATTCAGTTCTCTCTGGGGGAATGTCTCCCAAGCTTGGGTCACTCAATATACAAAGGACAGAGCAGCTGTAGGCAAAGCAGCTCACATACCAAGATGGCATTTGTGGCTCTAGATTTTATGGGCTCCCAGTGCTTGTATTTATCTCATTTAAAGATCTATCATTTGGGTCATTGCTTGATCTTGAAGGTTTTTACCATTTCATACTTACATATGGGGTAAAACTGCTTTGTGCTGCTGTTCATTTGTTTTTCAGTTGTGTTTGACTCTTCATGAACTCAGTTGTTTTTGTCTGTGTGTGTGTTTTCTTTTTGGCAGAAACACTAGAGTGGTTTGCCATTTCCTCCTCTAGCTTATTTTACAGATAAAGAACCTGAGGCAAACAGAGTTAAGTGACTTGTTCAGGGTCACAAAGTTAGTAAATGTCTGAGGCCAGATTTGAACTCAGGTCCAATGGCTCCAGGCCTGGCTTTATTATCTGTACCACTTAGCTGCCCTGGGATCCTGTAAAGTGAGGCCTTTTCAGTATTATTACAAAAGTATATATATATATATATATATATATATATATATATATATGTATGTATGTATACTGGATCAAACATATCACCCCTTACTCAATAAACTACAGTGCCTTACTATTTTATCTCTGGAATAAAATACAAAATCTTCTGTTAGGCATTCAAATTCCTCCGTAATGTAGCCCACTCCAACCTTTCCAGTCTTCTTTCTCCATGGACATTTACTCAGTGACTCTGGCCTCCTTGCTGTTCCATAAACAAGACACTCCATCTATAGGTTCCAGGAATTTTCTCTGGCTGTCCCTCATGCCTGGAATGTTCTTCCTCCTTATTCCCTCCTATTGCCTTCTCTGTCTTCCTCTAAATCCCAGCTAAAATCCCACCTTCTGCAGGAAACCTTTCCTTACCTCTTCTTAATTCCAATGCCTTCTCTTTTAATTACTTCCTATTTGTCCTATAAAAAGCTTGTTTGAACATTTTTGCTTGCTTGATGTCTCCCTTGTTAGACTGTAAGCTCCTTGGGGGCAAGGACTGTCTTTTACCTCTTTTTATATCTCCAGTGTTTTGTGCAGTGCCTGGCATATAATAAATACCTAATAAATGTTTTCTGAATATTGACATATACATATTTACATACATATGCATAGACACAAAACATGCACATCCATACATATTTACTTTAATATAAACTTTTTAAACCTTTGCTTGAAATCTTGTATACAGGGATCATAGACCACAGGATTACAGATGGAGGACTGGAAAGGACCTCAGAGACGATCTAGTCTCACTATCGGTCCCAATTTTCTAGGTGAGAAAACTCAGGCCTGAGTCAGTTAAATTGCTTGCCCAAGGTCACAGAGGTAATAAGTGTCTGACGTGAAATTTGAATCTAGGTCTTCTGATTCCAGATCCAGTTACTTTCACAGTCATGTCACATACATACAATCAGAACTTTATAGTCACTCATCTGGGGCTATATGCTTGCTTTCTAGTACACTGGCATGATGCTCTTAAGGTAGTAGACATTTAATAGACATTTGTTGAGTAAAAGCTTGCTGAAAGAATATTAAGCAAGTGAATTGCAAGGTAGAGAAGGCCCTAAGTGGAAATGAATTAGGAAATTGAGTTCACGCAATGAGAAAATGGTACCTACCTACTAGAATTTTTTCTATGAAGGAAAGTTAAGCATTCAGTTTCCCACTAGATTGTTTACAGATTTTTCCTTAGAGAACAGTTTCCTACTCAAAACGAAATTAGTGTAGATGCTGGGGGAGGGGAGGTTTTTTTAGAAAGACATACTAGGACTATTGCCTTAAATAAGGATTCTATCACTGAAGGTTTGGATTCTAGTTTAGAATGCTTACTAACAGCTAACATGTATGTGGCACTATACAATTTACAAAGTACTTTCCCTACAACCATCCTGCCAAGGAATGTAGGTATTATCATCTCCAATCTACAAATGAACACACTGAGTTTCAGAGAGGTAGAATGATTTATCTTAGCTCACTCAGTTGGTAAGCAGCAAAGCTGGGTTTGTGCTCATAGGATTAATGAGATTAAGAGATGGTAGGGACTTTCAGGGTCATCTAATCCAATCTTCCAAATGAGGAGCTTGTGGCAGAGTGTGGATCTGATTCCAGGCTCTCTAATTCTAGATGTATCATTCATTCCCATACTAAATTGCCTATAAGGTCTTCTCACCCCAAGTCCAGTGTTCTTTTCACTCTACCTGATCCCCTGCACTTACACATTACACCCTCCTCAAAGTCCACCAAATCAAGACATCAACCTGTGATGTTACTGATCCTCTTTGAAAACAAAGAATAAACAATAACACCTTCCTCACTTAAATCTGTCACCCCCTTGCTGGTCTGGGAGAGGTATAAACGGTATTGGTAAGGAGAGTCCTCTCTCCTTTATAATCTTTCAAATAGCTCCATCATTAAGCATCTTAGTAGATAACATTAAACATTATTTAAGACAGAGAACTAATGAACAACAAAATACCAGATGCTGTGCATACCAAACATCAGCTCCAGTTTCCTTATTGGTAACCAAAGTCCTTATCCTGGATTGGATTATGTGAAAGTAGTGTGTAGGCTGGCTGCTTATAGGAGGATTCCTGAGAGAGGAAAAGGGGGGAGGGGAGGAGAAAAAGAAAAAAAAGAGAAGGGGACAGAGAAGGGGAGAGGAAGGAGGGGGAATATATAGGAATTGAGTGAGAGCAATGCAGGAAGGGTATTTCCCCTGAGCCCTTCTACCTTTAATCCCATACTGTCCTTAACCTCATAGGAGGCTTATTGGGTTTAGAGCCAAGTGCTGAGGCCTCACTGTAACAGCTGTTAAAGACTCCCCACAGACAGAAAGGGAGGCAAAGCAGTGTGTGCATGTGAAGGGGATTATCAACCAAAAGCACTGATTCTATCCAGGCATTGTTGGAGCAAAATGGATGTTCACTGCATGTTAATGAGCCCCTCTACTTGCATGCCTTTCTCCCTAAGACCTCCCGAAGTCTGCCCTTTTCTCTTTGAGTCTCTCAAGGAAATGGAGAGAAAGGTGTGGAAATTTTTGCCCATGTTATAGATAGAGAAAATGAGCTTAGGAAGGGCTAGTGACTGATTCAAAAGTCACAAGGTGAATGAGAAATAGAGCCAGGACACAAATCTATAGATTGCTGAATCTATGACCAGGCTTATGAACAATTCCCCCAAGTCCTTAGGTCACAAAAATGCCCTCTGACCTGAAAAATTCACATTGACTACTGGCACCTCCCCCACTATGACACTAATCCCAGCTATCCCACCTGTGCCTCCTGCCAGCCCTGTCCTCTATCTGACCGAGCCAAGTTCCTGTAGCAAATAGATGCAGAAGGGCTTATACTTGGCCACTAAACCCAGGTGATGACTGAATTGATTGGGCATTTGAACCAAAGCTAGTCAGTTTAAAGGGTGGGGGGTGGGGGTGGGATTCAAAAACAAAAATAAAATATTCCTTGGACCTCATGGAGCTTAACATTCTTCTGTACACATATACATATATACATACACACATATATGTAGATTGTAATTTATTATTATTTATAAATTACTGGATATGAAAGAGTTAAGAAAGAAGGAAAACTCAAGGATTACTCTTAGATTGAGAACCTGGGTGACTGGAAGGCTGGTAATACCCACAACATAATTAAGGAAATTTAGAAGAAAGTTCTAGCTAGATGGGGTGGGGAATGGAGTGGAGGGGATTATGAGTTTGACTTTAAACATACTGAATTTTAGATGCTAATGGAACATTCCAGTGAAAATATAAATTTTCAATATGCAAGTGGAGCCCATTGATTTCATGTATTAGTTGGCCTCTGAGATATCCTTGAGCTCCACATCTAGGATCCCTGTGAATATAGTTTGAGGAGTCATCTTCCTGGAAATGATCAAATGAGTTGAACTTGAAGTCACTGGACCTGAGTTCCTATCCTGCCTCTGCCTCTTACTATCTGTGTGATCTTGGGCAAATTCTTTAAACTCCCTGGGTCCTGTTTCCCTCAACTGAAAAATTAAAGTATTGGAAGAGATGGGCAGTAAGGTATTTTCTAGTTCTAGATTTATGATTTTTGTGATGACACAATCACCAAGGGAGAGGACAGAGGGTCTGGAGAGATTTTCGGAAAATGCCAATGTTTAATAGGTAGAACATATGTGATGATCCAGAAAAGGAGTGATCTGCAGATGGGAAGACAATCAGGAGAGAAATCAATGAGCTACAGAAATCAAAGGAGGAGAGAATATCCAGTGGGAGGTGGAGCTGGTCAGCAGTGTCAAGAGCTGTAAAGAAGTCAAGTAGAAGGACCAAATAAGGTCTTGGATTGTAGTTCAGAGATTATTAGTAACTTTGCAAAAGTTCTAGTGGATTGGTGAATTGGTAAATTGAATTGCAAGGTGCTGAGAGGTGAGAAGATGGTGAGGAAATGAGGGCAATAAATGTAGATGACTGGGATTTGACTAAATCATTGAACTGAATATGGTAAGATGATGCTCAAAAGGGGTAAATATAAAGTCTTGAACTTTAATACAAAAATTAAATTCACAAATATGAGATGGAGGGAAATATGGTTATAAAATAGTTGTTCTGGAAAAATATCCAGGAGTTATGGTAGACTACAAGTTCAATATGAGTCAGCAGTGTGATATAAGTTAAAACAAAGCCTATGTAATCTGAGGCTGCATTACTTCTAGGAATAGGGAAATGATGGTTCTGTTGTACTCTACCACAATTAGATCTTATCTGGAGAATTGTATTCAGTTCTAGGAATCACTGATAAACTAGAGAGTTATCAAAGGAAGGCAACAAGCACAGTGAATGAGTTCATGACATATGAGAACTGGTTGAAGGAACTGGGTATATTTAGCCTGGAGAAAAGAAGGGTCAGAAGGAATATGAGAGCTGTCTTCAAGTATTTAAAGAGCTACCATGTGGAAAGAAGATTTGATTTATCCTATCTAGCCCCAGAGGGCCAAACCAGCAGAAGTGGAAGAGAGGCAAATTTAGCTGTGATGTGAAGAAAAAATTCCTAACAACTAGAGGCATCCAAAAGGTAGAATGGGCTCCCTGGAGAAGTAATCAGTTCCCTCCTCGAAGGTCTTCAAGGAGAGGTTTGATAGTCACTTGTTAAGAGAGATTGTACTAGAGATACCTTTTGTGTAAGTGTTGAGTTAGATGGCCTCTGAGCCCCCTTACAACTCTCAAATTCTCTGATTCTGTTAAAAGGATATGAGAGGGGCAGCTAGGTGGTACAGTGAATAGAGCACTGGCCCTGGAGTCAGGAGGACCTGAGTTCAGATCTGGCCTAGACACTTAACACAAAACTGTGTGTTAAAATCATGTGACCTTGGGTGAGTCACTTAACCTTAATTGCTCTACCTTCCTCCCTCCAAAGAGCAAAAAAATATTTTAAAAAGGATATGAGAATGGATCTAGGATCCAGAATGATAGAGAGAGAGAGAGAGAGAATGGAGAACAAGAACTAGAAATGTGTATTGATAATAAGGAAAGTGGGCATCTAAATGATGCAGTGTATAGAGTGCCAGGGGCCTGGAGTGACAAGGCTTGAGTTCAAATCTAGCCTCAGACACTTATTAGCTGTGTGACCCTGGGGAAGTCATTTAACTCCAGTTACCTTGGCTTCCTCATCTGTAAAATGAACTAGAGAAGAAAATGTCAAACCACTCCAGTATTTTTGCCAAGAAAACTCCAAATGAGGTCACAAAGAGTCAGACATGACTGAAATAAATGAGCAACAACCGTAGGGACAGAGCAAGGGACTACAATGAGATTGAGGCTGAAAGAGAAAGTCAATAATCACAGAAGCTTCCAGAATGGGTACAATGGGATGAGATCAAGGGCAAAAGTAAACAGATTGTTCACCTTGTCAATGAGAAAGGACTTTTCTTCTTCAAAGAGTGGAGCAAAGCAGGAAAGGAAAGATGACAACATAAAGGGAATTTGAAAAATGGAGGATAGGAATACAGTCATGAAGGACAAACCCAATTCTTTGAGTAAACTAGGAGGTGAGTTCCTTTGTGGAACAGGAGGGTGTTGGGTATGATAAAGATGACCCATGGAAAGAGGTGGGTATTTGGAACAAACACTGTGAAGTGTGTGATAGAAATTCAATGAGGTAAAAATGAATAATTGCCATGCAATGGTGAGAACTCATTTGGGAACATATAAATTGATAGTGGACACAGGTGGCATTATTGTGTGAATTTAGCAAAGTTCAGTAGAACTCTAATAGGAATGGAGAAAGGTGGTGGTGATAATATAAGTATGAAAACTGCCGTATGTGATCATCAATATGATAAGAGGCTGAGGCATTCAAGCTTAAAGAACAGAATATAGCTGGACTGCTCAACTGGACTGCCTATTGTCTGGTAGATACACATCACTGGGGGCTAGAAAAACTCTCTTTCCTTCAAACAGCAAATAACTACAACAAAGAGGTAGAGACACATCTGGATTGATGGGTGGAGGGAAATTTCAAAGAAGAGGTTGCTGACTGGTGATAGCAAAGGGATTCAATGGAGGTATAAGCAAGGAGTAAGGAGTACACCCTCCCTTCTTTTTAGATACAGTATGTTCAGGGTAGTGAGAGGAGTACTTAATACTGAAGAGGGTAGCCAAAAGGCAATCTCTTTCACAGAGATCCATGTTTCAGTTAAAAAGAAAAGATGGGAAAAGCATAAGGTAAAGGCATCTAGGGACTTTACTAGGCACTGAGAGAGATATGAAAGATGTATGAGACCTTCTTCAGAAACATACTGTAATTGGGGAACCTAGACAAATTGTGAAAAGCTAATCATATGATCAAGTGTCAATATGAGAGATAATGACAACTAATGTTGGTCCAGTAGTTAAGAAGAAAGAAAAAGTCATGTGGTCTGAAGAAACTGAAAAAAAAAAAGCCTTTTGAGATGGTATAATTTGAAATGAATCTCTCTAAGAGAGTAGTATTTGGTGGACTGAGTGGAATCTAAAGAGATCATTCCAAGTAGGAAGAATAGCATGGGTGAAAGCATGGAATTGGTAGTGATTTTACTGTGTTTGAGAGTCACTGGTGGAGGCTAGGTTGACAGGAGAGGGATTCATGTTGGGAAGTGGTAAAATATAGAGATGGGTTAGTTTCTGTTTGATTGAACTGACTGAATCAGCTAGTTACTTTAAAACATCCGAGATTACCCTTAATCTATTTCCAGACAAGAGGACAATTTAAAATTCAACACAGAGAAAAGGCATGGACTCAATTTCTTATAGGTCTTCTGTTTGCTTTCATTTATACTCTCCTGGTATCTTTCAATTTATATGACATGTATCAGTTTGGGGAAAACTGTCCTTTTTTGAAACAAGATAGCTTGATGAAGCCTAATAACGTTTTGGGGCAGCCTCTGTAGAAGCACTGAAAACAAATTGATTAGGTAGCCAAACTGTGCATTTAGGCTGCCCTCCCTAAACAATACAGAAGGTAAATAGTCCCTGGCTCAATCTTTGTTCTCACCCTTCCTTATGTGGTCACTAGAACAACTATCCAACTCATTCATTCAAGGCCTCCAACCAGAAATGACATCACCTTGCTGTTTCAGTACTAATTGCCCTCTGGTGACAATTTTGTTTGCTGCTTTTTGGCTATGTTGACTCATATTTTGGAAATTACTTGCAAAGAGGACAATAGTATGTGAGTTTACTATGGGAAGATGGAAGTAGAAGTTAGAATAAGGAGGCCCCCTTAGCCTCCCTCCTGCCAGCCACTGGAAGGGGACAGGAAGGCTCCTCCAAATGGAGTGAGGATATATGGACCCTTAGAGGTGACAGAGACATCTATAAATCAGGCAAACAGGTATGCTTGGGATTGTGGGTTCATTAATGAAGCGATGGGAGAGAATGTATTTTACACAATTGTCATAAACAGGTTTGTTTACAGTGAGGCCTGTGACCTTGCAGAGTTACACAATGGCACAGTGCATCTTTAGCGAAGATTACAGTGTAATTACGACTCTAATGGGCTTCAGCAAATACTCTAAAGCAACCAGCTAGCTCCCATTGACTCTCTCTGAAGGTCATGGGCAGGTGATATGTCGATGTCAGCACATGGTTGAGGTATTGTTTGGGAACATTTCACTGATGAGAAAAGAACATAAATGAGGTTTCTAGCAGAGGATATTTATCCCTCAGAAAAAGACTCCCTGTCCACAAGCACTGGAAATTGCTTCACTATGTCTTATTCTCTCTCTTTCTATAATTCTTTCTCTCTGTCTTTCTCTGTCCTCTGCTTCCTTTCCCTCCTTCTTTTTCTGTCTCACCTACACTCCTTCAGTCTTTCTCATTTTCTTTGTCTCCTTGCTTTGTCTTCTCTCTTTGTATCGGCTCTCTTTCTTCTAATGGCTATATCTACATTGTCAAGGCAATGAATTCAGCCATTTATTTGTTCATTCATTCATTCTTTCACTCATTCATTCACTAAACAAATGTTTACTAAGCACATTTTATGTTGAAGGCACTTTGTCAGATACCATGGGGTGTTCAGAGAAAGACTGTCCTTTCAGCCCCAAAAGCTTAGAACCTCACTAAAGAAGCAAGACTTAAGCATGTGAAAAGTTGAGTAACATATAAGATTTTTTAAAAAAGAAATTGAAGATAACAGTTGAGGAGAGCGAAATAACAAGGCATCAGCACATGATTAATTGCCCAATGAATGTCCCAGACAATAGGAGTTCAGGGGGAGAGATGGTGAACAGCTGGTCACTGTCCCCTACAAAATATACCCTTCATATATCTAAAGAATATCATTAAACACCCCTCCATTCCTTTCTTAGCACTGAACTCTTCAACTTTTAACCTTTCCTCATAGGTCTTACTCTCTAATTCTTTTATTATCTCCTTGTGTCTCTGTCTTCTAAATGGTTCTCCCAGTCCCTCTGAAATACTGGAGTCTGGAAATCATTGTGCTAGATGAGATACGAAAGGGGTGAGGGGAGTTGGGACTGGAGAATATCACAAGGCTTCCCTACAGGTTAAGGGACAAGGAAACTGTAGCAGCAAGCATCCCAATATCCCCAGGGTGACTGCCAACACAGGTTCTCAGATCTGCTTTTCAAAAGGAAAGCAACTCAAAATGGGTTAACAAGCTTACTTTAATCAAACATATATTACTTAGTTCGGGGGAAAAGGTCAGCACCCCAAACTTCAGAGTATACACAGATCAAACAGACAGGCTTCCAAACTGTCCAACCATTATCAATATCAAAATCACAGTTACCAGAGTGGGAAGCATCAACATCTGGGTTTTCAAAGCCGGGGGGCTCTCAACTGCCCAGAGTCTCATCGGGCCAAATCACACAACACTCCTCAAAGTGAGCCCCAAAGCAAAGCCTCTCATCAGAGTTTATATAGCCTTCTCCTGGCTCAAAGATTGTAACAACCTCCTTGACCCACTGCCCAATCACAAAGTATCAAGGTGTGGGCTTTCCTGAAAAACAAGCCTCCTACCACAGGCTCCATGTGACCACATTCAGCCTATTAGAAGGCAGAGTACATTTTCAAATCAAGGAAGGTTTTCAGAGTCTCTTAAAGCCAATCAAAGTCTCTTAAGCCAATCAAAGGGCCTAGGGGCAGGGAAGATCTTCAAATCTGCATTTCCATTACATTCGGCCCCAAGATCTTTCATGCCCATAGCATACACAATTTACATTTGAATTAGTACTAAAACATCTCTTAGGTCACATTTTCCAGGTACAAAAGGCACAGTAGGTTGATCCAGACTTAAGATAGACCCACATTCTAATCTTGCTTCAAATTCTTACTAGTTGTGTGACCCCAGACAAGTCATTTAGCCTCTCTCAGATTTAGCTTCTTTGTCAGGAGAATGGAAAGTGATAGCACCTACCTCATGTATTTGTTGTGAGGCTCAGTTTTTTAAATTTTTTAAAAATCAGTCATTGATCCAAACCAATTAGCTTGCCATCTAACAGAAGTCAATTACATAGTGGTCACAGTGGACAAGAGGCTAGCTAATTTTTTTTAACTGCTTTGATGAAAACCTGAAGCTAGATAAATTTGATCTCTAGGTTGCATGATAGACAATTGAATTTTTAGTTTGAGATTTATCAATGGGGACATTGAGGTGAGTTTAGACATTGTATGATTGTTTGATTCATATCATCACCATCACCATCAGTACCTTCACCATCACTACCATCACCATCACCATCACCATCACCATCACCACCATCACCATCACCATCACCATCATCATCACCATCACCATCACCATCACCATCACCATCACCATCATCATCATCATCTCCATCACCATCACCATCACCATCACCATCACCATCAAAGTCATCAGCCATTACTAGGGCAATCAATTTCTCCAGAGGAGACACTGAGAAGTTTTGTTCTCATGGAACATAGGTTTTAGATCTGAAAGGGGCACATGGGTGATATATAGCAGAGTCAAATTTGAACTCAGGTCCTCTGACTACTTCAGATACAATGTTCTTTCTACTATACCATGTCACCAAAGAGATATGATTGACTAAAGTTGGAAGGTTTCAGGCACCCAATCTCTGGCATATCCTTTGTCTTTTTTTTTAAGTCAGGACTTCCTGTCTTGCCCAGTGGCTACCCTGGGGCTTAATCCCACTCCTGATTGCCACAGGAACTTTGTTTAATTGGATTCATTTTTTCAACCCCTCCATAGGAAACCTGGTGGTCCTCTACTACTGAAGGCTTACCAATCAGCATTTCCCACAGTAGATCAGAACTTTCAAGCTTGAGAGAATCCCCTTACTCAGCCACTGTGGAAGCTGGGATTGCAGGCATGAATTGCCTTGACTTACAGCCTTATCTTCAGTAAAATGGGGAGTTATAGCAAAAAACCACACCCCAACAGAAAAGTCCTCCAGAACAAAAACCACAGATAAAACAGACAATATCTTGAGATAGTGATTCTGAACTTGAAGAAGCTGAGCTGAATTAAAAAAAAGAAAACCTCAATTCCCCCCTCCTCTCTTGTTGTTCATGTTCCAGAAAATGCTGTGTAGAACTACCTTGGAATTCCTTTAAAGTGAACTGATAAAGATATCCTCCTGATATATCCCTCTGATCAGTAAAACTATTGATAACAAGTTTTTGATATCTCTCCGGGATTGTTACCTACCAAAGTAAAGATTTGAACTAGCCACAATTCAGTTTTGGGACTAGTTTAAGAACCAGTTGTGCATGTAGGAGATGCCTCCTGTATTTAATTCAATTCAACAAACTTTTTTGGGGGAACCATTTAAATTGTACAAAGTAATGATGGGGTTCTTGTGATGTATATATGTCTGTAGTATCAATCTGTAACATCAGTTTTTAAATGGGGTGCTTTGGGATCTATGTCTGTAAAATCAATTTGTAAAAGCAGTCTGTAAGATTACATTTCCACCCCCCCTTCCAGCACTCTGTCCAGCAACAACTCATGACCTGTTTATCTCTGCTTGAAACAATAAGTTATGTAAATGTTATCTCCCTTAGTTAGAGTGGCCAGCCCCACCATAAATTCTTCAATACCTCATCTATAGGGTAACTCCTTAGTCAATTATATATCCACACTGTCTCTGATGACCTTGGTGGGAGGCAGACTGGGCACTCTTTAGTGACCAGTCAGGCCTAAAACCACACCTCCAGCTAGCCCCTCTTGAGCTATTTCCCAGTGAATCATGGGCAATACACCTGCTCAGTTAATATTAAAAGTGTATGGTCCTTTGAGCACTGACCACTCCTTAACTCCTCCCTGATCCCACCCCTACTCACCTAGTTAGCATAATTGACACCTTAAAACTATGCCTGCCTGCCGCCTCTGCGAGTTTGCAGGTTCCATAAGAATCTAGCCCGCTGTTCTCTACAGCGTAACAATAAACTTTACAATTTCGGCTTCAAAGTTTGCTTGAGCCTGGTGAATTCCTTCCAGACTGGATGCCAGGGAGGCATCCCTGGCAGAACCACTTACCCTCCCCCCCTCCTTATCACCCTTCCCTCTTCAGAATCATCATGATAATTCCAAGGAAACAAAATAAAAACAGTTCCTGCACTCAAGGAGTTTACATTTTTCTTCAGGGAAGGGATACAACATGTTCAAAAATAAGTAAATATAAAAGTGATTTCTAGGTGAAGAGCATGTCAATAACTGGAAGAATCTGAAAAGATCTCAGGCTTAGAATTTTTCAAGGTAAAAATGAGAAGGGAATCCATTCCCCCATGATTGACCACCTGGACAAAAGTATGGAGGCTAGAGATTTAATGTCATGTATAGAGAGCAAACCCATTTAAGAGACCATGTATGAAAGGAAGTCATATTGACTAATACTGGAAAGCTAGTTCGGAGTATGATTGTGGTAGCCAGATTGTAGAGGGTTTTAAACTTCGATGGGAGAGTTTGTATTTTATCACAGAGTTAATAAGAAGCCAGAGGGCCATTAAAGATGGAGGGAGCAGAGAGTTGAAGGGGGAGACTTGTGTGGTCAAATCTGTGTTTTAGGAATATCAATTTGGCTGTGGTATGAAAGATAGATTGGAAAGGGGAGAGCCTGGACTCAGTGAAACCAATTAGGGTGCTGTTACCAGCAGAAGAAATGAAAGTATGATCTGGAGAGGGTTTGGTTATGATATACTAGTAGCATTATTGAAAAGTGACATCGGTTATATGGGTCATGCCTCTACGGTATTTCTTGCCACATTCAATCTGCCTTTGATCAGAAAACCTCTTTTACATTGAATCCATATATGGCAGTCACTGTTTCTTTAAGTTCTTATAGACCCAGTGATGTCAACTGAGACATGACTTCAGTCAACTTCATAATTTTGTTAGGGAACCATCTTCAGAAAAAAGAGTCTCTGATATTTCAAAGAGACATTTTTTTGAGGAGGTGGGCAGGATAGGGGTCTGGTCCAGGCCAGCTAGAGTGTTGGGTTGAGAGTCAGGAAGACCAGAGTTGAAATCCTTCCTTAGATATGGGCAAGTCACCTCATTTCTGCCTCAATTTTATCATTCATAAAATGGGGATTATAATCATACCTACCTCCTAGGGTTGTCGTAAGGGTCAAATGAAATAATATTTAGAAAGTGCTTAGCACAGTTCCTGGCACATAATACACACTTAATGAATGCTTCCCCCCACCCCCACCCCACCCCATGGGTTCCATAGCATAGACAACTCCCACTATAGAAACTTGTTCCATGGTTAACAACTCATGTTAACAACAATTTACTGCTCCAAAAAGTTGTCTGAGATGCTGAGAAACTAATTTACTTGCCCAGGTCACATAGTTGGAATGTGTCAGAGAAAATATTTGAACCCTGATTTCCCTAACTCTGAGGCCAGACCTCTCTCTTCCAGACCCCCACTGCCTCTCCATGGGGACAGATGAATCCAACCTCCCCTTTCCTTTCTGTGAAATGTTAGACAGCATTCACAGAAGTTGAAAGGGTTAGTCTACAAAGAATCTCCTTTCCTCTCTATCCTTCTTATCATAGCCCAGCCACTCCACTCTAAGGTGGCAGAGAAAAGAAAAGATAGATATCATGACCTTGAGATATTATAACTGCTCAATAGGTTTCAGGAGACGTGTTCAATGCAAGTAATTCAGAGTCAGTTGGTGATTCCCCTCCCATCACCTTCTGATAAGTTCACAGAGATGCAGTTGCCGAAAGACAATTCCCTGCAAGGGAACACATGGCAAGCAGTCTTTGATTCGTGCTCCAGCTCACAGGGTGTTTGACATTTACAACACAACCTTTCATTAGCCCATAGTTTGGGGAAGGGGGGGAAGGAAGGGGGTGGAAGAGGGATGGTATACCTTCCACATGCCTCAGGCCTCCTGGTCCCATTCTGTTCAAGGACAAGTCACCAGTTGGCAAGGCAGGAAGGCTTTTGGAAGAGAGAGGCAGGTGGTCCCAAAGACTCACAGAGAGCCTGGAGGGTGTTTTCATTTTCCAAAGAGAACAGCATTCTTCATGAAGAGAAGGCCAGGGAGGAGTAAAAGATTCTGGTAAAGTCAAGAGCAAGGAGAAGGTTTAAGAACTGGCAAGCCATAGCCTGAGCAATCATTCCTTTCTCTTGGCAGCCTAGAATCTCAACCGAGATAGGAATAAAGACTTAAAAGTTCCCTGTCTCTTTCTGGGTCTCCAGAAATTTTCTTTCCCCAAAAGTAACAGGGATCCACTGAGTTTGAATCAACACTAGATGTAATGCTTCCCAAGTAATAAAGGTAGCAAGCAACTTCAGAAAATGATGATCCTGGGAACAGTTTCCATCTAAAACTCTTAGAAGTGTGTGTGTATGTGTATGTGTGTGTATGAAGGGTGTCCCAAGTCACCTTCACTCTGCCTGGCCCATGCCCTCTGCCTCCTCCAAGCCTTGCCTGCCTGTCTGTGGGTCTGGGTCAGTGTATAACCCTGCAGGCTGTTGGATTTCCAATGACTGACAGCCATTCCCCCAGAACATCAGGTCTGCCTGTAACCAGGCTGTGCATGGATGCTTTGCAGTGACAGGATTAAAAGCTGATGCTTCTCTGGGGACAGCCCATGTTCAGGATGTGTGTCTGAGATACTGTCAGCAGCAGCAGTGAGGGGACTAGCTACCAGTCCCTGGCACCTCCCAACCCAGAAAACAAAACAAAAACAAAGAAAGCCCTCAAACCCCAATTTCTAGGTGGCCTTCTCAAAGGTTTCTGTCATCATGTGTTCGTTCCTTTCCTTTACCCCCTTAGAGCTGGAAGAAGGCAGAGGATACCATCTGTTCCACTTCTTGCATTGGGAGTAGTATTTCCACATGCATGTAAGGGTTATCCCTAGAACCCAGATTGGTACCTGTAGATACTGCAATAGTTAATGGATAGAATCTTCTTGCTTCCTCTAGCATTAAACTTTTCAGACATGGGATCATAGGATCATAGATTCAGGGCGGTAAGATACTTTTTTTTTAACTTTTTTGGGGGGATGGGGTAGGTAGGGCAATTGGGTTTGGAATGGAAGAGGTAGGGCAATTGGGGTTAAGTGACTTGCCTAAGGTCACACGGCTAGTAAGTGTTAAATGACTGAGGCCAGATTTGAACTCAGGTCCTCCTGACTCCAGGGCTGGTGCTCTATTCACTGCACCACCTAACTGCCCCAAGTAAGATACCTTTCTACAGGCCACTCTTGAGAAGTGACTTGCCAAAGGTCACAGAGGTCATTGGTGATATAATTAGTATTTAAACCCAGATTCTCTGGCTCCAAAGACAGTGATCTTTCCAGTGGTCTATGAGAGTCAACAGAAAATGGAAGCTGCAGGTGACAATTGTCAGAACTCACCAAAGCAAGAATCTCAGTGGACAAGAGGGATTCAGGAAGAAAGGTATGGCCTATTGAACACTGATGGATCTAGAGACAGGAATGTGGTTTTTCTGCTTACTCCATTGGGTCAGATGCAGAATGACGTTTGACTTTCCCCTAGGGGAAAATGCAAGCTCTCTGTCATAAGACTTATCTCATAATCAATATTAAGGTTAGATTTTTTTTTAACATAGGTCTCTTCTTGGTTTCCCTCATCCTTATGCTTGCCTACTCTTTTCTACCTGACAAGTTGTCTCTGTGGTCTCAGGGAAAAAACAAGATTTTTTTTAATGTACCAACTCCTGGGAGGAACTCTTGAAGTGGCAGTTAGGTTCCCATAGTGCTAGCTCCTACACAAGGCCTCTCACAAGGCCCCTCAGGGGGCCCCAGGAACCTAGCCTAAAGGTATGACTGACCATTGTGAAACCTCTCCCTGTACCTGCCTTGTAACCAAGATGTAAGTAAAACAAAGAACTGTCCCATTAGCTTGCAAGCCCCTGCTTAGTTTACATCCCTATGTAGCAACAGTTGCCTTGCTGACTACTGTTTGTTTCAGGAAGTACTTTTTACTGTATAAAAGCTTGCTGGACAGACTGCTCAAGGTTGCCTTTTGTTTTGGGATACTAATACTAATTGGCTATGCTGTCCTGTATCTGCCTCAATTGTTCATTACACTCTAAATAAATTAATAGTGCTGATAATAATAATAACTATCATTTATAAAGTATTTTCAGGTTTTAAAGTGCTTTACAAAAAAATGCCCTCATTTTATTCTCACAACAAGCTTGGAAGGTCAGTGTTGCTATCATTCATATTTTACAGATAGGGAGAATGAAGCAAATGAGTTAAATTACTTGTCTAAGGTCACATAGTTAGTAAATGTTTGAGGTTGGATTGGAACTCAGGTTTCCCTGACTCCCAAGCCCAGTGTTGTGTATCACTTAGCTCACTGACTTAAACTAAGCAAGAAACCTCAGGCATAGAAATGATCATGTGGGGGTGAGTGTACATACCTTCTGACTACAGTAGTTATTTGGTCTGTTCTTCTGACATTGCCCCCCCTTCCTCCCCTCCCCGACTTTCCCCTCGGGATGACAATACACTTATCAAATATACCTCCACAATTTGCAAACTGTGCACAAGATCCTTCAGGGGGGAAAGAAGTGGTGACAAAAGAGAAAATTTTAATCACTGTTATTATAACTAATAATAGGAAATGACAGACTTGGGTGCCTCGCTGCAGCCAAAGGGTGACTGGGGTAATTGACCTGGTTGAGAAGGGCCCTGATCATTATAATTTAGGTCTTTGGCAAATCTCTGTCACTCTCCCATTCCTCAACCCCTTGCTGTGCAAGAACAAGGTGACTCCTTTATTTTCTTTTTTATGATGAGTTTAACAATCATCAACAAGCACAAACATTTCATATTCAAAGAACAAGAGAATTGTCAATGAATGCATGAATTTCTGTCATGTACAGCTTTTTTACTGTACATTAAATTTAACAAAGTAATAAGAAAATTGCCCTCTTTGTGTCCCCTTTAGAACTTTTTTCCTCCTAAATATTCTAATTTTTGCTGATTCTTTCTTTCTTTCTTCCTTTCTTTCTCCCTTCCTTTCTCTTTCTTTTTCCTTCCTTCCTTCCTTCCTTCCTTCCTTCCTTCCTTCCTTCCTTCCTTCCTTCCTTCCTTCCTTTCTCTTTCTTTTTTCTTCCTTCCCTCCTTCCTTCCTTCCTTCCTTCCTTCCTTCCTTCCTTCCTTCCTTCCTTCCTTCCTTCTTTCCTTCTTTCCTTCCTTCCTTTCTCTCTCTCCTTTTTTTCATTGCTATCAGACTAGTTTCCCCTCCTTCCTCATTTTCGATGAACAATGAGGTTGATCATCTTGTACAAAAAGTGATATATGAACATAAACACATTCTTTCAGATCCTTCTTCTGTCCATGCTCCCTGCCATCTGCCTGTCCTGCCCATCTTGCCCTGTTTGCCTCTGCTTTATTAATGATCCTCTCCTCGTTTTGGCCTATTTCCCAAAGCCTTTGATTGGGCTGTGTCTCCTCCAGAAGTCCCGGTGCTGGTCCCATGTCTATTGCCAATAACTCTCCAGGACAGAAGCTCATTTAGATTCATAGTATCATAGAATGTTAGAACTGGTAATGACCTTGGAGATGATCTAATCTAACCCTTTCATTTTAAAGTGGCAGAACCTGAAGCCTAGGTTGATGAAGATACTTTCTTATTGTCACATATCTGATTAGTAACAGAATTAAGATTAGAACCCAGACTTCCTAATTCTCCTACTTAGTAGATGTGTGACCCTGGGCAAGTCATTTCACCTCTGTTAAACCTTTGCCTCAAGCAACTACCTAGGATGGATTTACTAAATCTTAGCGAATTCCTATATTGGGAGCTCTCCATATTCACATATCTTTTCTGGGTTTATATATCCCAATGAACATTCTTACCATTTTATTTCCCCAGCACTTCACTTGCTAAGTCTGGGCTTTCATTCCTGACCCCAAAGGGAAATGGTCTTCTTACTTGTAGACTAGTAAAGTTCAGCTTTTTTTTTTCCAGTTCTTTCTTCTGGCAACTTCTCTCTCATTTTCTGTTCTTTTCTCTTACCTCCCACCCCCATCCCCTCCAAGAGAATAAGAATAAATATTAGGGGGATGAAACCAAGTTCAAATTCAATCTTATGTTCTTTGAACTTTGAGAGAAATCACTGAAAGGCCCTACTGTCTCCTCCTTTTAAATATCACTGACCATCAGTCCCCCACAAATGATTCATTTCTTCAGGGTTTAAGTTATTAAGTCATTATTAGCCATTAACACATTAATACCTTACCGGGAAATAGTTGATCAGAGTAACTTCACCTACAGATTAATACCTACTAGACAACAGAACACAAGACAGTTCAGTTTTGTTATATGGAGGGGTAGAAGAAAGGTAGATTGAGAATGTGGGCCATGGTGGAGGTGGGGGTGCAATCATCCTGCATTTAGTAGGTTAAACTCTGGGTGTTGGGATAGGAGAAAAGGGCTCTAAGAAAGGTGAAAGGGCTCTAAACACGGCCTTCATTCACTGCTTTGGACTGGCTCTGCTCTTGCCATTTCTTTCTAGCCTAGATTCATAGTAAATAAGCCATTATCCTTCCCCTCCTCCAACAGACTGTCCCAGAGCCTTTTCATCAAGGAAATCCATATGTCTCTGAGACCTCTTCTCTTGTCCTGGAGACACAAACCCCTCAGGCCTCACCCCATGGGGTGAATCTCTCCACTTGTGCCCCATTATCGTTTGATCCCCCCACCCCACCCTTTCTTCTCTAGGAATGGCTTCTCAACCCCACAGCGGTTGCACTCATTTAATGTGTAAACGATTGCAAATCAGGAACCTCCTGCTGTTCATAATGATAACACTTCCTATAATTTGCATGATAAAATTCAGCTGATTTCAGATAGCATTTCTCTAGACAGATATGTGACACTGGGGCTCTGCAAAGGGAATAAATTACCACCACCGTTGGGAACTGGTCGAAATCCTGGGTCCTGATTGGCTGACATTCAGCCCCAAACAAAAGCACAAAGCCTTGTCTAATGGAGCAATGAAAAAGGATATCGAGGAAATATTAACAAGTTCCATATGGTAATTTATGCAAATACACACTATAATTCAGCAGAAGCACGTTAGTTTATACCTATAGAAAGGATCTGCTCTAGCCAAGGTTTTTGTGGAATTGACACCATGTCTTTACAAATCAGAGGCTATGGTTCTTCATACAAAGCAGACAGAGGAGAAACCTATCAGGCAGAGATTATTCTCTCTCTCCAGGGACTGACCTCAAATGATCGGAAGTAGGTCAACGATGATTATTAAATCCTGAATCAGAGCTAGAAGTCACCTTAGAGGTTTTCTTGTGGACCCCTCCTCATTTTGCAGATGGCAAAACTGAGATACTAGAGAGATCAATCGACTTGTCCAAAGTCACACATATCACAGTGTCAGGGTTTGAATTTAGAGAGTCTACTCCAAATTTAGTACCCTTTCCAGATCAATGGGCTCCTCCATTAAATGCAGCAATCCCACCTGTATGGGCCTCAGTGTCTTCATCTGCAAAGTGAAGGGATGGCTCTGGTCGCCTACAAAGGACTCTGTAAGCTCTGACATTCCATGATTACTCTGAAGGGCTCAAAGGGAATGAGTTACATAAAATTGATCTTGTCCTTAGTAAATGAAATGTGATACAGTCTAACACTTAATTGTACTCTAATTGTTTCTCTGTTAATTGTTCTTTAATTGTTTTCTGTCTTAATTGTTCTCTAATCGTTTCATGTATGTGGATTCTTTTTCAGAAATAGACTGTAAGCACCTTACCATCAGGAACATATATCTTATCCAAGGGTGTACTAGAACCAGCTTAAATAGGCACAGACAGCTAAATGTTCAGTGTGAGCATTATATACCTCAGCAAAGTTAGAAATCAGGTCTTGATCTATTGTTTTTGATTGTTTAGACTTAAAGTGATAGAAATAATATTACTCATGCAGATAAATCTGAAACTTTTTTGAAAGTCCTTGCCCCCCAAAGATCTGGTTGTTAAACATTTACCAGCACACCACTGCTTATACTTCTCTACCTGAAAAGAACTGAAGCAGGGCAGAGCAGGGTGGAGAACCTGCTATAATCAATATTAGGAAGACTGATTTCAAAGAATCCCGCCTTTGTTACTTAATATGTATTTGTGAATAGCTCTCCATGTTTCTGAGCCCCATCAGTAAAATGGGGGTGGTAATGGGATCTGTCTCATGTTACTGCAGTTAAATGAGAAAGTGTCTGGAAAAGCACTTTATCAATGCTGATCACTGTTACTGTGATTATGGTCTGTAGAGCCTAATGCAATTCTATGAAGGGTAGATAGTTATTCTTGTTGATTCTATATCTCTCTCAATGCCCCCTCCCAGTACTCTTCTATTTGTACACTTCTCTTGGCTCCTAGAACCTCAACCCTAGGTCAATCCCTCCTGGCTTTCTCCCCTGTAGTACTGAAATAGCTTCCAAATTGCTTTATTTGGCTCCAGTCACTCCTTTCCCAAACCCAACTGATATTTCTAAAACACAAATTTTCGAATAACACACCTCAACTCCCCACCCCCCTACACACACACACTCGTGCACATAGGCATGCACTCAAAAGAATTTTTTCATGACTTTCTATTGCTTTGAGCATAAAAATTTAAACAGAAAAGAAAAAAATATATTGGCCTTTCATCTAAAGCCTTCCACAACCTGGTTCTCACTTACCTTCTAGTCATTCCATATTACCTCATTTCACATATACTCTTTTCAAGTCAAAATGAGCTTCTAGCTTTTCCCCATACATGACATTCCATATCCCCTCCCCACTCAGTGTCTACATGAGTTCTGCCAAATCTAGAATTTGTTGTCCTAACCATGTCATAGAATTTCTTTTTTCTTTTCTTTCTTCTTCTTTCCCTCCCTCTCTTTCTCCCTCCTTCCCTACCCCTCCTTTCCTTTCTTTTCCTTTCCTTTCCCTTCCTTCCTTCCTTCCATCCTTCCTTCATTTCTTCCCTCCTCCCTCCCTCCTTCCCTTTCTTCCTTCCTGGTGCCCCTTCCATATTGATGGAGCCCACCACATTGGTGCTAACCTTGGTTTAGACATGGAATCTTGAGTCTTGCTGAAGCTCAAATGCCCAGAGCTCAAGCAATCCACCAGCTTCAGTTGCCCCAATAGTAGAGATTACAGGGGCATACTGCCACCCCCAGGTGCCTCAGAATATCTAACTTCTTTCCAAGAATATTTCAGGTGCCACCTCTAAAAGGAACCCTTTTCTAATGCCCCATTCTTGGGATTTTCAGGCTCTCCAAATTACTTTACTTGGTGCATGCTTTGTATTTGTTCACTTGCTTTGGTGTTGAGCTGTCCCTCCCCCACTTTCACCACCCCACCTAGTAAAATGTGAAATCCTAGCGAGCAGAGAGTGTTTGAATTCTATCTTTATGTTCCCAAGTCCCTGATTGGTTGGTTGATATACAGGATTAATAAGGGTTTGTTAAATTTCATTGAACACAAAATGAGGATGAACAAATGGGGTGGGGAAGGGTTGGTGAGAGGAAAATGAAGGTCAATACTAGGTGTAAGGCAGAGGTGTGACAAATGCCCTTGCTTAAGTTGCTAATGTGCACTGCTACCATCCAGTAAATTCGGGGCTCTGAATTTAGGGTCAGAAAAACCTGACTTTGCTTCAGATACTACTAGCTCTGTAACTCTGGGAAAGTCACTTAACCCTCTCCTAGCCTCAGTTTCCATATTTGTAAAATGGGGATAATAAATAATCTCATAGGCTTATTATGAAGATAAAAGGAGATGTGTAAACTACTTTGTAAACTTTAAATCACCGTATAAATGTTAGTCATTTTCATTCCTGAGGGGCTTGGGCTTTAGAAATAGTGACATGGGGCTGCTAGGTGGTGCAGAGAGTAGAGCGCCGGCCCTGGAGTCAGAAGGACCTGAGTTTGGATCTGGCCTCAGACACTTAACACACACAAACAAAAACCTAGCCGTGTGACCTTGGGTAAGTTACTTAACCCCAATTGCCCTCCAAAAAGCAAAAAATAAAAAAAAAAAAAAAGAAATAGTGAGATCCCATTTTCCTCATATCTCTCCTTAGAATTTCCTTAGTATTTAGGCACCAGCAAAGCCTAACACAGTATTAGGTACACAAACAATTGCCTAGAAAAGAGCAGACAGTGTTGAACCACTTTTTAATGTGATTTTAAAAATAAATTAACATTTTAAATGGCAGGATAGACTAACTTGCCGGCCTGTGGCCATAAAGGCTAATATCCTAAGGGTTACAGTGAAGGCATGAAGCTTTCAGTGTATGGTAACACATGCTTGAGATGGTACAGGAAACAGGGGCAACTTTCAGATCCTGCCTGGGGGATACAGAATTCTTTATTTTTTAAATTTAAATTAATTATTTACTTTTAGTTTACAACATTCAGCTCCACTATCCCTTGAGTTTCAAATTTTTTCTCTTTTCCTCTCCTCACCCCCATGGTGGCATGTAATCAAATATAGGTTCTACAAATACCTTCACATTGAATATTAGTCATGTTGTAAAGAAGGATTATAACCAATGGGTGAATAATGAGAAGGAAGGAACAAAACAAAATACAAATGAGAGTGAGCAAATAGTTTACTTCAACCTGCATTCAGATGCTGAAGTTCTTTCTCTGGATGTGATATTCCTTTCTATCATGAGTCTTTTGGAGTTATCTTCTAATCTTGTATTGCTGAGAGTCTATCAAAGTTAGTCATCATACAAATGATGTGTCTAATTGTGTACAAAGTTCTAGTTCTGCTCTCTCCACTCAGCATCAGTTTATATAAGTCTCTCCAGGTTACTATGAAGTCCATCTGCTCCTCACTTACTATAGCACAATAGTATTCCATTACATTCATATACCACAACTTGTTTAGCCATTCACCAATTGATGGGCATCCCCTTGATTCTTTGCCACCACAAAGAGTTGCTATAAATATTTTTGTACATATGAATCCTTTTCCCACTTCTGTGATTTCTTTGTGATACAGCCCTAGAAGTGGTATTGCTGGGTCAAAGGGTATGCACTTTTTTATAACCCATTGGGCATAGATTCAGATTGCTCTCCATAATGGTTGAATCAGTTCACAACTCCACCAACAATGCATTAGTGTTCCAATTTTTCCACATCCTCTCCAGCATTTATCTTTTTCCTGTTTTGTCATCGTTACCAATCTGACTGCTGAGATGTGGTACCTCAGAGTTGTTTTGATTTGCATTTCTTTCAATAGTGATTTAGAGTATTTTTCATATGCTTATAGATATCTTTAATTTCTTTCTCTGAAAACTGTCTGTTCATATCCTTTGACCATTTATTAATTGGAGGAATGACTTGTATTCTTATAGAATTGACTCAGTTCTCTGTATATTTTTGAAATGAGACCTTTATCAAAAACACTGGTTGTAAAAATTCTTTCCCAATTTTCTACTTCTTTCCTAATCTTGGTTATATTGACTTTATTTGTACAAAAACTTTTCAATTTAATGTAATCAAAATTATCCATTTTGCATTTTGTGTGCTCTCTAACTCTTATTTGATCACAAAATCTTCCCTTCTCCATAAATCTGACAGGCAAACTATTCCTTGTTCTCCCAGATTGCTTGTAGTATCAGCCTTTACACCTAGATCATGCACCCATTTAGAGTTGATTTTGGTATACAGTGTAAGATATTGATCTTTACCTAGTTTCTGCCATACTGTTTTCCATTTTTTCCCAGCAGTTTTTGTCAAATAGTGAATTCTTATCCCAGAAGCTGGGGTCTTTGGGTTTATCAAACAATAGATTACTATAGTCATTGACTGCTGTGTCTTATGTACTTAATCTATTCCACTGATGCACTACTTTATTCTTCAGCCAGTACCAAGGGACAAAATGGAGAAAGAAAATTATAGACCAATCTCCCTTATGAATATAGATGCAAAAATTTTAAACAAAATATTAGCAAAAAGACTACAGCAACTTATCACAAGATTAATACACTTTGATCAGGTAGGATTTATTCCAGGAATGCAAGGATAGTTCAATATTAGGAAAACTATCAGCATAATTAATCATATCAACAACAAAACTAATAGAAACCTCATGATTATCTCAATAGATGCAGAAAAATCTTTTGACAAAATACCACACCTATTCCTATTAAAAACACTAGAAAGTATAGGAATAAATGGAGTCTTCCTTAAAATAATAAGTAGCATCTATCTAAAACCATCAGCAAGTATTATATGTAATGGTAAGAAGCTAGAAGCACTTCCAATAAGATCGGGAGTGAAACAAGGATGTCCACTATCACCCCTCTTATTCAGTTTGGTACTAGAATGTTAGCTATAGCAAAAAGAGAAAAAAAAATCAAAGGAATTAAATTAGTCAAAGAAGAGACTAAGCTATTGCCCTTTGCAGATGATATGATGATATACTTAGAGAATCCTAGAGAATCACGTAAAAACCTACTTGAGATTAATAAATTTTATCAAAGTTGCCGGATATAAAATAAACCCACATAAATCCTCGGTATTCCTATATATCTCTAATGAAATCCAAAAACAAGAAACAGAAAGAGAAATTTCATTTAAAGTTACTGTAAACATTATGAAATATTTGGGAATCTACCTGCCAAAACAAACCCCAAACCTATAAACAAAATTACAAATAACTTTTCACACAAATAAAGTCAGATCTAAATAATTGGAAAAATATCAGTTGGTCATGGCTAGGTCGAGCTAATATAATAAAAATGACAATTTTACCTAAAGTAATTTACATATTTAGTGCCATACCAATCAATCTACCAAAAATTATTTTATAGAGCTAGAAAAATTCATCTGGAAGAACAAATGGTCCAGACTATCAAGAAAATTCTTGTCCAGACTCTAGGCACCAATATTACTTAGCTCTTCAATGTTGTTATTGTGGTTTATCATATCAGCCATATCCAATTCTTCAGTACCCCATCCCATTTGGGGTTTTCTTGTCAAAGATACTGAATGGTTTGCCATTTCCTTCTCCAACTCATTTTACAGATGAGGAAACAGAGGCAAATAGTATTTAAGTGACTTGCCCAGGGTCACACAGCTAATGCATGTCTAAGACCAGATTTGGACTCACAAAGATGAGTCTTCCTGACTTCAGGCAAGGCTGTCTACACACTGTGTCACCTAATTACCCCCCAAAGGTTCAATGACATTCCTTGATTATACCCATGAAGATCTATAAAAATACTCACTACATGCAAGTAGTCCTCTTCTCCATCTATGTCTGGCTTATGAGATAATTTTTACTTCTTCTTCATCATCATCATCATCATCAATCTTACATTTCATTAGAGGCTCCAAGGAGAATGAGTTATTAAAAGGAAAAAAATCTACCCAGTCTCTTACAAGTTAAACAGGGTAGTTTAGAACTTAATTATTCTTCAATTTCTAACTATTCCTCTCCTATGTCTGTCCTTTCAGTTAATCAATCAGTCAATCAATAAGTATTTATTACACTGTTGCTATATGTCAGGCACTATGCTAAAGCTCTAATGGTTCATAGAAAGGCAGGAACAGCTCTTGCCCTCAAGGAGTATACAATTTAGTGGAAAGATATGACGCATAAATAATTATATGATTCCAAGATATATGAAGAGTTGATAAAAAGTAATCTGGAAAATGAAGTTTATGTAGCTAGAGAGACCAAGGGAAGGCCTCCAGAAGATCTGAGTCCTAAAGGAAGACTAGAAAACTAAGAAACTGAAGCAATGTGACAGAAGGCATCTGGCAATATATGGAAGTCAATATGGCAATTTATACGAATATACTGTGAAATATATATGGAAATATACATACATAAATATGTATCTATGTATGTATATTTCCATATAATATTTTGCAGTATATTCTGAGATAGAGCCTTTTGCCAACTCTGTACATATCTTGGAAGTACTCTGTATATGTCTAGTTATTTACAAGTCATATCCTCCCACACATGCATACAAACACACATACATATGTATATATGAGAAACTCCCACATATATATATATATATATATATATATTGTGGGAGGATATCACATACACATACGTTAATATAGTGCAAAATATATATGGAAATAAACTAGGGAAAAGGAATTTTCCTCATAATAGGTGCAGGAGAGGGTACAGTAGGATGTCTGGTTGCCAATTAACTGTTAACATTTTGCCTCATGAATACCTCAACAGGCCTTTGATATCTCTTTGAGATCTCTTGGTTCCTCTAGACTCAGACACCTTCATCTTCTATACCCCTCAGGACAATAGTACACCCTTAGACTTTTCATCTTGAAGACACAGGTAATATTTTACTCCAGGCAATGAAAGCTGATAGTGACACAACCTATTTGGGTCCCCAAGGTAATTACAAGTAGGACAGATGCAATGTAGAGCTTTGTCCATTTTTTGATGTAATTATCACCGATTTAACTTAATCTAGATATCTCTATTTAGCATCCACAACCACACTCCAATACACCTATCACACTACACATATGCACACCTCCATACACTCTATTCCCATACCACAAGCAATTTATTTCCAGTTACTGTTGTATAACCCTTCTTTCTAAGAAGTCAGGACTCTCCTCCTTTGTCCTACTGGAATTTCTCCTCCCTTTGCTGCTCTCTTCAACCCTTTTCTCTAGTTCTTCTCTCTGCTCCATCCCTTACGATAGGTCCTCTTTGTTCTTTGCACAATGGAAGTTACCAGTATTAAAGTCTCTGTAGAGAAAGGCAAAAAGACATTTTAATTCAATAAGCTTTTATTAAGTGTCTTCTATGGGTCAGGCATTGGGGATACAAGGGCAAATGTTAAAAAGTGCCCTAAGGGAGCTTATAGTCTACTGGACAATACAATAGGTATAGTGGTAAGTATACTGAATTTTTTCCCTTCCCTACCCCACTGCCCTCTACCCTCCAATAAGCTCGGTTGCCATATCTTGGTGTATAGACACATAATCTCTACTCCTGATAGAGAAAGGAGTTCTGGAGCATGGCTTCCAGAGACGTATGGCTCCCTAATGAGGATTCTCTGAGTGGCTACTGAACCAGAAGATCAGAGAACTAGGGAGACCTTTTAAAAATGAAGACAATTTCTGGCTGACTTGCTCTTGGCTGTGATTATCTAGGAAGCAAATGTGAGGAAAATGGAGTGGGGAAAAGACAAGATTTTTCTCTACTCCAATGCCACATGTTTGATTTCACCAGGGTAATCAATGTCAGGAGTCCCTGGCTACCCTTCCTCATTTTTATTTCCTTCTTTTCAGTAGGTGGCCTTTTGAGCTTAAAAAACTTTGAGTTCTATGAACAGTAGCAGTCTCATTTACTGCCATCAGGAGTCTGTTATAGCAGTAGCAAAAATGGGCTAGCACCAAGGAAAATGTCCTAATAAAGAATTAAGGGAGAAAACAGGTACTTATTAAGCACTTACTATGTGTCAGGTACTTTAAGTTCTTGAGAAGCAAATATAAACAAAAAGACAGTCCCAGCCCTCTAGGAGCTTACATTTTAATGGGGGAAGACAATACAAACAAAAATCTGAAAATGGCGGAGGTGGGGGAGATGAAGGTACTTGTTATGTTGAAATAGTTTTGAAGTTGAGAAACCAAAAAGAGGATCAGGAAGGGAAAAAAGACCAGTCTGGACCCTGACAGGTTGAGAAAGCTATAGGAATGGTAAAATATTTCATGGCCAAGAGCACCCAGGCCCAGTGTGCAGTGGCAGAATCATGATTTTGATATCCAGAAAGCAGGAACAGGGTCAGGAGGGGAATGAAGGCCATCTTTGGATGCTCCACAAAATGTACACCCTGAGAGGAATTCATCAATGGGGGAAAGGGGTGGGCCTTATAAAGTGATACATAGGGAGGAAACCCAAAAAATGATCAACCTCAACTGTTTGATCAGAAAATGCCTAGTACAAAGGTAGAATATAAAATGCCTAAATAGCAGACTTACAAAAAATACTTTATAGACTATCAGCCTCTAAGACAACTATATCTACAGTTGTAAGTTAAATTACTTAATCCTGTTTAAATCATTTTGTTAAGATGCTTGTGATTCTTTTAGGTTATCATTGCTTTCTGCATAAGAATAAATGACTTACAACATATCTGGCTTCATGTTGTGTACCGGATATCTTTCATTTTTATTCTCCCTCCCCCAATCTTTCAGGGGGAACCCCTTTGACTTTTCATCCAGGTCTATTACTTTGATTAAATACTTTCCCTAGAAGGAGGTGATGAACCAATGAATTAGAATGCGAAACCCAACCCACTAAGCCAGGGCTTCTTGGATTTCATGGAGTCTGTGAATTTGCATGGGAAAGCATTATATCTTTATTTCAATGTAATTGGCTTCCTTTCAAAGTGTATCAATTTTATTTTATGTATTTAAAAAACATTATTCTGAGAAGGGATCTAAAGGCTTCATCAGACTGTCAAAGGGATCCACAACACAAAAAATAAGGTTAAAAACTCCTTTATTAAGGAGAGATCAGGCTTTCTTGAGCAGTGAACATAGTACAGGACTTTCTGACAGAGTATAGAACAGGCAGGAGTAGGTATTTCAGCCTTTTTGAGTCCCAGCAGGGTCTGCTATATGTTTCCTAAGTATATACAACATGAACACAAAGTTATATCAGTTAAATTAATAATCATGGATCATAAAAGATTGTCATAATGTTTAACATTCTCTTCACCAACCCAGTCCTGCTTTTGCCAAGTAATCATAATTACTATAGAAAAAAAGACCCAATGGATTGTTGCCCATTCCATATTTTCTTCTTTCTTTTTAAAAATTAGTTGTCATGGCCAAGAATTCATCAATGAGTGGTCAAACTATTGGTCATGTGACTAATAATAATAATAAGAATAGCTGATATTTTATAATTTTAGAGCTTTTAGGTTTGCAAAGAACTTTACATGTATTATATCATGTTATCCTTATAAAAATCCTGTAAGTTAAGTGCTGTTATCACCCCCATTTTACAGATGGGGTAAACCAAGACTGTGAGACACTAAGTGACTTGCTCAAGGTCACACAGCTAATAAATAGCTGAGGCAGGATTAGAACCCAGGTTTTCCTGACTCCAACGTCCACGATTCTACCCTCTATCCCACCTAGCTCTCTCATAATATAGGCTTACTGAGATTGATCCTTAGAAAAAAGCCTCCGACAGTCACTGGGACTGTAGTCAAAATATTTTCCACTTTGTAAAACTGCCAGAGTATGTGTTCCATTGCTGTTCATCTTTAAGAATCCAGGGTGACCTCTATGTCAAGATGAGGTATTGGACTTTTGTATCTACCTCCAAAGAGAATTACTTTTGGTCTGTGAGGAAGAGAAATCAGACATATCACCTTCTATACTAAGACCTATTAGAAACCAGGCATAAACATAGCCCCCACTGCAAAAAAAATATATCAATATCACCCTTTCAAGTCTATAAAGTTAAGACCAATTTAACACAGGGGAAAAAAAGAGGGGAAAAACAAATAAAAATGAAGAAGAGGAAAAGAGGAAGGGGAATAAAAGAAAGAAGAGAAGAGAAAAGAAAGAATATAAAAGATAAGAATTCTGGAAAGTCACTAATAGCTGCTGTCATTTTTTTTGAGCCTAATATCACCAATCACTATGCCAGTCTTTGATGTTAGAACTTTTCAAAGTTCCTTCCAGTCTTCTGGTTCTAAGAGAATTTGGGGCATCTATTTTGAAAGAGATAACCAGAGTGACAGCCATCAGGAATCTCTTCTGGTGCTTTTGGTCAGATTGACAAAACTTGAGTTGGCAGTGGAGTGATGAGTAGCCCAAGGACAATGGTGGGGGTGGAGGTGACCAGCCTCAGGAATGCAGTCATTCCCCTGGGCTCTCCTAGGCTCCCTCAGTCCTTTGCCAGACTTCAGCTGAGAAGCACTGCTAAAACAGCCATGCCATTCAGTTTTCTCTTTTGGCAGCCTTCCTCTCCTTGTCACTGTCCTTCCTAAGGGCTGGGAACAGGGGAGCCAGCCACCCACTAGCCTGCTGAACACTGTTTTCAAACATAGTCAATCAGGGCACCATAGCTCTAACATTTTCACACCATGCCCTGGGAGGCAGCATGGCCTTTGATGAGCTGATGCTGATTGACGGTACATGGAGAAAGAGGACAAGGGTGTTTAGCCTGCATAAGATCCTGGCTGTGTAATGACATGAGAAGGGAAAACTCTGCTAATGGGGAGGTCAATTAAATAATGCCAGGCACACTTCTTTTCCTGTGGCTTGGCAGGGCAGTGTGAATGAAAGGTGCTTTACAAATTAATAGCAACAACAATTAATAGGGGAGTAATTGGCTGTGAAAAGAGGCCAGTTAGGATGCCACTGATACTTTGGCACTGTATTCTCAGGTTTCGAGGCTCCCAAGAGATCCGACCACTTCCTAGGAATTCAGCAGGTATTCTGGGAGAAACAGTGGCCAGACTGCATCTACAGTATTGTAACTAGTTCTGGGTGTCCCATTTTAAGAGGGGCAACTGAAAACTGGAGTATAATCAGAGGAGGACCCTCAGTATGATAAAAGCAACACACACACACACACACACACACACGCCTATATGAATAGATTTAGGATAACATAGTAACTGTCTTTAAATATCTGTAGGACCGTCTCAGGGATGAGGATGAGCCTTACTATGCTTGAACCCTGATCAGGTAGGAGACACTAGGAAGCATTTTGGCTCCCTATAAAAGAATTTCCAAATAATTACCCATGAGCCAAAGCAAAATAATCCATCTCATGAGGTTGTTAAAACCCCTATCATGGGAAGTCTTCAAAGGTTATAAGGCATGGTCATGGGGTGGGGTATTAAAAGGGCTTCTTATTCATGGATAGTTTGAGCTAGTTAAAAAGGCTAGCATTCACACAACACCTTAAGATTTGAAAGACACTCTACAAATATTTCATTTTATCCTAACAACAACTCTGAGGGGTAGGTGTGATTATTAGCCACATTTCGCAGGTGAGGAAACTGAAACTGAGAGATAAGTGACTACTAAAGGTCATACAATAAGTGTCTGAGGTGGGATTTAGGCAGAAGTCTAATACTCCATCCACTATTCCACCTAGATGGTCTCTGAGGTCCTTTGGAATTCTAAGTCTGTAATTAGAGCTATTCTAAAGTAGAGGGAGGGAGTTCCCCATCATTAAATGTCTTGAGACTGGATTACCACTTTGAGATGATATAAAGGGGATTCCTTCTCAGGTACACATTGGTGATCAATGATTTCCTATGCAGAGGCCCTGCTACCCCCATGGGTTATGACATGGCCCCCAAGGAAGAGCTAACCAACCGGAGGTGGAAGGAAGATAGGTAGCATCCCACTATTCTTGTGATAGCCAATTGTGGTGTTTGTCTCTAACACTGCCCCACCCCCTTCATCCATTATTGTCCAGCAATCCCGCCCCCCCCTCCCCCCCCCCCCGCCCCTGCATCCCTTGTGCTGCTGTACTTGTGTGGCTATGCAAACTTTCAACCTTGGTCCCTCAGGATGTTTATAGTCTAACCTTAGCCAGGTGTCCTTAGACAGGGAATAAAATCCGGCGCATGAGTAAAAGTCTCCCCCACTTCCTTTCCTCTTTAGGCAGGACAGAGTGAGCTACACAATTATGAATGGACTTTGACCTAATCAAATGAGATTATACTTGTAAAGCCTACTTAGCACAGTCTGACATATAGTAAAGGCTATAAAAATGTCATTTTAAACTAAATAAATCACAGTTCTCATTAGATCTTTTTCTCTCTAATCTATAATTTTCCATAACATCCTTGTTTCTGTTTTGGGACACAATTTTTTTCAGTCACCCAGGTTCATAACCAAAGTGTCATCCTTTATTGTTCCTCACTTTAACATACCTGACCATTCACCAATTCTCAGAATTTTTGCTTCGGTGACGTATTTCATACTCAAACCTCCTCTTCACTTAATATCCACTCTCATTCAACTCTCATCAACTCTTTGACTGGATTGTTGCAATTTGTTGTCCTTCAGTCATTTCAGTCATGTCCAAATCTTTATGAGACCATTTGGGGTTTTCTTAGCAAAGATACTAGAGTGGTTTGCCATTTCCTTCTCAAATTCATTTGACAGATAAGGACACTGAGGCAAGCAGGGTTCAGTGACTAGCTCAAGGTCACACAGCTATCAAGTGTCTGAAGTCAGATTTGAATTTAGGAAGATAAGTTCATGACTCCAGGTCTGGCACACTGTCCACTATGCCACCTAGCTGTCTGATTGTTGCGATAGTCTCCTGGTTGGTTCCTCTGTTTCAAGAGTCTCCCCATTACAATCCAGTTTCCACAGAGTTTCCAGACTGATATTCTAAAGCTCAGATCTAATCATGTCATTTCTGCTACTCAGTATACTGCAATGATTCTCTGTTGACTCTAGGATCAAGAATTATTTCATCTTTATCTCATTTTTTTCATTTCTAGTTCTTACAAGTTTCATAATTGTATTTAACTTGTGCTACACGAACATAATTTATTTAAAATATATGTATATTATTAGGGTACATGATCAATACACTTTACTGATAAAGGTTCACATAAAAATATTCACAGATCATTGGTCTAGATGACCCTGATGCTCCTGCCTGCTCAAAGATTCTGTGATTCTAGACTTTTATTGACTCTTTAGGTATAAATGAAAGGGGGGAAGTATTTACAAAATTGAATCAAGGAGCCTAAAACTAGTTTTACTACTCATTAGCTGTACGAGCTTGGGCTAGTCACTTAACCTTTCTGGTCCTCAGTTTTCTCAAATGTAAAATGAAGGGGTTTGTCTAGATGGTCTCTGTCACTTCCAGCTTCAAATCTAAGGTACTATGAATAGCATCCCTCTGTAGCCTAATTATCTAGATGTATGTTCTCAAATTGAGGTGCCTACCATACACTTTGGTAAAAATGCAGCCCCTCATTCCCACCCAGTTTAAAGATTTCAAAGGGAGGATTGAGTCATTCTTGAGTGAAGAGAAAGAGAACAAATACTGTGTCAACTCCAGCATTCACTCAAACCCTGAAAATGCTATGTGATCACTCAACTCTTCTCCCTTCCTATTCCCCTTCAAAAAAAAAAGTCCTCCCTCATGTCATTTCACATCCTTCAAGTTAATGCCCCACATTTAATGGATCAATAATCAATTCTTTGGCTGAAGATTTTGTTCCTAATGAAAATACAAGCAACCCTGAGGTAGGAACCCTTATACAATACTGATTTTTATGCCAAAATATAAATTATTTTATAAGCCACTTTCTTGAGAGTAGAGATGGAACAGAGAACTTTAAGGCACTTCTTTTAGGGGAAGCAAAGGTGAGTGACGAAGAAGAAGAAGAAGAAGAAGAAGAAGAAGAAGAAGAAGAAGAAGAAGAAGAAGAAGAAGAAGAAGAAGAAGAAGAAGAAGACGACGACGACGACAAACTAGGACCTACTCACACGATGGCATCTGAGCATTGGGCAGACCAATGTCTGTTTTAAGTTCAGTAATTAAAAAGCACAAACAGTTCTAATATTATCCTACGTCTATAGGATCTAGAGCTGGAAAGGACTTCAGAGGTTATCTATCCTTATCCCTTCATATTACAGATGAGAAAAGTGAGACCCAGAGGGTTGAAGAACCTTGGCCAAGGTCATAGAGTTAGTAAGTGCCAGAGCTAGGTACTTTTTCTAGTACTTCTAACCCCAACCATCAGAAGAATAATAAAAACCTTATTACCAATATCTTACAGAAAGAATCCATGATTTCATCTCTGTTGGAGCATGAGAACTCCCTTCAGTGATGCAGAAGGAATGTGTTTGTGCCTTAGTTAAATCCTAGAGATGTGCTATGGAGAAGGAAATGGCAAACCACTCCAGCATCTCTGTGGAGAAAACCTGAAATGGGCTCACAAAGAATAGGATATGATTGAAAAGTGACTGAACAACAGCAACATAGACTCATAGATGTATCGTGACTTGCCTAGGGTCACACAGATGGAAAGGGTCAGAGACATAATTTGAACCTAAATTTTCTTGATTTGAAGACTAGCATTTTAGCCCCCGATATGAGGTTGCCCCTCACTGAAAATTATGGAAGTTGTAAATATGTGTGATTTCATGCTGGCTTATTCCCTCTCCACACCCCTCTTCAGCTTTCCAGACTTTCTTTCTTTGTTTTAATGCATAACAACATTTGGAATATCCCAGCCCTTCTGCTTATAGCTAGACACTCCACAGGATACCTCCCCTCTGCCTTTTTCCCCCTCCCTTGATGGAGATGCCCCCAACCACACGGTTCATTTCAAGATCAGCAAAAAGGCATTATCAGTATTTTTTAAACCCACTTTATTGCCCTTATCCTTTTTTACTACCCATAATGCCACAGGATAAAACAGATGGGGGCACCATCAGGACTATGGATGGGCAGGCACCCAAGGAATCTGGAGCTGTGCAGCACAGTCCACACACCCCGGAAAGCACAGAATGAAAGAGAGCAATGCCCCCTGGGAGAAATGCCAGGTGCTCACTATTCTGGGCTTGCAGAGCCCCTCCTTAATCAGCATTCAGATCCTCAGTGGGGGAGATGGTTGTTTTTTGGTTTCTTTTTACCTTCTGATGCCCTGCCCTTGGCTGGGTTGGGCTGGAGGGTAGAAGGAGGCAAATGAAAGGACTGGGGATCACTAGCAGAGATGGAAAGTATTTCATCTTCCTCCTTGTTAATTTCTGTGTCCTGCACTCTTGTGTAATCACTCATCCCTACCACAATAACCATTGAGGTGTGACCTGTACTAACTCCTGAAGTATGGATGGGCCTACCACAGCGTGACAATTACATTTTAAGGGCTTCTTCCTTTATGTGTCTTGGCTCCCTTCCTTCTAATCTTCCCGGCCCCCTCCTAACCAAGGTACATGATGCATGGATGGTTCTGTCCCCTTTTCCCTTGAGGTCAGAGTGTGGCTCCTTCTCAGGGTCTGGTTACTCTTTAATTGCCCATGGCGTCATGAGCTGATGGATCCTGCTGACCGTGGAACAGTTCTGCCTCTCTCAGATCTGGGGTCGGGGGTTTCAGAGTGGTGTCCCCTCTGAGGTGTTGCCCCCAGGGAGGAGACAGAGTCTCTTGGCTTGTTTTTTTTTTTTTCCTCTCGCTCAGGATTAAGCTGACACAGGGAAATCTGCTGAAACATTATAATGCTGCTTTCAGCAAAGGCTAGAGGGCTACAATTACCAGGATATCCTAGGTAAACTCAAGGGATTTGAAAATTTCAGGTCAACCTGTATGATACAGATAATTGTAACCACCCTCTGAAAACCTGAGGTGCCTTAGCAGCTCTGGTGAATCTGCTATGACCACTGTTATATAAGGAGTCCCTTAAGCAACGATTATTGATTGATGGATTAATTGATATGTAGGTTAATAAATGGTAGAAGTCACAGCAGTTGCATAAACAATTCTTCCCTGTAGAGACTGACTAGATGGTTTTTAGTTTAGAGAACAAGAAAAGAACACAGACAATCAGAACGGAAGGGACAAAAATCAAAGGGTCATACATTTGGAACTGGAAGGACCCTAAGAGAACAACAGCAACAAGCATTTATATTGCACCTACTATGTGCCAGACACTTAGCCCTAAGTTATTTACAAATATTATGGCATTTGATCCTAACAACAAGCCTAGGAGGTTGGTGTTATTATTATACTTGAGTTACTGGTGAGGAAACTGAGACAGGTTAAATGACTTACCTAGGGTCACACAGCTAGTAAGTTTCCCAGGTCAGATTTTAACTCAGGTCCTCCTGACTTCCAGGTCCAGGACTCTATCCTTTCACCACCTAGTTGCCTGTATTATCTAAGAGATCTTTTTTTATCCCTGTACATAAGGCAAAATAAATTCTCTAACTGTCCACATTAAAAAAAATGTTTCTCATTTTGCACACTGAATACATTACCTCCCTATGGAGGGGTAGATAGCATACTCGCATCGTCTGTCTTCAAGAATTATGGTTAATCATTTTGTTGATCAGAGTTCCTAAGTCTTTCAAAGATGTTTGTCCTGACAATCATTCCTTCCAACCCTTTTCTTTTGTGATTAGGAAACTGAGACCATGTAATGGAAATGCAAATTTAAAGATCTTCCCTGCCCCTAGCTTAAGTGCACCTAGAGCCTGTGGTGGGAGGCTTGTTTTTCAGGAAAGCCCATACCTTGATACTTTGTGATTGGGCAGTGGGTCCAGAAGGTTGTTACATTCTCTGAGCCAGGAGAAGGCTATATAAACCCCCCCCCCCACCCCCCACCCCCCGAGGAGAGGCTTTGCTTTGGGGCTCCCTTTGAGAAGTGTTGTGTGATTTGACCAGATGAGACTCTGGGAAGCCGTTGTTGAGAGCCCCCCGGCTTTGAAAACCCAGATGTTGATGCTTCCCTCTCTGGTAACTGTGATTTGGTATTGATATAATGGTAGGACAGTTTGGAAGCCTGTCTGTTTGATCTGTAAGTTCTGTAACTCTGAAGTTCGGGGTGCTGACCTTTTTCCCCTGAACTAGGTAAATGGTATATGTTTGTTTTATTAAAGTGTGCTTGTTAACTGATTTTGAGTTGCTTTCCTTTTGAAAAGCAGATCTAAGAACCTGGGTTGGCAACCACTCTGGGGATATTGGGGTGCTTGCTGCTACAGACCAGAAGGAGGAAAGTGACTTGGGTGAGGCCAGCCAGATGGTAAGCGGCAAAGCTGGCATTCGCACTCAAACCCTCTGATACTAGAACCAGCTCTCTTTGATGCTGTAAGGGATTGTGGTGAAGGCAAAAAGAGGATTTAAAGAGCAAAAGGTTGTCAAGTCTATCCCCATCCCTTTACAGGTGAAAAGACTGAAGCCCAAAGAGGTGACAGCAGAACATCCGGAATTTTAATACCAAATCTTCCCCGTGTAAGAAGAACAGCTGGATTTTTTTAAAAGTGAGTTTAGGAGTAAATTTGTAAGAAAGATGGCATCTTGGGTAACTCAGCGAATGAGCTCACTCTCGAGATAGTAAAGACTGAACTCAGAGTATGAGGCTGATGGGACATTACTGGAGAGGAATGTGGAAAAGGTCTATCTTAAAACAAAGAACTCTAAATTCTCAGGGGGGAACAGCAGAGAGCCATGAAAAGGGGTGGGTTCAAATTCCTATTCTGAAGCTAACTACTCCATGACTTTGGGCAAGTCATTTACCATCCCCAGACTTCAATATCTTCATCTATAAAATGAGGGGGTGGATAATTTCAGAGGATCTGTGATAAAGGATAAGACTCATTTCCTGTCAGAAAAGTGAGTCACTCAAGATAGAGAATATGTTATACTTTTGTGTGTGTGGTGGGGGGGGGGCGGCGAATTTGTTTTACTTGGCTATGCATATTTGTTAACAAGGTTTTGATTTTCTTAGGAGATTTAGAGGGAGAGGGGGTGATGGAGATTATGCAACCAAACAACAAGAAAAAATTAGAAGGAAGGAAAGAAGGGAGAGAAAGAGGGAAGAAGGAAGGAAGGAAGGAAGGAAGGAACGATGAAAGGGAGGGAGGAAGGAAGGGAGGGAGGAGGAAGGGAGGGAGGAAGAAGACACCATTCTGAAAGGAGAGGAGAAAGAAAAAGAAAGAAAGAAAGAGGAGGATCTTTTGAAAATTCTTTAAATGCTCAGAAGAGAACTGAAGGAAGGCCAGAAAGAATTACAGATAAGCAGAACCACTTTCAAAATACAGGTTGAATCTAGTATATATTTAAGAAGAAAAGAAAGCTCTACATAATAGAGATTCACAGTTCATGTGCAATCCTCTTTTTCTGTTCTATTACATATATGGAAATGCTAATTTTATTTGGTGTTTAAGTTCGTAATTTTAAAAAAGATAAGTTCTAAAAAAAAATGAAATGAGAAGCTTGGGCTATATGGCCTCTAAAGTTTCTTCCAATTATAAATCCTCCAGTTGTAAAGAGATCTCTACTTCTCCAAGTCTTGAAAAAGCCTAATCCCCTCTAATGTAAAAGATAAGGCACCACGTTGAGTCCTGCTAGCAGGGTGTGAGGACCAAAGGCAGGAATGAAAGAATCCTGAACTTCTTAATAAGGTCGGGGTATTTAAGGGGCTGCACTTCCCACTTCCTAGGGGCAACATTCAGAGTCTGCTGGCCCTTTAAATAGCTTCTGATTATATAGGACAATCGTGCAGGAACCTCAGTGCCTTCTTTGAGAGGACTGAATCCTGGGTCCTCTCCCCACAAAGACCAAGATGTTGGTCTTTTCCGTCTTCCTTCTGTTCCAACAGCAAACATCAAAGGAAGAAATTATATTCACAGTGATGGAGTCACAGAATGGGAGGAGGTAACTGCAGACCCCACTCCAGTTACACCCTACTCTAAGCATGTCTGAACCTCAATGAAACCAGGTCTGGGGGAGGGGGGAGATTCATCAGGGTCTTTATTGCCTGGGGCCAAGGCTCCAATAAATCAATTGGAAAACCCACTAAGGGGCCCCACAGATTCAATCATCTGGGAGACAGCAGCGCAGAGTGAGGACTAAGGCATTCTTCATCCTGCCTGGCATTTCCTTTTCTCTTAGATCTGCTTTGTCCTATAACTTGACTCCAGTGGAGTCACAGAGGCTCTGCTATTGTACAGCTGTGAGCTGGCTGTGCTTTTGTGTGTTCGTGCATGCTTGTGTGTGTGTGTGTGTGTGTGTGTGTGTGTGTGTGTGTGTGTGTGCACCAGTTCACATGTGTCTTCCCCTCCTCCTTTTTATTATCATTAACAATGAAATATTGAGACCAGGCTGCTAATGAGCCTAAACTCCCTCCTGTTAGTTTATTTTTTGCCTTCAGACTGTCACTTCAGAGTAAATTACTTTTCTCTGCATCTTGCTCAAGTAATACTGCACCAGCATGACCCTCCCCCTCCCACCCCCACTCTAATTTCAGGGTTATTCAGTTTTTCTCATTGCAGTTTACTAAGCAAGGTAGGTCGCCCCATCTATCATCCTTAGACTGTGCAATCTGCCCCCACTGAACATGGAGATATCATTCCTACTGTGCCAGGTAGGTCTATGTGCATAATTACATGAATTTTTATGATTATATATGTATGTATAATGTATAGTTGCTTCATGAGCTGCTATGAGAGATTAAAAAGAGAGACCCCCTCCCCCCGCCCCCGCCGGAAGGCACAAGGACTGGGAAACAGAGAAGCCATAATCGCCACCATCTAAGTTGGCTCCCGTTCATTTCATGGCATGCTAAGCATTTCCTTGTCAATTTTGAGATGTCAAGATGTGAAAACAACCCACATTAAGTAGATATTACGTGCCAGCAGGACAGCAAGTGTCTCCAATCTGCCGGCATCTCGTGTTCAGACATGCTAAACTGGCCCTCATCAAACAGCCACCTTTTCCTTCAAGATGTTTCCTTTGCTATTAGTGGATAAAAAGACGTCTATATAATAGGACTTTCCCCCAAGCTCTCCCCCTCCCCTTCACTCTCTGCTTTCCAGCTGGACATGTTATCTGCTGGGAATTCAAAGCTCAGAGGATTAGCTTTTGCTGATCACCAGCAGGTCTGTTACAAAAACAGCTTAAAACCAACTAACCTATTTCTACCAAAATTCTTAAACTGGTGGTTGATAGTCCACAAAATCAATTTCATTCTAGTCTTACCCTTCTACCTTTCTTTTAGTCATATTCATGAATCTATAGACCACTACTATACATAAACACACATATACACACCACGTACTCCTTACCTGTAAATACCAGGCAGACATAGGTTACTGCAGGAGAAAGAATAGTTAATTTTACCTGCAAAGGGGGGAAAATCTATTTAGATCAGACAGGAGGTACAAAACAGGGAGGGAAGGTAGATTTCAAACCTACATGACCTAGAGGTTAGGCCTCCAATCTCTCCTGCTGAGGCACGAAATTTCATCTTGCCTTCCTTGATAGGACTGGAACAGAGGGCCAGCATGAAGGGGGAGTTATTTATGAACCTGACATTCTGAGCGAGAGATAGATACTGATGAAGGGTCAGTCAGGAGAACTCAAATTACAAAGGTTTTCCCCTTCCCACTCCTTTTGTGCAACTAAGAAATTGTTTCAGGAGAAGCTTCTACTGTGCAATGGGGAGGTCTGGGGCCTTATAGAGAGATCAGGTAGCTCACGTCCCCTCCCGCCTTGATTCCATGGCTGCTCTTTAAAACAGGATAAAATGACCATTATAGGGATGTTGATTAAAGATTCTGGGGCACATTGATGGGGCTTGCCTCTCATGACACAGGATTTCACTTTCCTTTGCACTCCAACAATGAATGAATAAAATAAATGAATAAATGAAAAACATTTAAGTGTTTACTAAGAGCATTGTTGTGGCAGCTAGGTGGCACAGTGGATAAAGTACCCTGCCTGAAGTTAGGAAGACTCATCTTCTTGAGTTCAAATCTGGCCTCAGATATTTACTAGCTATGTGATCCTAGGCAACTTGCTTAACCCTGTTTGCCTCAGTTTCCTCATCTGTAAAATGAACTGGAGAAGGAAATGGTAAACTGTTGCAATATCTTTGCCAAGAAAACAGCAGAGGGGGTCCCAAAAAGTTGGACATGTCCGAAACAAATGAACAACAACAAATGAGCACTGCACTTAGGATTTTCCCGCCCTCCAGGAACTTACATTTTAATAAAAGAAGACAACACATATAAGGGAAAAGTGGTCAGGGAGGAGTGTTTTGGACAGGAAAGACATAGGGGGGTGGCTAGGTGGCGCAGTGAGTAAGAACGCCGGCCTTGGAGTTGGGATGACCCGGAATCAAATCCGGCCTCAGAAAATGAGCACCCACACATAAATAATGACTAGCCGTGTAACCTTGAGCAAGTTACTTAACCCCAATTGCTTTAAAAAAAAAAAAAAGAAAGACATAGGAATGGTAAGTGGACACATTTTTGACTGAGTCAACTGACATGTTCTTTTTTAGGATTGATTACTGTTCCCAAAGCTAGAAATGGGAGTGGGAAAGGGGATGACACACAGTAATGGAAATGTCATGAAAATGGCTAGACAATGGGACTTAGCATGGGAGGGTAGAGTCAGGTTAGCCATGGAAAACACTCAGCAATCAAAAGCAGAGGACCTTGGATCTAGAGAGCTGAGTGGGAGCTAGAAGAGAGAAGACAAGGCATGAAGATGACAAGAGAATGGCAGCTTGGTGAGTCTGGGCCTGGCCTTATACCACCAGCTGGAATGAAGGACTGCAGAGCAAGAGCTGGGGAGCCGAGTCAGACCAAGGCAAAGGATCAAGACATGGAAACAGCAGAGAGAAGCAGGAAATGAGCAGGGAGGAAGCTTCACAACTCATCTCGGCTATGAGATTTCTAAGAGATGCATTGCAATCAGATAGACCTTGACTCCTCATAGGAGTTTTATTAGCACTACATCTCATCTCTCCCAAGCAACACACATCTCCTAGTTTATCTTGTACTGGCATCAGTTTATAACCAAATGGATAAAGAACAATGATCAGTTCAGCAAGAAAACTGGAGGTTAGACTGAAAAAGGGTGAGCTATTTAGAACAGGAAACTAAGCTAACCACTTTTATTTTAAAATGAATTTAACAATAATCTATGCCAGGCTGACTCTGGAGCTAAGCTTTAGTCATGCCTTCATTCTTCAGTTTTAAGACTGAACCTTGGATCTGGAGAGGTGGGTAGGAGTCATTGAAAGACCACATCAGTCAACTCAGTCAACAATGGGTCCACTTACCATTTCTGTGCCTTTGCTGTCCAAAACACTGCTCCCTGGTTACCTCTCTCTTATATGTGTTGTCTTCTCTTATTAGAATATAAGCTTCTGGAGGGTAGGAACACCCAATGCTGTCTATTTGGCAGAAAACTTCAGCTTTGCGCATATGTTGTCTTTGATGTCTTTCTAGGTATCTTTGGGCTCCCTCTATGTACCTGGGAAGGTTTCAGATGCCAAGTCATTCTACATGATGCCAAAGGTCTTGGGCAGAAAGAACATGGAAAAATTTGGTGGTAATGAACACAAAGCGAACAACATCCCTATCTTTGACAACATGTCATTGACTTCTGAGCTCTTTGGCTTCTCTGGGTCAGAAATCAAAAGATCCTAAAGATTACTATTTGTACAGTCTAAAATTGGCATATAATATTATGGGACATAGTGTGTAACAAGAAAAAAACACACCTAGATTGGGAGTCAGAAAAACTGAGTTCCAATATGGGCTCTTACTATTTTGTGATCTTAGACAAGCTACTCAACTATTATAGACTTCAACTTCCTCATCTGTAAAATAGGAAAATTGTGCTAGGTAATCTTGAAGAAGATCCCTTATAGTTCCAAATCCTATGATCCTAACCAAGTCCCCTTGACTTTCTATTAAGGTAGAGTTCAAAGATCCTATTGACATTGGCCAAGTGATTTCTCCTGTGAATTCAGGGTAAAAATAACCTCCCAATACACCTGTAATATATTTAATGTAAATATTATTATGCTAAGTTTACAGATGAAGAAACTGTAATGGAAATGCAGATTTAAAGATCTTCCCTGCCCCTAGCTTAAGTGCACCTGGAGCCTGTGGTGGGAGGCTTGTTTTTCAGGAAAGCCCACACCTTGATACTTTGTGACTGGGCAGTGGGTCCAGAAGGTTGTTACATTCTCTGAGCCAGGAGAAGGCTATATAAACCCTGAGGAGAGGCTTTGCTTTGGGGCTCACTTTGAGAAGTGTTGTGTGATTTGACCAGATGAGACTCTGGGAAGCCGTTGTTGAGAGCCCCCCGGCTTTGAAAACCCAGATGTTGATGCTTCCCTCTCTGGTAACTGTGATTTGGTATTGATATAATGGTTGGACAGTTTGGAAGCCTGTCTGTTTGATCTGTAAGTTCTGTAACTCTGAAGTTTGGGGTGCTGACCTTTTCCCCTGAACTAGGTAATGTATGTTTGTTTGATTAAAGTAAGCTTGTTAACCCATTTTGAGTTGCTTTCCTTTTGAAAAGCAGATCTAAGAACCTATATTGGCAGTTACCCTGGAGATATTGGAGTGCTTGCCGCTACAGAAACTGAGACTCAAGAAGATTAAGTGACTACCTAGAAGCAGCTAGACAACACAATAGATAAAGCCCTAGACTGAGTCTGTAAGACTTGAGTTCAAATCTGACCTCAGATATTTACTAGTTGTGTGACTCTGGGCAAGTCACTTAACCTCTGTCTCAGTTTCTTCAATTGTAAAAGGATACCCTCCTTTTATACAATAGCATTTTCTTCACAGGGTTGTCTTGAGGATGAGATGAAATAACATTCATAAAGTACTTAGCATATTTTCTGGCACATGGCAGGCATTTAATAAACATTTGTTTTGTTTTATCTTCCTTTTTATCCCTCTGTTGCTCATGGACACAGAGGTAAATGCCATAGCTAGGATTGTAACAAAGGCATCCTAACTCCATGTTTTCTGCTTTTTCCCATTCCACTCTGCCTCCCCCATGCCTCCTCCTTTCCCTCAAAAATAGACTCAATAAACATTTGTTAAGTTCCTACTAGAATCCAGGCACTATGCTAAGTACTAGAGATACAAAGACAAAACCCAAACACTCCCAACCCTCAAGGTTTGGGTGATTTCTTCTGATTCTTTGAAATTATCCAACTTACTGTCTCAGTTTATAGTTTATAGAAACTGACTATAAACAAAACAACTAAACCCTTAACTTCTTGCTCCTCCATTTCTGCCTCTATTATTGAAACATCTGGATATACCTCACCACTTCTTTCCCTTTTTCATTTGTTGTTGTTCAGTTGTGTCTAACTTTTCATGACCCTATTTGGGGTTTTCTTGGCAGAGATAATGGAGTGGTTTGTCATTTCCTTCTCCAGCTCATCTTACATATGAGGAAACTGAGGCAATTAGGGTTGAATGACTTGCCCAGAGTCACATAATAAGTGTCTGACACCAGATTTGAACTCAGGAAGAGGAGTCTTCCTGATTCTAGGACCACCAGCATACTTGCCATTGCATCCCTCCCTTTATCCTAGATGTATTATACATACAAAGCCAAGTGTGAGGTAGGGTAGACTAGTGGGTAATATAATACCAGTTCTTCTTTAGAAAGTTTTGCTTCCCACATCGAGGACCACTTCCTCCTACCCTGTTTTTCTCTTTTGTTTTGTTTCTAATTCTGCATTCTTTGTCCTCTGATGTGTGAACTGAAGGACTGAGGTGGGAGGAATAGACAATATAGAAGTGGAGGGAGCATAGAATGAAGGAAATTATTCATATATATTCATATATCTTTTTTTAACCACCCAAATCCCTGCGTCTATATGTAATTGGAAACACATATACTGTGTGGGAACGTGATAATGAGAATCTGACTGGGGATCAATTTTTATCTCAATCAGAAATCCTGACAAAGCGTATGATGTATAGCTAAATATATAGATAGAGATCCTTAAAATAGGCCAGGATCCATCACCTCCATACAGATCTATCATTATTTTTGACAAAATAATGCCATTATACACTAAGGAGGTCAGGAGGGAGACTCACGCTGAGCTCCAATTCTGCCTACACCCTCCAGTGGAGGGGAGCAGGCTTCTGAAATGTTGTTTGTTTGTTTGTTTGTTTTGGAAATGCAGAATGAAGACAGTTAAAGTAGTCTCCCTTCTGTACCTAGGCTGTGTGTATTTCCAAATCTGGAGAAGAGATGAAATTCAGGGAGAAAATTCCACATTTATGTAGAACTCTTTATTTTTAGTCAACACAATCTGCAGAGAGCGTGATATGAAAGAAAGAGCAGGGTTCTGCATCATTGGGACCATTGCATTGCTAGTTTTCTGAAGGCAGGGATTATTGTGTTTTGTTTTGTCTTTGTGTCCCTGGCATCTAACACAGTGCCTGGCATTTAGTGGGCACTTTACAAATGTTTGTTGAGTTGGATTTACATCTCTATTCTACTATTTACTACTTGGCAACTTTTTGTGTCTGGTTCTCAGGTTACTCGTGGGTAATATGAGGGAGCTGAACTGGATCATCTCTAAAGTAAGTTCTGTCTAAATCTTATGATATTGCCAAAGAAAAATTAGTCTACTAAACCAGTTCCCCTTTCACACTCTGCTTGCTCCAAGTCTATATAACTAGCATATCTTTTCTTCACCCCCATAACAGAGTTGAAATAGAATAAAATGGGGAAATGATTCACAAAAGGTCATTGAGGGCTAAGCTAAGAATTCAAATTTTCTTGGTTTCCAGGACCTTAAGTAAGTTTTCTTCAGAGAGACATAATATAACAGCTACAATGAAATAAAGATAATCAAATTTGGGATCAAAGAAGGAATTTGAGAAGCAATCTTCCTCTCTGGAGGAATCTCAGCCATATTTCACTTCACTCATAAACTGAACTTCTTTTTCTCCTCTTCCTCTTCTGCCTCCCCCTTCTCCTCTTCCTCTCCTTCCTCCTCTTGTTCCTCTTCAATAAATACCTTGCCACCCTAAAGAAACCTTGGCCCCATTCTCCTGATTAGTGATTCTCCAGCTCATTTTACAGATGAAGAAACTGAGGCAATCTGAGAACGTGCCTCTAGTCATGCTTCACTTCATTTGAATTCTGTTCTCCCCTACTTTTTTCAGCTCCACTTATGTATTACCTTCCCCCATGAAAATATAAGGTTTTTTGAGAGTCTTCTTTGTTTGCATTTTAATCTTTAGTGCTTAGCATGGTACTTGGAAGTAGTAAGTCCTTAATAAATGCCTCATCTATCTATCTATCTATCTATCTATCTATCTATCTATCTATCTATCTATCTATCTATATATCTATCCATCCATCCATCCACCCATCCATCCAGGCAGTACAGAGGGTAGAATGTTAGACTTGGTGTCAGGAAGACCTGAGTTCAAATCTGACTTTAGACAGATGATCTCTGTGTAACCCTGGGTCAGTCACTTAATCTCTCTCTGCCTAAGTTTCCTTATCTGTAAAATGAGGATAATGATAGCACCCATCTCTCAGGGTTATTATAAGGATCAAATATTTGGAAACTTTAAACTGTAAAGTGCTAAATAGATGCTGGTTGTTATTATTAGTGACTTAACAATAAGAAAAAAGATAGAAGTGTATAACTTCTTTGCAAAGGTAGGAGACTACAGTTATAAGACACTACATAGAATGTCCAACTTGATTGATATGTTGATTAGGCTCTTAGAACTGTTTTTTTTTCCTTTGTTATTAGGTATTATGGGAAAGTTAAAATGACATGAAACGGGGTGGCTAGGTGGCGCAGTGAAGGGCACCAGCCTCGGAGTTGGGATGACCCGGGATCAAAACCGGCCTCAGAAAATGAGCACCCCCACATAAATAATGACTAGCCGTGTAACCCTGAGCAAGTTACTTAACCCCAATTGCTTTAAAAAAAAATAAAATGACGTGAAAGATAAAGATGTCAGTAATCTATCTATATGTCTATCTACCTACCTATCTATCATTTATCTATTATCTATCTGTCTGTCCATGCATCCATCTGTCTGTCTGTCTATCCATCTACCCAATGGTCATGAAAGGTTCAAGACTTGTCTTTAATCAAGCCATTAGTACTGAGACATATTGCCTAACTCTCTGTTAGGCACTGATCAAAAATAGCATAGAGGTAGAAAGGACTGTATCTGAGGCCAGAAGAAAGAATCACAGATCATCAGAGTGAGAAAGTACTTCAGAAACCAATGGGTCCATCCCATTCCTGAATAGGAATCCCTTCTATACTTTTCCCTACTACTAGGTCTCTAGTGCCTTTACAACTGAGGTAAAGTACCTGATGTGCTCAATTCACTCTCTTTTTTTGAGGAGGGGAGGAAAGACAATTGGGGTTGACTTGCCCAAGGTTACACAGCTAGTAAGTCTGTCAAGTGTCTGAGGTCTAATTTGAACTCAGATCCTCTTGATTCAAGGGCTGGTGCTCTATTCACTGTGCCACCTAGCTGCCCCTACACTTTTTAAACAATAATTCCTTCTAGCATTCCCCATGCTTTTCTGAATTTTATCGTTGGATATTTCTAGGAGGTAGGAAATTAGGGAAAGTATTATCATCCCCATTGTGTATTTTAAGAAACTAAGTTAAAAAGAGATTAAATGACTTACTTAAGATTAAACACGACATTTGGTGGTGGGTTCAAGACTGACCCCAAGACCCAGTCTAGTAGTATTTCTTTTATATCATATTACCTTTGTTAGACACTTTATATGGTGTCTTACCAAATATCAGGTACAAATAGTCTAGTAGTATTTCTTTTATATCATATTACCTTTGTTAGACACTTTATATAGTGTTTTACCAAATATCAGGTACAAATAGACATTGATCTCCAGTGAGATTTTCATTATCACATTCTCATCCAAAACATGTGTTTCAATTACACGTAGAACCAAGACTTGAAGATGTTGAAAAAAATCAGTCTAAAAACCAGAGCAGCATTAACCTCTCTGCTCAGAAAATCCTCCCATCCGTGTCCTTGGGAAATGAGTGGCCTATGAAGGGTTTTCTTCCTGCACACATGCAGCCAATTTCTGTATGACATTAGGAAAGTAATTTAACTTCCCTGGCCTCCATTTTCTTTAGCTATATAATGATTGGATTTGATTAAGAGTAACTGATATATTTTAAGGTTCCCAAGTTAAAATGTGGGGTAAAATTGAGGATAATTTGTGTATTGTCTTCCTCCATAAGAATGTAAGTTCCTTGAGTGCAAGGACCATTGGGTTTACTTTTATATGTATCCCCCAAGGCTTAGCCCTCAAAGCACTTTATAAAAACATGATCTCATTTTTTCATCCCTCTTGTGAGATACGAGTAGAACTACTGGAATTTTCTAGAGAAAATTGAGGTTCAAAGAACTCACTCATCCATCTTCCAAAATGGTTAGGACCACTCTGTCTTTTCCAGCTTTACCAGTCAGTAAGTCTACAAGCTCTGAAGTATGTTTTCCCGTGCATAACTAGAATGAAAATTGGACTGAATAAATCCTTCTGACCATATGAAGTCTCAATGTGCTCAACAATCAAGAATAGGGCATTTCAATAAAATATATACATACTTGAGTAATCAGTGCATTTGTTTGCATTGAAAATAAAGGTGGTAAACTATTACAAACATGTAGTTTAAATAAGCAAATAGTATCTGCAAACATTCACAACCAGCTTTTATGGACTTTGGAGAATAGTACAGTACAAAAGAGGGAGTATGAGAGAAAAAATAAACACTGTATTTGGAGCCAGAAAGCCTGGTTTGAATTCAAGCCCAGCCCTGGCATTTACTCCTTGTGTAATTTAATCTATCGATTTCTTCAATATGCTAAATGGGGCTGGGACAAGGATTTGACTAGATAATTTCTCAGGTAGCTCTCAGCTAGACCTAAGGTGACCCACATGCTCACAGGTATAAGATTTACAATATGCAAAATGCTTTACAAATATTATCTCATTTTGTTCCTGTATTTTCTCTTTCTCTTTTCACTTTGCAGATAATGCTTGTTGAAAATTTACCACAGAATCTTGAAATAGTCACACGTGGTAGGGGCTCAGTTTCTACTCTATCAACATCTTTTTATATTGGTAGCATTCAAAAAAATTTTCATGAACAGTCAACCAGTTAACAAGCATGTATTAAGTACTTACTATATTCCAGGCACTCTATGAGGTGCTCAGGATACAAAGAAAGGCAAAAACTCAGCCCATGTCCTCAAGAGGCTCACATTCTAATGTTTTTGGTTTTTGCTTTCTTTTGGAGGGGGGAAGGTAGGGCAATTGGGGTTAAGTGACTTTCCCAAGGTCACACAGCTAATAAATGTTAAGTGTCTGAAGTCGAATTTGAGCTCAGATGCTCCTGACTCCAGGCAAGTGCCATATTCACTGTGCCACCTAGCCACCCCACTTTGAGCTGACTCTTGAAAGATGTTGGGGAAACTAAGATGTACAGGTAAGTAGTAGAACATTTTAAGCATAGAGATAGGGTGGGGTAAGCCAATGCAAAGACAATGGTGACAGGAGATGGAGTATCAAATTGGAGGAAGTTCAAGTAGGCCAATGTAAGGAAGATCCCAGAGTATTTGGATGATAGTAAGGAATAAGAAGGCTGGAAAGGTATGAAAAGACTAGGTTATGAAGAACTTTAAATGCCAGAGGAATTTCTCTTTGATCCTGGAGGTAAATGGCCGTCACTGAAGCTCACTGAGCAGGGAGATGGCTCCGGTGGAGCTAAGCTTTAGAAAAATCACTATGGAGGATGGACTGAGGTGTGGAAATACAGAAGGGAAAGAGACCAACCAGAAGGCTATTTCAGCAGTCCAAGTGAGAGGTTATCAACGTCTTCCTTAACTTTGTGAATTTCTACTTAAACACACACACACGCCCACACACACACACAAACATATTGCATTTTGTGAGCTTATATCTTATATGTCTAGCCTTGATAGGGTCTGGAATGTTTTGGGGTAGCCCAGGTTTAATCACTAACAGACAAGGTACAAGAAGGGAGAAAGAGTCAACTCTTGGGCACTAGAAGGTTGGCTATTTTGTGTCTGTGCAGTCAGTCACTGCTGAACCAGCTATGCCACAGCATGGAAATTGTAGAGAGGAAGGGGAGAGACATTTCATGCAAGTGTATTTCAGAATGTAATGAATCCCTAAGTCCATTGGCATGGAACTCTCTCCAAATGGTAATCCGTTCTCCCAGCATTTGTGAGGTGTGTGGTGCAGCTGATGAGAATGAGAGAGAACTCTGGTCTCTACAGGATCTTTCAAGTTCCTCATGATACCCTCTGGCTTCCAGATTCAAGAGAAGATCAATGATGCCAACCTCACTTCAGTATGCTGAAGGAAGAATGAGATTCTGGGAAGAAAATGACACGAGAGGAGCTAGTAGTCTCCATCACTTCCCTCTCTCCAACTTTCTATGTTAGAGGCTTTAGGGAATTTTCCCCTTGGGTGAGATAGAAGACTCACTGGGTTTTTGTGATGTTCAAGTAAGCTTATGCAAAGGCACCAGTAAATGCTAACGCCTATGCAAATGTGAGCTGTTGCTCTTTGAAAGGCTTCCAGGTCCTGGAGGAAAAGAGCTAGGCTTGAACTCAGGACAAATCAATTCACCTCTCCCTGGTTGTCAGTTTTCTAGTCTACAAAATGGGGATAAGAATACTTATAATAGCTCCCTCAGAGGCTTATTATGAGGAAAATAAAAGCAGGAGTTATAATTATCTTTAGTAACAACAACAATAATAAAAGTTAATATTCATATAGTTCTTTATGATTTGCATAGTGTGTTGCACCTATTGTCTCATTAGATCCTCACAAGAACCCTGTGAAGTGGGTACTATTTTTGTGCCTCTTCTATGGATGGGGTGAAATAACTTGCCCAGGGTTACACATCCAGATTTGAACTCAGAGCTCAGGTCCAGTGCTCTACCCACTGTGGCATTTAACTCCCTAAGCCTAATTTGCTGTTAGCTTGTTTGTTTGTTTTTTATGTGGGGGCTAACCCCTTTCTTTTCTCATAGAGGAGTCCTGCTCCCAAAGCCTGCATATATTTCATTAACACTAGCTAGTGATCTTATCATATAATAACATACATCATCACAAGTGTCTAGCAATTAAAAATATGTCTGTGTCTTATTGAAAACACCTTATTTAAACCTATATAATATGACTATTATATAGATTTAATTATATAGATTTAATAGGTGGTTCAGTGGATAGAGCACTGGGCCTGGAGTCAGGAAGGCCTGAATTCAGATTTGGCCTCAGACATTCACCTGTGTGACCCTGGGCAAGTTATTTAACTTCTGTTTTCCTTAATCCACTGCAGAAGGAAATGGCAAATCATTCCAATGTCTTTGCTAAGAAAACCCCACGAAGAGTCAGCCATGAGTGAATATCTGAACAACGACCTTACAATATAGGGGAAAGAGAGATAGATTTGGCGGTAGAGGACCTCTATTCAAATCTGTGGACCTGTGTGGCCATGAACAAGTCATTGTCCTCTATGGGTCTCAGTTTCCTCATCTGTAAAAATGAAGAAATGAGGCAGTTGAACTAGACTGCCTCTAAGTTCTCTTCAGGCAGCTAGACGGCTCATTGGATAGAGCACTGGTCCTAGAGTCAGGAAGACCTGAGTCCAAATCTGGCCTCAGGCACTTATTAGCTGTATGACCCTGGGTAAGTCACTTAACTCTGCTTACCTCAGTTTGCCCATCTGTAAAATAAGATGGAGAAGGAAATGGCAAGCTATTCTAATATCTTTGCCAAGAAAATTCCAAATGGGATCTTGGAGAGTTGAACACAACTGAAACAACTCAACAATTAAATTCCCTTCTTGCTTTAAAATCTTGGATTTCATGATCCTACCCTTCACCAATGCAAGTCCTTAGCTCCTCTGTGACTGAAATTCTTAGAGAATTGACTAGAGCACTGGGAGGTTAAATGACTTGCCCAGTTTTAGACACAGGACTTGAATACAGATCTCCCTTGCTTGTAGACTGGCTCTCTATCCACTGTGCCATGTAATACCTGTGAACTTAAGAAAAAGGAAGTAGATTGTGAATGAAGAGTTGGAGGGTTGAAGGTCTTTGTAAATCCCTCTTCTCAGAGGATGTCCCTTAAAAGGAGTTTTTTTATCATAAACAAACAGTGACAGATTGAGAGCATGGGGGGCCTAGTCCACAAACTACCTTTTTACCAGCTTGGGTTTAAATGCCCTCATGGAGATGCCTGACAATTTGAAGCCCATCCAGAGCATTGAGCCTTGCAGGAGTTATGATTACATTTTTGCATAGGATATGTTGCTACATTAAACTCCAGATGCTTTCTCACAAGTCACTAAATTAACATCACACACATTTTCAGCCCATTAACATTAAACCAAGCTCAAATGCTGATCTTCTTTGCCAAAGGTGATTGTCTCTGCATCTGCTTAGAGCCCTCTCTCTCTTTCTCTCTCTCTCTCTCTCTCTCTCTCTCTCCCTTTCTCTTTCTCTCTCTCTCTCCCTCTTTCCTCTCTTTCTACCTCTCTCTCTTTCACTTTTGCAAAAATCTGACCAGAGAAAAGTGAGGGCAGAGTCCAAAGATAGTACAGAGAAGTATTGCCCCTATAGAGGCAAAATTGAAAAAAAAAAAGTATGTCTGGAAGCAGATTGACATGTTTTATGAAGTGTAAGTGACAACCTCTAAAGTAAGCACTAACAAAATTACTGTTCAAGGGTTTTTTTAAGGAAACTAATATATTTTATGACACAAAATATATTAAATGTCAGCATTTTAACCAATGTTTATAAAATATATTACAGTCATTTATTGAGTTTGTAAAGCATGTTATGGTCTAATAAGATAAAAGATGCTTTACAAATAAAGTTGCTATTATTTAGAACATGCATCTTTGCTTCTTGATTTCACAAAGCATGGACATAGTGCATGTTTCTCCTCCTTATAGAACAATGATTCATTCAGAGCAAAAATGGTCTACTCAACCACCAATGCTTGTTTCCACTATCTCATCATTGTTATTATAAAGACTTTTTATAATAACCTAGGATCCCCTAAGCAAGGCCCATTGACCTAGACCCTGGCTATATACTATGGGTAAAGGGTTGAAGGAAAGGAGGGAAGGGATCACTTTGCAAAGACTATTTTAAAGCCCATTCTATCAGATGTATCCCATCCACCACTATCACACTTTAGTCGATTAATCCATCCTCATATGAAATATACCATCAAAGTCCCAAGTAATAGTTCATTACCTTGTAATCTCATCAAGATGATCAGGGAGCTCCTTTGATCAATTCCCCTATGAATGAATGGTCAATTTTCACCAAAAAGCTTCTCTACCAGCTATATGAAACAGGTGAGTTGGACCAACATGACAAAGACAGTTTTTTAACAAGAGGAGATTCAGCACTTTTAACCATTCCTACATGGTGACCAAGGACACCTTTACTACAAATAAAAGCCCTGAATTCTATTCTGAACTTTGGACCATATCCTTTCCAGGTCCTTCTTCCCTTTCCCTCTTTTCTAGCACAAAAGGACTGAGGGCTAGGATCAACATGCTATACTTGTCGAAGGGTGAAGACCCATGTGGCTAATTGGTTTTCAGATGTCAATAAATATTTGCATAAGGTTTCATTATTCCTTTGTTTAAACCTGTCATAGGAGAAGAAAAAGCCTGAGGTGTCAAAGACTTAGTGTAGCCCTCCTTCTCTCTTTTAAAGGCCTGTTTTATATTACCTAGCCAAATATTTCCCCTACTCTTAAATTGACTTCTAGCCTTTCCTCTCACCTTGGCAACCATAAGTCTCACCCAAGAGCTCATTTACTCCCAACACTGCAAGAAACAAGAACTTATCCCAGACATGGCAGATGGTTGTTTGCCTCTTACTTGACCAGATTTAAAAATCAATTGGAAAGGGTTCTGTGTCAAGGAGAGTCCATGTAGAAGCCAAATAGCAAAGTAAATTTACTTGGGTTAGTTCACAACCAAAGTCCAGGAAAAAGAAAGAAATCTAATAAGCCAAGATGGGAAGTCAAGCAGCTAATCATTATATAAAAAATTAACAATTCTCTGTGTAATGGTCTATAATCCATATAGGTGACTTGGAGCCACAAGGGCATGTTCTGGAATCTAGAATCATCTTTGAACTCAGCTCAGTTAGGGACACTCCTGAAATGATCAAGTCCTCACTGCCAAAATGATTGGGGTATTTGCAGTCAATCATTAGTCAATCAGTATTTACCAAGACGTCACTAGGTACCCAGGATTGTGCTAGAAATAAAAGAAAATTTTATCTCTGTTCTTTAATAAAGCAGAGTAGGCCCTTAATAAATGTTTGGTGGATGATTTAGGGAAAATAACTCATATACCCATAAAAATTCTCAACTAGACAATAACTCAAGCAAAAGGCTTGTCACCTTTTTCTGGCCTATTAAGTTTCTCCTCTTTACTTATTCTATATTTTAGTTAAACATACACTATTTGTTATTCTCCAAACATAATACTCCATCTCCCAACTCCATTCATTTGCTCAGGGCTATATCCCATTCTTGGAGTATACTACTGCTTCCCTACCACCCATCTTAGAATCACCAACTTTTTTCATAGTTCAATCCATGTAACACTGTCCTATAGAAATTATTTCATGATCTCCTTAGTTCTGAGTGCTTGCTCCCACTAAAATTATATACACTCCTTCCTTCCTTCCTTCCTTCCTTCCTTCCTTCCTTCCTTCCTCCCTTCCTTTCTTCCTTCCTCTCTCCCCCTCTCTCTCGGCTTCCTCTTCCCCCTCCCCCTTCCTCTCCCCTCTTTGGATGGGGATCTAAGGGAGTAGCTAGGTGGTGCAGTGAATAGTGTGCCTGGCTTGAAATCATTAAGATTCCTTTTCCTGAGTTCAAACCTGGTCTCAAAGAATTACTAGCTGTGTGATCCTGTGCAAGTCACTTAACCCAGTTTGCCTCAGTTTCTTCATCTCTAAAATGAGCTGGAGAAGGAAATTATAAGCCACTTCAGTATCTTTGTCAAGAACCCACACACACAAAGAAAAGAGGGTTGCAATAGTTGGACACGACTGAAACGACTGAAAACAAAATTCCTTTTTTTTAAAAAAAAGTTTTATGAATGTGTTTTGTTTTATATTACAAACATTTATAGATTATGCCCAATTTTTGAGAAGTATCCTGTAGTAAAATAAATCATTTAACTTAAAGTAAAACTAATAATAGGTAAGACTAATAATACAGTGACCTCATTGAAAATATGTGAAACATTTCAGATCTGTAGAAACATTCTCCCATTAAAAAAATCAAAGGAAATCTATTTTCTTTCCTTCCCACCTTCAAAACCAGGGAACCTTCACAACCCCCATGGTGGTGGGGGAAGGAAGAAAATAAATTGTAACTAATATACACAGTCAAGCAAAACAAATTCACTCAATGGCTATATACAAATACATACACACATACAGTCTTTCTATACATACGTGTATAAATATATACACATATACATATATATTTATACTCATCATCAGTCCTCTGGGATCATAAATGGTCATTTTACTGATCTTTAATATTTAAGCTATTTGTTTCTACAGTGTTGTTACTGTATAAATTGTTTTCCTAGTTCTACTCATTTCATTCTTCATTGATTTAATAGTCTTAAAAATATTCATTTTTATAATAGATGCTATAATATAAATTGTTCTGATTCTGCTCACTTCATTCTGAATCAGTTCATTTTTATCATCTATTTTCTCATTTCTTCCTTCACAGTTGTACTTTATCACCTTCATAGACCACAAGTTATGCATGTCCTTAATTCCTTACTTGTTGTAACTTTCCTTCCCTCTCTCCCACACCTAACCAGGATAATTTAAACTATTCTAGGTAGGAGAGAATATTACAAGAAGCCAGGAAGAAACAATTTCAATATTGTAGAAACACAATCAGGATAACACAGGATCTGGAAGCTTCTACACTGAGGGACTGAAGGGCATGGAATATGATATTCCGCATGTCAAAGCACCTGGGATTAAAACCAAGAATCACCTACCCAGAAAAAGTGAGTATCATGTTTCAGGGGAAAATTTGGTCATTCAGTGGAATAGAGGAGTTTCAAGCATTCTTGAGGAAAAAAACCAGAATTGAATAGAAAATTTGGCATTCAGATACAAGATGCAAGAGATGCTTGAGAAGGTAAACAGGGAAAAGAAATCACTATGAACTTATGAAAGTTGAACTATTTACATTCCTACAGGGAAAAACAAGAACTGTAACTGATGAAACTTTTCTCAATATGAAAATAGTTGAAGAAGGGTATATGGACAAATGAATACATTTGTGAATGTGTGTATATGTGTTTTCAGGTATACATAGATAGAGGGCACAGGTCAAATTTAATAGGAAGAGATGATACTTAAAAGGTGAGGTTAAGAGGTGAGAGAGTAATGTGGTGAGGGGTAATGGGGAGAGACAATGGGGTGAACTGTCTCATGTATAGTATGCAGGGGAAGGTGGTCACAGGGGAGAAGAAGAACATGAAGGCAAAAAGGCAAAACCTTATTCTCATTGAATTTGGACCAGGGAGAGAATGACATGCATACTAAATAGGGTGTCCCACCCTATAGGAGCGTGGGGGGCAGGGGGATGGGGGAAGGTGGTGGAGGGGAGGGTGGGCTGGTGGGGGAGGGATGTTGGAAGCACCCACTTTTCAAAAGGGACAGGATCAAGGTGGGGAGTGGACCAGGTGGAAGGTGGGATGGGAGGAAGGGAAATATAGTTAGTCTTTTACAATATATCTACTATGGTAATGTTTTGCATAGCTACACATGTACAGCATATACTGAGTTGCTTATCTTCCTTTTAAAATCAATTAATATATATATATATATATATATATATATGCTATGATTAATACTAGTTCACATATAATTGGGAGATAAGACATGCAGGCAATGGGGCTCGGGGATTCACCTCGCCCTATTGGAAAAGTCTAAAGGGGTATGGGAGAAGAGATGGGAGAGAGCAGATTAGATGAGGGGATATCCTGTATGACTGTTATTCTGGGATGGTGGGTAGGGGAAAAGTGGGGAAAAATTGTAACTCAAAATCTGATGGAAATGGATGATGTAAACCAGAAGTTAATAAAGCATTTGGAAAAATTAAAAAAAAATGTGGTTGTTTTTATTGAGACCCTCAACAGATCCAGATCATGGAATCTTATATGTGGAAGGGACCTTACAGATTATTACAGAAGAATGACCTTTAAACAGAATGCAAAATTTGAGGGTCTTGACTGTTGGGTTTTTGCCTTTTTATCTCAACAGTCTAACAAAGTGCCTTGCAGATAGTAAGTACTTACTCAATATTTGTTGAATTGTCACATGAAAAAAGATTCTCTAAATCACTATTGATTAGAGAAATGCACACTAAAACAACTCTGAGGCACCACCTCACACCTATCAGATTGGTACGAAAGAAAAAATGACAAATGCTAAAGGATATTGGAAAAATAGGTAAACTAACACATTGTTGATGAAGTTGTGAACTGGTTCAACCATTCTGGAAAACAATTGTAACTATGCCCAAAGTTCATAAAACATTGTATGCCCTTTGACCCAGCAATACCACTACTAAGTCTGTAACTCACCCCCCCCCAAAAAAAAAGAAGGAAAAGGACCTATATTTACAAAAATATTTATAGCAGTTCCTTGAGGTTGCAAAGAATTGGAAAAAGAGGATATGTCCATCAATTGAGGAATGATTGAACAAGTTGTATACTATATGATTGTGATGGAACACCATTGGGCTGGAAGAAATAATTAGCAGGATGGTTTCAGAAAATCCTGGGAAGAAATATACACTGATGCAAAGTGAAGTGAGCAGAATCAGAACAGTGTACACATTACACAGATCAACTAGGAAAGACTTAGATACACTGTTCAAGACAATGATCTAAGATGATTCCAAAGGACCCAGAATGAAAAGTACTATCCACTTCCAGAGAGAGAACTGATGAACTCTGAATGCAGATTGAAGCATACTTAAAAAAATTTCTTTATATTTCTTGCTTATTAATTTTATTTGAAACATAGCTAATACAGAAATATACATATGACTTCATATGTATAATTGATATCATATTGCTTGCCTTTTTGATGAGTAGGGGAGGGGCAGGATGGAAGGAGTTAATTTAGAATTCAAAGTTTTTTTTTTTTAAATGAATGTTAAAAATAAATAAATTTAAAAGATAAAAGTGTTTCTTGAGTTGAATTGAAGTTGAAATTCATCAATTTGAAAAAGAAATAGGTTCGGAGAAGTGAGCTGTTTTACCCAAGTTTATACAATAAATAATGACAGAGCCATCTTTAGTAATATAGCACTTATAGCTAGAAGGAAATTTAGGAAGTCATCTAGTCCAGTGGTGTCAGATTCAGATAGATATAGGGGTCATTAAACTGTACATAAGAATTCCTGTGGATTTTGTATTGATTTAGAAAACCACATATTAACATTATCTATGTTTTATTATTCTTATTGTTAAATATTTCCCAATTACATTTTAATCTGGTTCAGGAGCACTTAGGAGTTGCTATACTCAGGCATGTTTGACACCTTTGATTTAGTGTAGTCTATGTCTTTATCATAGAGATGAAGAATCTGAAGAGCTCCTCCTCCCCCATAAGACTAAATGACTAGTCTAAGTCATAGCTAGCCAATAACAGAGCTAGATTTTGGACCCATGCCTTCTGACTTCAATTGCAGGTCTCTGAATTCTCTATCCAGTGATGTTCCAATTATTCCTTGCTGCCTTTCCAAGTGAAAAATGTAGTCTTTGATCCTGCTACCCATGGTTTACTACGCAAAAACCTCATAGACATAGATTTAGAGCTAGGAGGGAGCTTAGACATGATCTAAGCTAATAAGCTAATCCTCTTATTTTATAGATGAAGAAATGAATCCAGAAGTGAATTTGCTTGCCAAGGGTCACAAAGGTAGTGAGTATCTAAGGCAACACTCAGAGCCAAGTCCTGTATAAGTGCACCTATCTCTCCTTCTACAGGACTATGCTGCCTCCCAATTATGTGACTGAGCCTCTTCCCCATAGCCTGATAAAGAATAACTCTCTTTGACAGAGGCAAAATGAAACTGAGACGTAGTCAGTCTACATTCTTTAGGCTTGCGAACATCCCCATCTTTCTCATCAGCAGATTTGGGGGCCTGAATCATCTACTTAGCTTTCCCATCTTTCCACTAGTTGTTGCCTCTCAAGATTCTCAGGGCTGGAAAACCCCAGCCCTTCTAGACTATTCTTTCTAATTCACTCCCTGGTGTTGTTGGTGTAGGAAGGGGCTACAGATTTTGTTTTTTCCAGAGGCTGTCTGCTTTCAACAACTAAGAACATTTCTTATAAACTGCAGGCTCAGACTTCATGAGCCTTACATGCATTTCAGTGACTGATTAAAAAATACAGGTTGAAATATTGCAGCTATCAATAATCCCTGCACATGGCTGACTTCTAATGAAAGGATGAAGTTTCTGAGGGATCGGGAAGAAATGAAGAAAAGGGTTTTCTATCCATTTCCAGGGGAACACTTTGATTTTTCCCCGACATTTTTCTTTGTGAAATATTTTCTTTTATTGCACTCCGTAGCACATTGTTTGTTTAATTTTACCACTTTCAGCAGGTATATATTTCAGTTTTTAATTTAAAAAAACATCGTTATTCCTCATTGGTTTCTCCACATCATTTCACTCCCCATTTGCTAGGTTTTTTTTTTCCTGAGGTATTTGTGTTGTTCTTGATGAGGTTTTTGTAACGCTATTTTCTTCTCTCAAATATTTGGTTCTAAAGGGGAGCATGTGGGCCTCAGACAACTTCCCACCTGAACCTTTACCTGGGCACATGAGAAAAGAAACAATGATATATTGACTACATAAAATATAGATGAGAGAGAGAGAGAGAGAGAGAGAGAGAGAGAGAGAGAGAGAGAGAGAGAGAGATTGCCTTTAGTAAGCGCTTACTGCACTCCAGGCTCTGTGCTAAGTGTTGGGTAATACAAAATAAAAGCAAACGATAATTTTTGCCCTTGTGGAGTTTACATTCCAAAGGAGAAAGATTTAGAAAGTGAAAGGAGTGAGAGAACAGACCACTTGATATGGGTCTTTCTAGAGAAATTACTGTTGGAAATGCATACATACTATAATTAGTGGAGGCCTGGTGGACTGAAAGCCTTAGAAAAGAAGAGTTTGTGAGAGTAGAGAGAGTAGAAGTTTCAAAATCTTTCTATGCTGGAGAACTGATAGGAAACAAGCTTTCCTCTTTTCAGTAGAGGGATGGGACCTAAGGATATAGAGTGGGGTACACATTGTTAGACAAGGTTGCTGTGTCACAGTTTTTTGTTTGTTTTGTTTGGTTTGGTTTGTTTTGGTTACTAGGAAAGGAATTAGAGAAATTAGAGAAAACATTTTTTTAAAGTGGACCCTCTAGTTTCTTTTTTTTTTTTTTTAAAACAATTGGGGTTAAGTAACTTGCTCAAGGTTACACGGCTAGTCATTATTTATGTGTGGGTGCTCATTTTCTGAGGCCGGATCTGATCTCGGGTCATCCCAACTCCGAGGCCGGCGCTCTTACTCACTGCGCCACCTAGCCGCCCCTTTAGGGCAATTGGGGTTAAGTAACTTGCCCAAGGTTACACGGCTAGGTTTTTGTTTGTGCGGATTAAGTGTCAGAGGCCGGCTCCAAACTCAGGTCCTTCTGATTCCAGGGCCGGCGCTGTATTCACTGCGCCACCTAGCCGCCCCATGACCCTCTAGTTTCTTGTGGTAAGATAGTTTCATCATTGTCCAATACCTAGGACAGAGATGCAGAAGGCAGGGAGCTGCTTTATCCTCCTTCACTTCCTTGACATTTCCTACCCCGACCCCTTATACATCTGATGTTTATTCCTGCTTGTCCTCTCTTCTCTTTTTGCTTCTCTTGCTTTTTCTTTCATATTTATCTCTACAAGACAATTATGGCACAAATGGTTACCTGAACTGGACCTAGAAGATAATAACAAATGATTGATTTCATCCCTTTCCATAGCTCAGTCCTGAATCAATGGTATTAGATGCGACTTGGGTACGGTCCACTGTTATGGTGCTGATCTTTGTTACCCTGAAGTCCTAAATATCCTGGCCTGGTGACCAGGAAAGTTATAAACCAGGAAAGCCATAGCCTCATCAGATTATAGTAACATAGACAACATAATGTAGCAAATATTGTGTGATATGTGAAGTCAATTTTTTTTCTCAGTTTAAGGCTCCTTATAAGAAAAATGGGGGTCATGTCTATAGTGCCTGCTTCACAAACTTGTTATGAGGTACAAGGGAGATCATATATGTAAAATACTTTTTAAAAAGTGTTTTTTAAATGTCTGTTATTATTATTATTATTATTATTATTATATGCGGCTCCTAGTTTGGGATTTTAATGCAGATCTTTCTTGAATTTAAGCTCAGATCTTTTTTTAATTACGACCTGTTTCCTTTCTATGATTTCCACCTTTAACAGTGAAATTTCAAAAGGTGTCAATGGAATACACCTGTCTTTGTTAGTAAAAACCTAACCACACTCAAACCAAAGGAAGTGTTTTATTTTTTTTTTTAATTTTTTAGTCTTTATTAATTTGTTTGTTTACTTTTAGTTTATAGGCTTCAATTCCACAATTCCTTTCATGTCAAATATTCTCCCTCTCTCTCCCTTTCTCCCCTCTCCATGGCCGCATACAATCAAGTATAGGATCTGCAAATAGTTTCACATTAGACATTAGTCAGGTTATAAAGAAGGATTGTATTGGATGGAATGAACAATGGGAAATAGGAAACAACCAAACAAGAAAAAGACAGAGAGCAGGTAGTTTGCTTCAATCTGCATTCAAACTCTGTTCTTTCTAGTTCTTTCTCTGAATGTAGACATCTCTCTCTATCATGAGTCTTTTGGAGTTGATTTATAATCCTGCATTGCTGAGAAGAGTCCAGTCTATCAAACTTGGTCATCACACATACGTTGCATCTGTAAGAGTATACAAATTTCTCCTGGTTCTGCTCTTCTCACTCAGCATCAGTTCGTATAAGCCTCTCCAGGTAAGTCTATCTGCTCCTCATTTCTTATAGTCCAACAGTATTTCATTATATTCATATGCCACAACTTGTTTAGCCATTCCCCAATTGATGGGCAGCCGCTTAATTTCCAATTCTTTGCCACAGCAAAAAGAGCTGCTACAAATATTTTTGTACTTATGGGTCTTCCTCCCACTTCCATGATCTCTTTGGGATACAACCCTAGAAGTGGTATTGCTAGATCAAAGGGTATGAAATTACTTATAGCCGTTTGAGCATAGTTCCAGATTGCTCCCCAGAATGGTTGAATCAGTTCACAAATCCACCAACAATGCATTAGTGTTCTAATTTGTCCACATCCTCTACAGCATTTGTCATTTTCCGGTTTTGTCTTCTTAGCCAATATAACTAGTGAGATGTGGTACCTCAGAGTTGTTTTGATTTGCATTTCTCTAATCATCAGTGACTTAGAGCATTTTTCATATGCTTATAGATACCTTTAATTTCTCCCTCTGAAAACTGCCTGTTCATATCCTTTGACCAATTATCAATTGGGGGAATGACTTGTATTCTTATAAATTCAACTCAATTCTCTGTATATTTTAGAAATGAGGCCTTTATCAGAGACATTGGTTGTAAAAATTCTTTCCCAATTTCCTACTTCCCTCTTAATCTTGGTTACCTTGGCTTTGTTTGTACAGAAGCTTTTCAATTTCATGTAATCAAAATTATCCATTTTGCATTTTATATGCTCTCTAATTCTTGTTTGGTCATAAAATCTTCCCCTCTCCATAAATCTGACAGGTAAATTAATGCTTGCTTTCCCAGATTGCTTACAATATCAGCCTTTATATCTAGATCGTGCACCCATTGAGACTTAATTTGGTATATGGTGTTAGATAATTGTCTATGCCCAGTTTCTGCCATATTATATTCCAGTTTTCCCATCAGTTTTTGTCAAATAGAGAGTTCTTATCCCCAAAATTGGGGTCTTTGGGTTTATCAAATAGTAGATTACTATAATCATTGACTGTTGAGTCTCCCAGTCTATTCCATTGATCCACTACTCTATTCCTCAGCCAGTACCAAGTAGTTTTGATGACTACTGCTTTATAATACAGATTAAAATCTGGTATAGCTACTAGGCCACCTTCCCTAGCATTTCTTTTCATTAATTCCATTGATATTCTAGACCTTTTGTTCTTCCAAATGAATTTTGTTACTATTTTTTCTAGTTCTATGAAGTAATTTTTTGGTAAATTGATTGGTATGGCACTTAAATATGTAATTTAATTTAGGTAAAATTGTCATTTTTATTATATTAGCTTGACCTAGCCACGAGCAATTGATGTTTTTCCAATTAGTTAGATCTGACTTTATTTGTGTGAAAAGGGTTTTATGGTGTTCATATAGGTCCTGAATCAAAGCAAGTATTTTCAAAACAAAGCAATTGACTAGTTACCATCATGCCAGTCATTTTTGTAAGGTGTTACATGAAATCTAACATATCCTTGCTACCAATGTTTGCATTGTTATCATCATTCCATATGATAATGTCTTAATAGCATCTATAATATTTTAACAGTGTCCTAGAAGTGTTATTGATTTTTTCAAATTATTAAAAAAATCATTTCTGCCCATTGCTTGCAACAAGTAAGAGCACATTTTTGATAGAGATGTTCATACAGAAGTTTTATATAAAACACAAAAGATGTGCACAGTGCCTCCAAAGTGTTTTCTTTGTTACAAAGGGATCTTGTAATGTTCACCTAAGCATAACCTTCTGTTTTCTCCACATTCCATTTGCTTGTGTAGACACAGAAATGATTGACTGATTAGTACATAACATGCATTTTGATATGTTCTGCTGAATGGTTGTGGATGTGGCTATACTTCATGGCAGCAGGTTAGGCAATAAATTTCAAAACTTTATCCTCATCTTTGGATAGAGTAATAAAAGTTTGTGGGCTTAAAAAAGCAATATTCCCTGGAACTGCAATATATAGGAATGATGAAACTGAACTAAAATGTACAATAATCTCCGAGGTCTACCCAAGCTGGAGAGGTGCAAAGTGAGGGCTATAAACTAAACTGCAACACCAGCTGCACTAAAAGTGATTCTCAGCCTCAGACCAATTTCACATGAAATTGGGAAATATGACTAATATCAAGTCCTGATCCCCTGGGGGCAGAGAGGGGGAACTTTCAGAAGAAAAGCAACAGACTATTACCTGACTGAGTAAAGAAAGGTCAATGATTATACAGAGGTAAAACCGAATCTTCCCATCCTCAAACAGCACAGCTCCCCACTTGTTAATTTTAGTCTGTCCCAGATACAAAGCAACATTTACCACAATCCTTAGTAATGGGGCCTTTGTAAGGTGGTAAGCTTTTAGATGGCAGAGAGCAAGAGTTCCTTTCTTTCAATCTCCCCACAGGGCCCAGTAGAGGATTATATATACAATAAATACTGCTGTGTGTCTGAGGTGATGAGCAATACTTGAAAAGTCTTTCCCACCAGAATCTTGAATTGTTTTTATTTGGTGTGAGAGTTTATACACCCAAAGTACCATAGGCTTGTCCATTAAAGTTATATTTTATATCCAAGATCTGGCCGACATCAAGAACAGAGGGAGACAAAGGCAACCCCCAACCTCTCTCCACTTCAGTCCATCCTGAGTATGTACTGCTGTCAGAATCTGCCTAAAACAATGCATTCATATAATCCTAGAGGTTTTTGATATCTCGTCCATATCCTTAAGCCATACATAGTGCACAATTTTTATTTGGGGGACTCCAGGGATCTCTGATTTCACTGAAGTTGGGAACTCCTGGATGGGAACTCCCTCCACTAATGCTTATGAGCAACTTGTCTGTAATTTTTAGTCTTATTTTATATAGATATAAGTGCTTTCTAACTTTGCCACTGTTTCCATTGAATGCCTCTTATCATGATGGTTGTAAAAATGTTTTGATGTAGGCACTGCATTTTGAGTATGTATGCAGAAAACATCTTTTAGAGAGCCATATGTGTGTCTGTAAGAACAGCAACAACAACTAACATATTTACCTTTAATAGGATTAGTTGTTATGTTTGAATACAATCATATAACTTAGAAAAGAGTATAGAGACCAGGAGGGTAGACTTTTTGCTCTGCAGTTTGATGTGCCCTGTCCAACACACCCTGCCAAGAGCTACAGAAATTCTCATCTTTCAATGCTGACAAAAGCCTTTGTGGTCAAGTAATACAATGTCAGGCAGCTAGGTTGCACAGTGGATAGAGCACTGAATTTGGAATCAGGAAGACTTATCTTCATGAGTTCAAATCTGGCTTAGCTGTCAGCCTAGCTGTGTCACCCTGGGCAAGTCACTTCACCCTGTTTGCCTCAGTTTCCTCATCTGTAAAATTAACTAGAGAATGAAATGTAAAACCAATGTCTTTGCCAAGAAAACACCAAATGGGGTCACAGAGTCAGGTATGACTAAAAATGACACAATAACGAATCCAGTGTCCCAAACTGGGCCATTTGAGACTGGCTCCAAAGCTCAGATCATTTTTAGTCAGTTCTCTATTCGTAGAATCAATTCATATGACTATCTACCAGCAAAAAAATCTTTTTACTGAAACTTTTGCTCTTGCCAATAACTTACACTTCATATCAGAATCATAAAAAATAGAACATAGCATGGAATGTTGCCTGGAACAATGAAAGGTTAAATGATCTCCCCCCTCAAAGTACCAATTCCAGTCACACTGTATTTACATACTTTCCATTTTCCCTTTTCCATGACTTTGCTTACACAGTTCCTCTACCCTAGAGTCCCCCTATCCTTTGCTCTCAGATAGTCCACCTCTTCTGGTAAGCTGTCCCCAAATACCTCAGCCCTCATCAATCTCCTTCTTTGAAGGTCTCCATCATTATGAAAACCACAAGCTAACATTAAATTTTGGACAACAACACATAATGGATAAAGCATTAGCCTTGGAAGTCAGGAAAATCTAGTCACAAATTCTTCCTAATTGCTGTGTGACCATAGAAAGATCATTTAACCTTCAGCCTCAATTTTCTCATCTGAAAAGTGGAGATAATGATACCTATCATAGGATTGTTGTGACATCTTAAAAGGGACAAAGTTTGTAAGGTGCTCTCCAAACTTTAAAGCACTTATGTATTAGTCACTAAACATTTATTAAGTGCCTACTATGTGCCTGGTACTCTGTTAAGCACTGGGAATACAAAGAAAGGCAAAAGACATTGCTTGCTCTCAAGGAGCTCACAGTCTAATGGGGAAGGCAATATGCAGACAACAATGGATAAACAAGATAAATAGAGGATAAATTGGAAATAATCAACAGAGGAAAAGCACCTAGTATTAAGGAGGATTGGGGAAGGTCTCTTTCAGAAGGCAGGATTTTAGCTCGAAGTGGAAGGAAGCCAGGGAGGCCAGGAGGTAGAAATGAGGAGGGATAGTTCCAAGCATGAAGGACAACCATTGAAATTGCAAAGAGTTGGGAAGTGGAGTGTCATGTGGGAGGAACAACAAGGAGGTCAATTATTGTCTATTATTTTTTTTTAGTCATGTTCTACTCTTTGTCATCGTATTTTGGGTTTTCTTGGCAGAGATATTAGAGTGTTTTGATATGTCCCTCTGCAACTCATTTTCCAGATGAGGGAACAGAGGCAAACAGGACTAAGTGGCTTTCCCAGAATCACACAGCTAGTGCCTGTCTGGAACCAAATTTGAATTCAGGTCTTCCTGACTCCAAGCCCAGAGTTATATCCACTATGCCACCTAACTCTTGTGTGTGTGTGTGTGTGTGTGTGTGTGTGTGTGTGTGTGTGTGTGTGTTCCCTTCATGTCTATAAAAATTATTGTTGTTTTTTAACCTGCTTGAAAAGGGTAACTCTCTAGTTTACTTGTTGAGAATCAATTTTTGGAAGGAAGATTAAGTCATTGCATTTTTGTTTTCTTTCCTTCCATTGCTGCTGCTCCCCCCCACCACTCAGGGTGCCCAATAGCTTTTCTTTTAACTAAATACATGGTTATTTACAGTGACCTAGTTCCAAAGTCTAACTTGACCATTCCTTTGCTGTCCCCGTGCCACTGATTAACCACAAGCTTTGACAGCAGCATACACAGCTGCACGTGACTATCAGCTCTGTTTAATGTCCCTGGTTGATGGCAGCATCATTGCCATGACAGGGACATGTCAGTAGCGGATGATTTCCACTGAACAATGACTCCTGGGTACTGGCTATACAAGCACAGCTAAAAGGAGGGGTGAACAAAATGCCAGTGAGTCTGATCCATGCCAACAGCCAATCAGGAGAATTCAGGTCGAGCCACCTTCCTTTTCCTCAGTAGCTGCGTCTGGGGCTAGAATCTTCTAAGCCATTGTCTTAACTGGTCATTCCCCTTGGCTTGTATAAATGCTAGCCATGTGTTTTCTGAAAAAATGATTTTTGGGGGGGAGCTTTAACTCAAACTTCTGTTAGTTTGGCACTCAGGTTTCCATCTTTCCAAATGCCCTTGTGCCCAAAATATAAAAATGTAAAAACAATCATTTGTACCTAAAGCCCAGCTGTCTGGAAACCCAGCCTGCATATGGCATGGTTTTCTGAGCTACCCAGAGAAATAAAACTATCATCTCAGCCAAAGGGTGGTTTGTCTAATTAGAATCTTTTTTGATAATGGAACACAAAGCATATTCTAACACTGAAGTCGTATCAGTGATGTGAATATCAGGGCCAGATCACTTACCTGGAAATTAAGATTTGTGCTTTGGGTTTATTTCTTGTGACTACCCTTTGCATGATAATAGTAACATCAATAACTAATTTATATATTGCCAGACATTGTACTAAGTGCTTTACAATTATGATATTTCTGTTTTTTTTACTTTGGGTTTTAAAAATTTATTTATTTACTTTTAGTTTACAACATTCAGTTCCACAATCCCTTGAGTTTCAAATTTTCTATCTCTCCTCCTCCCCCCTCCTCCCACCATGGCAGCATGCAATCAAATATAGGATCTATAAATACCTTCACATTAAACATTACTCAGGTTGTAAAGAAGGATTATAACCAATGGAGTAAACAATGAGAAAGAGGAAACAAGACAAAAAAAAGAGAGAGCAACTAGTTTGCTTCAGTTTACATTCAGATTCTGTAGGTCTTTCTCTGGATGTGGATATCTCTTTCCATCATGAGTCTTTTGGAGTTATTTTATAACCTGATATTTCTTGATATAATAATAGATTACATAAGATTAACATATAAGAATAATTAATCTGGGGGTGGCTAGGTGGCATAGTGAGTAGAGCACCAGCCCCAGAATCAGGAGGACCTGAGTTTAAATTCGAATTTAAACACTTAACACTTACTAGCTGTGTGACCTTGGGCAAGTCACTCAACCGCAATTGCCATTGCCTTCCCCCCTCCAAAAAAAAAAAAAGAATTAATCTGAAAAGTAGATTAAATATCAGAAGCATCTGCTATGCCCCTGCCTGCAGGACTTTTCTCTCTGGAGCCTTCTGCCCACTCTTTCACACCACTCCCCAATCTTGACCTCTTATAAACCAGTGACTTTTTCATTTGTGACAGAGGAATTTTTTGTCATCTAATATTTATGAGCCCTCCTTGGACTGGGTGTTGCAAAGAACATCCTGGGAATATAAATAAACAAAGCAGGATTTGCTGAGATGCTGACCAAATCCCACTTCCTTCATAGGGAGAAAATAGGTTTCTATTACATGGTTCCATAAAAGGAACCGTACTCTATCACTGACTGGCTGTGTGACCTTGGATAAGTCTTTTCACCTCTCTAGGGCACCATGTTCACATCTGTAAAATAAGGTGGTTAGACTACTGGAATTAGTCGATATTCTCTGAGAACCCTACCAGCTCAAACATTCTGAAATTCTATGATTCTATCTTATAGTGTGTTACCATAAAAGGTAAAATCAATAATTACATTTGTATATTGACTCTAACATTTCTGGAAAACTCTGCCTTAGGGATTTGGAGGAGGGGGTGTGTGGGGATGAATGTTGTTGCTAATTGGAAAATTCTCATGTTTTCATGAATGATCTTCTCCATTTGCTCCTTATTGTTCATAAATCTGAAAAGTTGTCTTGAACTTCAGTGCTGCAAAATGCAGGCATTGGATGAGAGAAAGAGTGGAGCTGTAACAGAGCTTCATTAGAGCTTCATTCGCTGTCCCCAGTTTCATTGTATGAATGTTTGCAGTCTGGTAGCTGGGAGTATCCATATCCCTTTGACCTCAACCTTTGAATAATATTTATTGGATTATCTCAAAATCCACCGAGAAATGGCGATAGCTATGAATCCATTTATTAGATGCTAAACTCTGCTTTACTTTGCAAGATTTGTCCCAAATCCACTCAGACAAATCAGCCTGAACAAGGTCATTGCAGACTTAGCAGAAATCCTGGCATTGTCTTCACTTCCATAGGTATAGGCAGGGAGGGGATAGGATAGAGATCTGAAGGGAGAAGGGTATAGAGGATGTGGGAGGGACATTTCACTAAGACTGTAAAGAAAGAACAATAAAATTCCCAAGGGGACCTAGGAACTCTTTGTCATGGAGAAAACATCAGTATTTAATGGCTACTCTGTCCTCTATACCCCACACCCTAAAATCCCTATGACCTTTTCTCTTCTCTTGCTGTAATTCCTTCCCTATACCCAATTTGACACCAGTCTTGTTGGTTCCTGCTCCTCAAGAGCCTTCTGATTCAACCACCCCATGACAATTCCAAAGCTACCACCTAAGAGAGACTATTCCTCACTATTCCTCTTGTGTTACTCTGATAGCCTCTGTTCTGGTCTCCCGCCTTTCAGCTTTTCCTCCTTCAAACTATTCTATAAATACACACATATGTGCATATGTATGTGTGTATGCACATATATCTATATCTACACACACACACATAATGAATTGGATGAGGAAAAACTAGAGGTTAAAAACCAGTTTGGAGGCTGTTATGTAGATATACACATTTTGTTGTTCAGTCATTTTAATCATGTCTGACTCTTCATGACCCTTTTTGGTCTTGGCAAAGATACTGGAATGGTTTGCCATTGCCTTCTCCATCTCATTTCATAGATGAGGAAACTGAGGCAAACAGGGTGAAGTGACTTGCCCAGGGTCACATAGCAAAGAAGTGTCTGAGACCAGATTTGAACTTAGGAAGAGTCTTCCTGACTCTAGACCTGGCACCCTCCACTGTGCCACCTAGCTGTCCAGATATATATATAGATGATATGTTACATGTATATAATACATATTTAAATATATGTTTATATATCATGGTCATCTTTTTAGATACTGTTTTCTTTAAAAGATTTTCTCTTGTTTATCAGATACAACCTAAATTTCTCAGTCTATTATTCAAGCCCCTCCATCAGCTGACCTTCTCCTGTCTTTCCAGTCTCATCTCCAATTCATCCAGATCAACATAATTACTAGTCTCCCAGTGGGCACTACCCCTTCCCTCTTCGTACCTCTTGCTCCAACTCATCCTCTTTGGACATCCTCTTCTCCATTATGACCTTCAAACTAGGCTCCAAATTCCCCTCTTTGGGAAGGCTTCTCTCAGCGATTTCCCTTTTATTAATCACTCCCTGGCACTGGATGCCATGACATCCATGTGGATCTAGGAGATGCCCTTGTGATGAATAATCAGAATACTTCAGTGCCACTCATTATGTGTCCTTGAGGAGGTCACTTAACTTTTCTGAGATTTAGTTTTCTCATCTGTAAAATTGGAATAATGATATCTGCCTGCCTAACTCAGAGGGTTGTCCACAAGAAATGAATGCTCCAATGTATATAAAGTGCTTTATAGGTTTAGGCTATTATTATGAGCACAGTTTGTACTACAGTAACTTGTACTTATGTTCCCTAGGTGTTTCAGGAATGAACCATATCTGCCAGTATAATTTTCTAGATATTTAGTTCTAAAATGTTATTGGGGGGAGGGAGGAGAAGAAAGAGAGGAAAGTCATTCAAGCACGTAGGTCTTGGCCTACGATTACCTTCCACAGCCGGCATTAATCTTTGAGAGTGTCCCCTTCATTCATTAGAGAGCAATGGCAAAGTTAATCAGTGACAAAGTTAATTAGATGTAGAGCTCCTAAAATTTCTCCCTTCCTTCAGCAAATTCCTGCTGTTCTTTTAAACTACAGTTGGGGGGGGGGGGGGACGACAGAGAGATAAATAAATAGCAAGGGTTGCTTTAAAAACCAAGCAAAGAGGCTTCCTGACTGTGGGCTTGCTCCTGAGAAAATTGCACGGAGAAGGACATGATCTGCTAGTGACTGAAAGATGATGTTTACATTGGGGATTTATGGTCCTTTGGTCTAGGCTTGAAGGTAGCTTGCGGCTGCTCTTTGCTGATGCCTCCCCCAAAAGGCTAGGGGACAAAGGAGAGACCCAAAGAACTTCAGGGGAGGTAGGAGAGAAACAGGGTTAGAGAGGGAAAGAGATTGGAGAAACACTTGGAGGGAGGTAGAGGAATGAGCACCCCCACCTCCCTTCCCTTCCCCTCAGATTTGAAAATTAGTTGGAGGCTGCTTTAATTTAACCCTTTTTGTTCTGATTTGACTAGAACAAAGGATGCTTAACTGGCAGCTTGGTTTCTTCTAAGGAAGAGAGAAATGGTACAGGTGTGGGAGGAGGGATCAGGCAGTTTGTGGGAGAAAAGGACTCTAAAAAGAAAGCAGCTTCCTTAATTTCCTCAGAATCTCTATTTAGGAAGCGAATGTGTACACATTGGGGGAGGGGTCAGAATTAATGAACAGAAGTCTTAAGGGCAGGGACTCTGTTGTAGAATGACAGCTTGAATGTTACATAGCACTTTCAAGTTTGCAAAGCACTTTATAGATATTATATCATTTTATCCTCACAACTGTCATTTTACAAATGAGGAAACTGAGGTAGACAGAGGTTGAGTGACTTGCTTAGGGTCACAGAGTTGAATTTAATTCTTCCTGACTCCAGGCCCAGGGCATTATGCACAGTGAGTGGGGGCGGGGGCTGAGAGAGCAGAGAAGAGGTTCAAGGATTTGGGACATTGTATATGATGTCAGATTTTTTTTAATGATTGACAGTGACTGGTTTTGCTAAATGCTCTTTGTTCCTCCCCATTTTTTCTTCTTTATTTAGTCCTAATTTCATTCATGTTTTTATTACAAAATTCTTTGGCTCTCTGAATGGGAAACAGGAGGCTATGGGGGGAATAAAAGGCAATGTAAAAAAAAAAGATATAAAAATCTATTTTTAAGAAACAATTAAAAAATTTATTTTTCACACCTGGCTTAGAGTTCTACACAGGGAAAGCATTTAATAAATGTCTGACTTTCTGCTCTGTACCTTGTAATGCCCATAGTGCCTAATACTGTGTTGGGCACAAAGTTAGCTCTTCTGAATGCTTGTTGAATAGACAAATGAAAATCAAGAATACTGAATTTGTAATCAAAAGACTTGGGATCAGATCGGGTTCTGCTGCTTCTTATCTGTGTGACCATAGACAAGCCAGAGCCTCTCTGGGCCTCATCAGTAAAATTAGAGTTGGCCTAGATAACTTGGTTGATGACCACCTTCCAAAAAATACTTCCCATCCTTAAAATGGTATCATTTTAAAAGATTTAGGTGGAAAAGAAGGAAAACAAATGGCAATAGGAAGAATATTTATGTAGAATCTTCATTTGTTAATTTGGTTATGGAACTTATGTCTTCCTTAATAACTGAGAACAAGAAAGATATACTATCAGAGAGGCATTGGACTTGGTTGTTCAAATCCAGCCTCAGACACTCAGACAATCCAGCTGTGTGACATTGGTCACTTAATCTCTGTTTGCCTGAGTTTTTCATCTGTAAAGTGAGGATAATGATAGCATCTATTTCCCAGGGTTGTTATAAGGGGAAAATGAGATAATATTTACAAAAATATTTACAAAGCACTTAGCACAGTGCCTAGCATATGATGCTATATAAATGTTAGTTGTTGCCATTATTATTAATTTCAAACGATAAGCCCAGTTTATTTTTATATAATAGTTTTCAATAAATTTTATGTGTTTTGAGCTCTAAAATAAAAATATATCTATGATCCTTGTTGTGTTTGTCCTTCATTTATGAAGAGGACCATGGAATCAGGGAAATGATGACCTGACTTGCAGTTGACTTTGATTTGAGTGAGGGAGGGCTGTATAAGGTCACCAGCCTCACTCTCTCCTCCAGAGCCATCTGGGCCCGGTGGCCAGATATTCATCAGGATGACTGGAGATGACTCAGGATACAATGATCCTATGAATTCTTCAAAGAAATACATCAGGAAAGCATGCTACATATAGACTAGAAAAGACACACACACACACACACACACACACACACACTCAAAACTATGTAATTAAAAATTTGTATGCTTAAAGCAAAGGAGCATAGAAGAATCATCTGAGTGAGAATGAGGTCACTGTCATTTATTCATCCTCTTTTAGCCATTACTAAGTGCTCTGGCCTGGACAGGAAACAGGAATTTAGACTGGAGAGAATACAGTTCAAGAACTAGACCCACAGTGATAGCCCAAGAATCTGAACTGGTTAATGGCCCATTCAATCTGAGATTTCAGAGGAGTCAGCAAACCTTTAGTCTAGGTTTATAGAATATGGAATAAGGAAAGGACATTTATGAAGGGCCTTCAATATTGTAAAACTTTGAATATGCAGGGTATCCCAAAAGTCTTAGTATAGTTTTAGTACTATTTAAAGTTGTACTAAGATTTTTGGGACACCCTGTATTTTCTATATGGAAAAACTAAGATTTAGAGAAGTCATGTGCTGCTAATAAATATACAAGGAGGGATTTGAACTCGAGACTTCCTCCCAGTTCGTTATGCTGTCTACTCTACCTTGCTACCTCTAAGACCGTGGCTAGGTTGGGTTAATAAGATTTCCCTGGCCAACTGTTTCCAGTGACAAGGACTAGGAATTAAAAGAGACAAGATCATAGGATGATGGATTTAGAACTGGAAAGGACTGTTGAGGCCATCTAAACCATCACAAAACTAAGTTTGAGCCCAGGTCCTCTGACTTCAAATCTCAGCCTCTTTCCAATGAATTTTGCTGCCATAGGAAGGATAACTTCATACTCTATCTTCCAGAGATTATTAAATTCCTCTTGCCACACAGTGGGCAAGGACAAACTTCATTCATTCATAAACTTATTTTTTTTCAATGCTTCCTATTGACAGGGACCATCATGCTAGGTTCTGGAGAAAGTAAGTGAGTAAACAAGATGATAGCCCAGTCCCTTAAGGGGCTTTTGATTTAACTGGGGTGATTTGCCTGGAACACAAATAAATTAACACAAACAAATAAATATGCCAGGGACATACAAGTACAATAGACTATGAGATTAGAAGGAGAGATTTTTTCTCACCTTAGGAGGAAGCTCAGTGGATAGAGCACTGGGCCTAGAGTCAGAAAGACCTGAGTTCAAAGCCAGCCTCAGACACTTACTAACTGTGTGACCCTGGTCAAGTCACTTAATCTGTTTGCCTTAATCTACTGGAGAAGAAAATAACAAACCACTCCAACATATTTGAAATGGGTAGTATGATCCATGGTGTCACAAAGAGTTGGACACGACTGAACAACAACCATGACAAAGGTCTTTTTCACCTCAAGGTTATGAAGGAATAAAAGATCCCTGTTCAATAAACAGTAAATGACACCATTATGATTAAGTGGGAAAGAGGTGGGGGGGAAATGCAGTAAATGACAGCAGTATGATGAAGTGGTTAAGAATGAAAAAAATGCAGTCAAAATAAACAACCTGTGTGTGAGAGGGATTTGGTGGGGGACTGAACTGCCTGTTCCTATGTGGATTCACTTACACTCAGAAAGGAGATCCCTTTCTCTGGGGAAAATAAATGACACCCTTTGTTGAGTTCCACCTCTCTGGACTTCTAGCTTGTGCATCTTTGTTGGCCCCAGTTCTTGGGATTTAGAAGAACTCACGAACACTCACTTGTATGCGTGCCAAGCCCTCCAAGCAATTATTAGTCTGTGTTCAAGTGACTGAAAATGTCAGGCCTCTTCACAATGGGCCCACGGTGAGTCTGTAGGTTGTGTTCCATTTTCCAAAGACAGGCCTTGAATGAAATGACAAAGAGGGATAAGTTAAGAAGCACTTTGAATAATGAAAGCCATAGTTACAGTAAGCTGGGAGAACAATGAGCCCTGATCAGCAAAAACTGAGGTGGGATGTTAAGGGGGAGGGGATAGAGAGTGGAGAGAGGAGGAGGGCCTCCCAAAATAGCCTTTGCTTCTTGCAATGAAACTATTGAGTTTTCATTGCCATTATGAAATCTTGGCAAGAAGTTCAACAGTCCGTGATCTCCCTCCTTGGTTGGGAGGTGGCTCTTGAGCTCTGCAATTCTGGAACTTGGTTGGCAATGGAACCCTGCAGAAAAATCACACCCTGCAGCAGCAGCAAACCTCTTACTAGAAGTTTTCAATTGTACACATATGGACTGATAGTAATTTCCCTCTCATCTAGTCTGTTTTGCATTTTTGTCATGGGCTGTGTCTTCTATTAGCTTTAACAAAATTAAGCTGGGGATATTTAGCCCTTGGAGAGCTTGTAGGAACAACGGCTGGGGTATTTGGGGAAAGGGGATAACCAGTAGATGGGGCAGTTAAGATGGGGAAAGAGAGGTAGCCAAAAATCAGACCTTGAGAGGAAAATTAAGCTTTCCTAGAGGAAGCTAAGGTGGCAGAAATCTCCCCAATGTTTAATCATCATCTCTTTTTGTGGGAAATGTATGAGGCAAGTTGAAGATGCAACATGTTCTGCAGAAGGGGAAGCTTTGGAAACAGAAGGCTGATTAAGAAATGTTGTTTTCTTCCCCCAGCCCACTCAAACCCTTTAGCTAAACAAACAATGATCCTGGAGAAAAAGTAATGGTCCCTCTGTTGCCAGGGTAGCAGGGAGTAAGTAAAGAATTAAAAAGAATTCTGGGTCTCATCTTCATCCAGGACCAAATAGGTTCAAATTCAAATAAAAAAGCTTAAAAGTCTTATTTCCAGCCTTCCTTCCTGTCAGCAGCTCACATGGAAGGGGATGTCAGAGGCCCTAGTGGGCAATATGTTTAAAAGGCAAAGGAGGGAAGAGAGAACTGAAATTATTTGGAAACAATTCTCCAAGCAGAAGGATTCTAGAGTCTGCTTGGTAGGCCATGGAACCCAGGGGAAATAAGGAGTTCCACCTATAGTGAAAGAAAATCACTAAAAGAAGATGACATACCAGCCATCATGTAGGAAGGGCAAATCCAAACAAAAGATAAATTTTTTTCATAGTCTTCCTGGGAGGTATGGGATCTCTAGAAATTAATGAGACTGGTAGTGGACTGGCAACTGTCTTTGGATCTACAGGCCCTAGGTTCCAATCTTGGCTCCACCATTAATCTCTGTATGACCTTGGGCAAATCCTTTCTGGGCTTCTCACCTGTAAAATTAGGGATTTCATAAACAGTCTTCTTTTTCTATTCTTTGTATAGAGAACTGTTGATATTTGTTAAGTTCATAATAATTAAAAGGATTTATTGTTGTTCTTAGTAGCTACAGCAGTAGTAATAGTGATAGTAGTAGTAATAATAATAGAAGTAGTAATTAGAGTAGCAGTCATGATATTAGTAGTAATTGGAGTAGAAGCAGATTTCTTTTTCTGAATAATAATGGTATTTTTTAGGCTCTCAGTATTTTACTGCTTATGTGGCAATGATTTTGAGGAATGTCACTGCTCTTTACATTTAATTGTTTTTCTCTTACCTTCCTGTCACTGAAATCTCGAGTATATAGGGTGTTCTGGGAGGACTAGCACTTCTAGTCATCTCCATCTGGTATATCTTGCTACTGGGTCCAGGTGGCTCTGGAAAGGAAAGTGAGGCTGGTGATTTTGCATAGCCAGAAATCTAGTTCACTTGTTAGTCATGGCATCACCTTCCTGATGTCATGGTCCTCTTGGAGAATGAAGGACAAACAACAACCTCTGAGTAGTACAAATTCCCCTACTGGGGACCCAACTAGCCAGTTCTAGTTGGACAATGCAGCTCCTTTCTTATTTTCTTCCTTCCTTCCTTCCTTCCTTCCTTCCTTCCTTCCTTCCTTCCTTCCTTCCTTCCTTCCTTCCTCCCTCCCTCCCTCCCTCTCTCTCTCCCTCCCTCCCTCCCCCCCTCCCTCCCTCTCTCTCTCTCTCTCTCTCTCTCTCTCTCTCTCTCTCTCTCTCTCTCTCTCTCTCCCTCCCTCTCTTCCCTCCCCTCCTACTTCTGTCCACATAGGCTATTAACTTGCCTGCAGGTACTCTGCCTAATATAATGATCTCTGAAATCTCTTGGGGTTTACTGGCTAGATTTCCTTCTTAAGGACCATCACTTAAACCCACATTACTTTGGCTGTCATTAATTAGGCCAACAATAGGTCCCAGTCCAAGACCCACCTGGTCACTATTTGGGCCCTGATGGCTCAGAGTGAATGTAAATAGCAACTGTTTCTGTTTTGGCCAGAAACCCTAAGGGTCAATGAAAGACTATTATGGATGATCAATGAAAGATCATTAAAGAAATTCAGAGGAGATAGAGATAATTGATAACTGGACTACTCTCATAAAAATATTCCTGGGAAAAGTGGTTCACAAAGTGGAATTTGAACTTATATGTAGGCTTGATCAGGGAAGTTCCCTGATTAACTTGATAAGCTTATAGGGAGGTGAACATTGGATCACTGGATCATAGATCTAGCACTGAATGGTAGCTCAGGGATGTTTAGACCAGCTCTTTAATTTTACATATAGGGAAACTGAGGCATGGAACAGTCAAGTGACTTGTCCAAAGTTATATAGCTGTTAAATGATACAGTCAGGATTTGGTTGGCCTCTTTTGGGAACTTTGCTTGTACCTTATCCTTATCAATTGAGAATGATTGATTGATGAGTGAAAACCAGTCCTTTGAATTAGGCCTACGAAAATGGGGTTAGTCATAGAGTCAGCCTTGTGTACAAGAGCCACAGAGAAGTGAAAACAGATTAGAAAGAGCAGGAATACTTGGGTCCCTGGAGCTGTCCCTATTCCAGTGGTTGAGAGGTGATTCCAGCTGCCAATCATGTAAGTTCCATATGTTCTTTCAAGTTTTCCTCTTTAGCAATCCCAGGTTTAGAGCATTGGAGAGTTTGGAGATTCAGGCTGCTAGAGAGAATAGGAGCTTTCACTGGATATCACCAACTGAGACCTGGGCTTCTTGGTAGAGAAGGGAGCACTGTCACAGTAAATTCTTTGGGAAAAAAGAATTGAGCACATGGCCCCTAGAACTGATAGAGAAGGATAGACTAAGTTATAATAAGAGGGAGTAAAACATTTCGACAAGTCACCTGGATGGCACAGAGGTAGACCACTGGGCTTGGAGTTAGGAAGACTTCAGATACTTAATTAGCTGTGTGACCTTGGGCAATTCACTTCACTGCTGATTGCCTTAGTTTTCTGAAGTAATGGAGATAAAAATATCACCTACCTCGAAGGGCTGTTTTAAGGATCAAGTGAAATAATATTTATAAAGGCCACAGTACTGTGCCAGCACATAGTAGGTACTATATAAATGCTTATTCCCTTGTTTCTTTCCAATGCCCTCAATGATGAGTGGCCTTTACAAATGTAGTTATGTATATGTAGATATTATTCATTATCTGTGGGGTATCATATCATGTGCCTAATAGCTTAAATGGAAGCTAGAGCCCCTTTTAGCCATAAGTATAGAGATCTAGATAAGATTATTAAATAATAATATTTAAGCTCTATTCTGAAATTACCCTGAGGAAACTATAGATGGAGGAAAATGAGTAAAAAAAATAGAGTAATTTGGGGGACTGACCCCCAAAGTTGAACCCAGTCCAGGTAAATCCAGAGTTTGGGGATGCTAGGCCAAGGGTTAGACACGTAAGAGAGAATTGTGATAAAGAGAGAAATTAGAGTGTTACAAGTATGGGACAACATGACCAGAGGCACAGCAGTAGAAATCAGCAAAATGTATTTTAGGGAAAATGAGTATAAAAGCCAGATTGGATGGGATTATTAATGCTTCATTTCTTTCTGTTTCTTTTTCTTTCCATTATTACTCAACCAACACATTTATTAAGCACTTAATACACACACACACACACACACACACACACACACACACACACACACACACATATATATATATATACATATGCTAAATGGTACAGTGGATAGAGGGCTAGAACTGGAGTCAGGAAGACCTGAATTCGCATCCAGTTTGGGGCACTTTGCAGCTATGTGACCCTATCAATAAACCTCCTTATGTTCTTTTCTTATCTGTAAAATGGATATTATAGCACCTACCTCCCAACAATGCTTTAAGGATAAAACGTTGTAAGGATAAAGGAAACCAAACTTTGCAAACATAAAGTATCATATAAATGCTAGGCATTATTTATTAATAGTGGTGGTCTCTTTTTCTTCCTATCTCTCTTTCTGCCTCATTTTCTTTCCTTTCTCTTTCTTTCACATGTATGAAAAATCCATGATTCTTTCCTTAAAGTCTCATGATTTCAGCTTTCCTGCCAGTTCAATATTTTATGTTGATAAAGAAAACACAACATTTTATGACATTTAACAGCCAATTTCAGGGGTACCAGCTTAGCCTAAAGTGGTTCCATTAGCCTGAATTCCTCCTTAGAAAAAGCAAGGGGTGGGGGTGGGGGGAGGCTTTCAATAGAAGACTTTTCCCCAATGAGAGATTGACCTGAGTAGCATCCCAGCAGAGCTGGATATGATTTTTAATGGGAGCCTGGTGAGAATGCTCTCATCTGACCAGGAACCCGGTGATGGAAACTGACCTTTTCTCAAACCTGTGGGGCAAGGGGAGAGGTGCATCCAGGAATAAGGCCAGAAACCAGACAGGTTCTAGCATTCATTCTTCTAGCCCCAGGGAGGTGGAAGTTAAAGCCTGTGGTTTCTAATGCTGACAACTTGGAAGCCTGCAATAAGGAAAGAGCAGATGGGAGGCAGCAGGTCTCTGTGGCGGGACTTCCAGGCTGTGAGGAGCAGCTTTTGAGAAACGATTCTGAATTCTTCCATTCTGGCTACCTGGGGATGTACTACTGAATTCCTGATCATAACCAATCTATGAGTTTCAAAGAAGAGTATTTTCCATTTGCAGACAGGGAGGATGAGACAAAAAAGCAAGAAAAAACAGGGAAATAAAATGGCAGCAGGTTTTTTTTTTTTTATTGATTTGTTTTGTTTTGATTAGTAAGATATTTCACAAATCCATGTAAAGAGCTATTTTCCCACGTGGTTTATTCACTGTTTCCCATAGACACCACGATATTCAAACCTTCTGGCTCTTGTTTATGCCATTTTCTCCAATCCTAACCACTCCCCCCAAAATTTATTAAGTGCTTTTTTATACTAAGTGGTAAGTATACAAACATAAAAGCCAAAGCAGTTCCTGCCTTCAAGAGGCTTATATTCTGCTAGAGGTATAGAAAGAGAAAAGGCTACATGTGATGTGGGGAAAAATGATTTATTATATTGTCTGGGTGAAAATTATTATATCATTTGGAGGCAACTTGGTAGCATATTGTATAGAGCATGGGCCCTGAGTTCAAATCTGACCTCAGGCACTTGACATTTACTAGCTGTGTGATCTTGGGCAAATTGCTTAACCCTGATTCCTTAACCCTCATGAAAAAAAGAAAAAGAAAAATATTACATTGTTTAAATTAACCTTACGTGATCAAAGCCTCTCTATATTCAGAATGTCTCCTGATTCCAATAACTCGCTAGGAATGCTAGAGATGTCTACAAGGTATTTTGAATCTACCCAAATCATTCTTGTTTGAGATTACCACATCCAGGACTTGTGATAGTTCCACCTGTGCTTGTGTTTTGGGTTCCCTCATAGTTTTATTTTTCCCAAATTTTATTGAATGTCTATTCATATCTATCTTAGTCTACCTTTCAAGTTGCTCTCTCAGCAAAATTGCTTAACTGCGTATGTGTGGTTCGTGTGGTTCATGTGGTTCATGTGTGGGTCCTAATTGGACTCCCAGTTTCCAGCCTTTCTCCAATCCATACTTCATATAGTTGCCAAAATAATCTACATAAAGGACAATTCTATACATGTTATTCCCCTTATATACCCCCCCCTTTTTTTTAAAGCAATTGGGGTTAAGTAACTTGCTCAAGGTTACATGGCTAGTCATTATTTATGTGTGGGTGCTCATTTTCTGAGGCTGGTTTCAATCTCGGGTCATCCCAACTCGAGGCCAGCGCTCTTACTCACTGTACCACCTAGCCGCCCCTATATACCCTTTTCTAAATCCTATATAATGTAAACCTTCCAGAGCCCAGCAGGGAGGGAGCTACACCTTTTTGGTTCACTTGCCTGTACCAAAAGACCTAATAAATTTCCTTGTAAAGCTATTTCAGATTTTGGAATTTATTCTCATGAACAACAGTGATTAGTTCAGCAGGGAAATCACACTAACAACTAGAGGAATCAGAGAAGTCTCCATCTAGGATGTAACATCTGATCTGAACCTTGAAAGAAAGAGCTTTTAAGAGGTACAGGTAAGGAGGGAGACAAGACTGCACAGAGGCAAGAGACAGAATGTTAAATTCAAGGAATAGAAAATAGGACATTTAGGCTGGAATAGAGGATTGTGAATGGAAATAGTTTGAAATAAGCCTAGAAAGGTAGTCTAGCATCATAGATAAACTGGTGCCTATTTTAAAAAGTCAGTACATCAACAAGAAAGATTTATTAAACACTTGCTATGTGCCAGGTACTTGCTAAGTATTAGGAATACAAATACAAGCCAAAATTTTTTTAAAGTTCCTGACCTCAGAGAGCTTAGATTCTAATGGGGAGAGGGAGTGAGAGAAAACACATAAAAGAAAGCTGAAATGTGGGAGAGAAGAAAGGGAAGGAAGATGAGGGGGGCATGATAGAGGCAGCTGGATTAGGTTATACTTTAGGGAGAAATGAAGAAAGGGCTAGCCTGGACACTCTTTGCAAATATTAAATTCTGGGAGGAGCTGTCCAATCAGAAGGAAGAGCCACAGGGACTTAATGTATTTCAGAGATGTGAATGTTATCTTCTAGGATAGAGTTTCCTGGGACATAGTAAGAGTCCTGAATGGTGAGAAAAGAGACAACTATACTGGGAGTATAATGAGGGGATGGTGAAGGGTTTGGAAAACCTTCCATTGTGGGAAAATTGAAGAAACTAGACATATTTACTATTTAGAAGAGATTGGGGTAGGGCATGGAAGGTTATCTTCAACTATTTGAAAGATTTTCATCTAGAAGAGGGAAAAGATGTTCCGTGTAGAAACAACTAGGACTAAAAGGCAAAAATTACAGAGAGAGAAATTTTGGCTTAATTTAAGAAATAATTTTCTGACAGCTAGAGTCATCTGGCAATAGAATGGTCTGCCTTGATAGACAAATACCCACCCTAGGATTCTTTTCCATTGTAGAAAGGTTGGACTGCATTTGGTGAGAGCTTGGACTAAATAATCTCTTAAATTCTTTCCAATTCAGATTCTCTGAAACCTAGAACAGCACAGAATGAAAAAAGGTTGGGAGTAACACCCAAAGGAGACCAGTCAGAAATAACAGCCCAGCAAAATCATACGGAGAGAGGTAAAGTTCAAAGGTATGACAAACCCTGCTACTCTGACAGATGACAGCAATACAACAGAAACCTTAAGAGAAACAACCAATATCATGTTGAATTATAAATGTCCCAAAGGAGACAAGATCCAGATGTTTTCATGGAAGTATTTAACACAGTATGCACACCATCCTGGCATCTCAATTCTAATTGTTGACTAAAAATAAAAAAGAATAAACAAAACAAAACAGCTGAGCTTTCCATCAGGCTTCCTGACAAGGGGAGGGGGGTGAGTAACAAATTCTTCCAAGAAGACTAACTCCACCTAGCCAAAGAATTATAGACCCATCACACACCTCCCACTGTCTATAAACCACTGACAGCAGGCATCATACCAAAAATTAATGCAAAAGATGTGGATGGAAATGATCACTAAACATCTAGGTCTTGCTGTACAGTCCTCCAAGGCTTGATAAATTGGATGCACTAAGATGCCATTCAGGATACAGCCAGATGTTTAATATCATAGTGATCAAAGCTGACAGGGTAAATGAGTTTCCTCATCTGTAAAATGGGGTAATAATACCTGTACTATCCCTCCTCCCTGAGTTGTTAGAAGGATCCAATGAGAAATAGCTATAAAATGCTTGCAAATCAAAAGCATCATATAAATGTGATTTCTCAGCTGTTATTTTTTTTCCCAACCATGAGTATAGTGATATAGAGGGGGAGAAAAGGTCTGCCTCTGTAAATTTTAGCTAAAAATTAGACTTTGAATTATCCCACCTAATACACTCAAATCATAATTTAATCTATACAGGGTAGTGTATTGTACTATGAATAGTACTGTACTGAAACCCATGAAGCTACACTCCAGTATTGACTCAGCATTTAATGTTCAACAAATACTTAGTGATTATGTGCTATAAGAAACAAATTATTTTAGGTGCTTACAGGTGATATAAATGTAATTTATATATTTATTTGTATATATTTCTGTATATATAAATATAAATATGTAAATCACTTTCACATAGTATTTGTAGTTTATAAAATGCTTTACATACAGTAAGCCTCTAATGTAAACCCATTTAACATATGAAAATCTGAGGTTCAAGGAGGATATCAATTTCCCAAACACATGGCAAAGATCTAACTCAAGTGTCCTGATTCTACATGGCATTGCTATTCTGTGGGGAGCCAAAGAGGCTTGATCCAGGACTTCAGATAATTACCTTGATATCAGCGGACCCGAATATCAAAGACCTCTTTGAGACACAACTTCGTTTAGTTAGCTCCTGAGTTCTTTTGATATGGGTGACACTTAAAAGGATGGTGTTTTAGTTCTGAGACCAATAGACTTTGCCCCCAAGACTTTAGTTGTTCAAAACCTAAATATGTGAATTCTTAGGTGGTCAGTTCCTATGCAGATGTACTTGATGACATGGCTTTGGCTTCAGGCCTTGAAGCCAGCTCTCAAGAGCATCCTTTGTGATGTGACTGCATATGAAAGGCAGTAACTAACTTTTCCTAAGACTTTCTGGCACCTAGAGAACAAAAGGCTTTACTGCCATGCTACTTCCAGGATATGACAGACTAAGATAATGATATGAATACTCCAGTCCCATTCCTTTGTCTCATTGCTCTATAAAAACCTTGTCCTAAGAATCAGTAAATGAAGTTCATCGTTCTTCCTTGAACTACCCACATGGCCTGGTCATTTCTTATTCACATCTCCAAATCATGCTAAGTGCTGGACACTGAGCAGCCCATGGCACAATTCTATACTGCCTGATAAAGAGCTTTGTATCATATTTACTTGCTAATTGAAGCAGCTAGGTGGCATAATGGATAGAACTCTGGACTTGGAGTCAGGAAGATCTGAGTTCAAATCTACCTTTAGACACTTACTAGTTATATGACCCTGGGCAAAACAGTTAACCTCTCTCTGTCTCAGTTTCCTCATCCCTAAAATGGGGGTAATAATAGAACCTAATTCTCAAAGTTGTTATGGGGATTAAATGAGAAAATATTTGTAAAGCACTGTGCAACTCTTAAAGTGCTATTTTTTTAAGAAGACCAATGACATCATCTTTGAGTGATGTCTTGATTTGTGCATGAATTGGAATAGACTGTGCAACTCTGCCTCACTTTGTCTTCCAGAGTCATCAAAGTCCAGTGGCAAGACAAAAGGCAGGCCAATTGGTGATGACATTGGTGTCTTTGATGTCTGTCCAAGATCTAAGTGCTTGACAACACCTGGTTCAGCCACCTTCATAGCCATTGGAACCAATTATTTTCATCTGGGAGAATTTTTCATATGCTTGGGTAGACATCACCCTAATTTACCTTATGGGTTAGGGCCCGTTGGCTACCCCCAACGTGGTTTAGCCCATCTGCTAGTTTTGCCGTGGTGTGGCTGCTAGGCATGCTGTGGCTTCTTGGAGTCACAGGTGGGAGTTGTGAAAAGTAGACAGCAAAAATGAAGGAGGATCCCTGAAAAGGGCTCAGCAAGCCCTCATCCAGAGCTACTAGTCTTCCCTGAACACTCCATACAGCCCAATAAGTAAATAAATAACCATATAAGCTATTATTAGCTTTAAATTAATAAAGCATACATAATAAAATATAAATTAAACAAGCTATTATTATTATTATTTTGGTGGCATTGGGCGAGTTCCCATCTTTAGGCTTTAGTTTTCTCATCTATAATATAAAGGGTTTGAACTGGATAATCCTTTAAGGGCCCCTTTCACCTCTAGCGGGCTATGGCCTCCCCTCAACTGAGAATCCTTCACATAGCCACCTGTGGATTTCCATGGTCTAGATGCCTGGCTGTTGGTGTGACTTATAGGCCATGACATCGGCCAATCCACAGGTTACAAGCGTGCAAACCCATAAGTCAAACCATTTCCTGACGTGCATGGGCTCTTCAAAGTCAGATATTTCTGAGTAACCATGAAGCCCGAGTTTTTACAGACAATTCAGCAAGACCCATTGTGAGCCTCCTGAGCTGCATCTAAACGACCAGCATTATCTGGGTATCTCCACAGCCATCAAAACTGTTTACGGGGAGCACAGACATAAATACAGAGTTAGTGAAAAAGAAAAGAAAATTGTCCCACTCAGATATCTCATATGACTTAAGAGAGAGGGCAAGACCCCCCTGATTCCTGTGCCAGTCAGGAAAAGATTGTTTGAGACCCAAAATGGAAACACTTATCCCCTTGTTCTGGTTCACTCTCCTATTATGCTCAGTTAGGCAACACCGGTGAAGGCTGTTTCTTTCTATCTCTTTCTCTTTTTAAACACATCTGCTGAATTAAATTCTGAGCACTGACAGTGATGCTTTCAAAAGCTCAGAATCAATTCTTCAATCACTCCACTTTCTTAGCTGTGATTAAAAACATGTGTCCCCTAATTAAGCTAACGAGGAATTGTTAATTGGCACAAAGCCCCCCTCTGTGCACACTTGTTAATGTCACCGTCACATTGACAGGAGAAAGAATTTGAATCAAGGGTAGAGTTATTAAGTGACTTCAGCACTAGCCTTAAGGACAAGAGTTTTGCTTAAGTGAAAGAGGGGAGGGGGAAGGGAAAGGAAAGGAAGAGACAGATGGTCAGTCATTCAGTCAATAAACACCTACTATGTACCAAGCACTGTACTAAATGCTGTGGAAATATCAAAAGAGGAACAAGATAGTCTCTACCCTAAAGGGGCTCACAATCTAATGACAGACAGACAGACAGACAAAGATGTCTGGCAATTTGGAGGTTTGACTGGAAAACATCACCTCTATTTTAATGCCAGGAGAAGACTCAGAGTTGGATTCCCTCCTAGAACCTAATACATTCAATTCTCTGATCTGTCTTATAGTCAGTAGTGAAAGTACTTCAGTTGAGTGTCATTAGACTGATATAGTGTGATATGCTTGGTTCCACACACACCTGGATGTGTGATGCCAAATACACTGGAACCAGAGGGCCTGGGTCCAAACCTTGTCTTTACTTATTTACATGACCTTGAACAAACTGCTTAAACTTTGGGTCTTCATTATCCTTCTCTCAACCCAAGTTTCTTCGTGATATAAAATGGGCATAATTCTTGCCCAATCTCACAAATGATCCGAACTAGAGTCTGAGCATCTCCACTTACTAAAGGTGTGGTCTTGGACAAGTCACTCACTGTAACCACTGACAGTCTCAGTTTCATCAATAAGGTGGGAGTACATATCTGTACTATTTACCTCATAACTGGTAGGTAGAGAAGAGGATAGAGCACTGAGCCTAGAGTCAGGAAAACCAGAATTCAAATCTGGCTTCAGACACTAGCTGTGTGACCGTGGGCAAGTCACTTAACCCTATTTGCCTCAGTTTCCTCACCTGTAAAATAAGCTGGAGAAGGAAATAGCAAACCACTTCAATATTCTTGACAAGAAAACCCCAAATGTGGTCACAAAGAGTCAGAAATGACTGAAAAACAACAATGACTGAAAAAATATTTACCTCACAAGATTGATGTGAAGATGAAGTGATATCAAGTGTGTAATTAATCAACAGGCATTTACTAAGGGTTTAGCATGTGCACTGTCCTAAGTTTTGTAGAAACAAAGACAAAAGAGAAATGGATGCCTACCCTTGAATAGCTTGCATTCTGATGAAGGAGATATAGAAAGGGATTTATAAACCTTAAAGAATCACCAAAAAAATCTATTATTTTATTATGCTAATGTTGATGCACAGAGTCAAATGGATAGGGAACTAACTTTGAGTTCAAGTCCTTTGCTATTTCCTTCTCCAGCTCATTTGACAGACGAGGAAACTGAGGCAAAAAGGGTTAAGTGATTTGCCCACGGTCACACAACTTAAGTGTCTGAGACTGGATTTGAACTGAGGTCTTCCTGTACTGTGCCTATTAGCTACCCATTAAGTTATGGAGAAGATCCCAAAATTCATGGTGAAGGGAGTTTCTGTCACTGGCACTGTTTCCTAAACCAGTGATATCACATTTCCAGTCCCTATCCATGTACTTTTTGTGAAATAGAATAATAGACCAGCTCCCTGAGGAAGAACACCACTAGGATCTGTCTGCCTTCTCTGTCATCTTGCCCATTAAAGGCCTGAATGGGGCCCTCTTGGCCTCTGCTGTGCAGTATCATTATTCCTTCTTGTCTGGCATCCAAGGCCTCTTGGGGAGGGGAGGAGAAGTTGGCAGACAAAGCAGATGCAACTATGAGAAGATTTTTCAAATTTCTCTGTAATTTCCATTTTGGCAAAAACAGAACTCGTTTCCTGTTTGGCTTAGTGCCGGCTCTATCCTGTGTACCTTTGCATACCAAAGGTAGAGCTCATTTTCCCAAAGGCATCAAGCTTTCTGAAGGTGAATAAAAGTCCTCTAAGAGCAGAGCTGCTCCCAGGGTGCTCAAAAACGGTCATGGGCATGGGGGCTTGCAACAACAACCAGAGACAGACTGGACTGTAGCAAAGTCACTCAGACTCTGCTTAAAGACAGGATGTTCCAGGTTTAATGTTCCAGGAACAGAGGAGCTCTCTTGAGCTGGCTCAGTCTTACGCCCTGGCACCTCCCATTCCAGAACTGGACAGCCTGAGAGAGCAAATCTAAGTCAGAGCAGCCATTTAAACTCCAAATGAAACATAGAATCAGACCATTTGAGACCTGGGAGATTTCTTAGAGATCATCTGGTCCAACTATCCCATTTTGCGGATGAGGAAACTGAGGACTGTAGAGGTGATATGATTTGACCATGCCTACCTAACTGGGTTGTAAAAGCACAACCTCTGAAGTTGTGGGTCTGATTCATGATCACAAGTCACTTCTTCTCCTTCCCTTCCCACTCCTCAACCTGCTGCTACTGCTTCCTCTAAAGTCACTCCCAACCAGGATAATATCTCCTGGAGAACTATACCCATTAAATCCAATTTAAGGCTATGTCTTTGAAGTTCTCCTTTGATGTACAGAGAGAAATAACTAGAAAAATAGCAATACCCCAGTATATTTTTGAGATCCCATTCAATAGCCCCATAGAGGAAATTGAGAGGAAAAGAAAGAAGAAAAGAGGAAGAAGAAGGAGGAGGAGGAAGAAGAGGGAGAAGAAGGAGTAGGTAGGAGAAAAATCTTGGACAAGTCACTTACTGTGAGCCCTCCAGGCCTTAGTTTCATCATCTCATAAATTGGGGATAGTATAATGTGGCAGGGGGTTATCTCTCTAAGAAAAAGAGATTGGGTTCAATTCAATAAGCACCTACTAAATGCCTACTATTAAATGCCTGCTATGTACTAGGTACTATGCTAAGTGCTGGGGGCGGGTGGGGAACAATAAGAAAAAACAATCCATGCCCTCGAGAAGCTTAGAATCTAATGAGAGAAGACAATACACAAAGGAAAGCTAAACAAGAGTGCAGGAGCAAGGGTTCCCAGGGTGCCTAGACTTGAAACAAAGCAGAGCTGCTCACGGGAAGTGGAGAGTTACCCAGAAAGTTCCCAAACTTCTGAGGCACCTGTAAAGATAAGCTTTGGATGGGGTTTATTGTTCTGCCTTCCAGTCTTCCAATCAGAAGGGAAAGGCATCTGAGGGAGCTTGATTATGAAACATGGGATCAATCTGTATGGTGATGAGATTTTAGATGATCAACTTATCCTGGGGGAGGGATGGCTTTCTTGGGGTCTAAACCAAGAAGAGTAGCTAATTTAGAATGGGATAAAATGCAAAGTTATTGGGAGGAGGGGACACTAAAGTCCTTTCCAATTCATTCTAAATGCTGTGCCCTTTTAGGGTATCAGTGGCCAATTGTATCCAGAAGTTGTGGGAGTTATTTCTTGTCTTTTGAAGAGCAGGATTGCAGCAATGCCTTGGGCACTACCACATGTGTCAACCCATGACAGACACATTTCTGAATCTCAGTATTTCAGAGGTAGAAGGGTTCTCCCTGGCCATTTCATTCAATTTGTTGCTGTTCAGTTGTTTTTTGTCCTGTCCAAATTTTCATGAACCCATTGGAGTTTTCTTGGCAAAGATACTGGAGTGGTTTCCTTTTCCAGCTTATTTTATAGCTGAGGAGACTGAAATAAATAGGGTTGAGTAATTTGCCCAGAGTCACACAGCTAGTAAGTGTTGAGGTCAAATGTGAACTCAGGTCTTCCTGACTCCAGACCTGGTGGCAATCTAGTTGCCCTTCATCCATGTCATACCTGAAAAGAATTCTGTCTTCCTTAACCCCATGAACATCAATGAATTCCCCCAGGATAAGCTAATCAACTGATGTCTCATCTTCATGCAAATTGACTCAGCTTTTGATACTCAACACTCAACACAACATAGTATCTGGTCATCAGACCTTCAAAAAGGGAGAACCTGCCCATATGCCACCTCTGAAGGCAGTTTATTCCACTTCAGGACAGTTCTGACTTGTTTGAAAACTTTTTCCTGATGTCAAGTCCAAATTTGCCTCCAAATTTGAAGTGTCCATTTTTGGCCCCTACTTCTGCTCTCTGGGGTAAAATAGAGCAAGCCTAATCTCTCTCTCACTGGACAGCCCTTCAATAACCTGAATGGTATAATATACCCTAAGTCTTCTTCTCTCAAGAGAAACATCTCCAGTGCTTTTAACTCATCTTCAGGTGGAGCTCCAGTTTCTTTCAAGACTCAATAGCTCCCCTCTACATGAAATCTGAAACCTTCTCTGATTCCCCCATCTGCTAGTACACACCTCTCAAAACTAGCCTATGCTCATGTAATATAAATTACATATATATGCATATATAAAGTATATGTTTTTATATTTATATAAATTTATATTTATAATATATTAATTCTATTTAGCATGTTATATGTATTATATATAAATTTTATATATTTATTATATATAAATATGTGCTATATATTTATATAAAGTTTATATATGTGTCTACATATGTATGTGTATTTTGTATCTATATGTATCTACACATATAGTCTACATTAAATAGGGACTGGTTCATTTTTGGTTTTGTATCTTGAATTCTTAGCACAAAGCTTGGAATATTGTAAACACTAAATGAGTGATTGATTAATAGGGCATTAACTCAAAGCCCTCCACCATCTTGGTTGCAGTCCTTTGGTCATCCTGTAGCAACTAGGTGAAGATAAATTTGACTAAGGACAAAAAAGTAAGTCCACTGTGTCTAAAACAGAATATGGTCTTTTTCTACTTGCTTAAAACAGAAATCATTCCCTCCTTTCCCCACAAAGAATTAAAGTATGTGGAAATGATCAGACAAATTCTATGATTCTAAACTTGACTAACTATTACCTCACTGAAATTTTGAAGGGATTGAGGCAAAGACTTTGGTACCTTGACTTGCTCCAAACTTAATTAATTTTTTGCTTAAGGCAGAGGTCCTAGCTGCCTCTCTTGGAAAAGACTGAGCCCAAATTATATAGTAGGGCCTAGAATGGGAAGGGCCAATTGCTGAATACCCAGAGGAATGTTGGGTAACATGGGTACAAGAGGAAATAAAATGAGAAAGGTCAAGCAAAGTGGGAACCCTTCAGGGGGAAGATCATTAGAACAAAATATTGCATTCTCTAGGACAGATTCAACCTATATTGCCTCCTCCTCATTTTGTATCATGAAAATGCATTCCCTCCACTACCTCCTCCTTCATCCCTGTCTCACATGAAGAGGTAGCTTTTCTCCTTGCTAAGGAAAACCACTCTACATGCAGAAGTGATCCCCTCCCATTTTTGTCTTCTCTCATAGATTGTACCTTCTATCATCCCACTTTCTCAGTACTCTTCAATCTTTATTTCTCTACTGATAAATTCCCTGACGCCTACAAATAAGCCCATGTCTTACTTAGTCTTTAAAAAAACCCTCATTTAAAAAATTGTCCATCCCCACTATCATCCCACATTTCTCTTTCCTTTCACAACTAAAGTCCTTGAGAAGACTTTCTATAATAAGGAACTTCCACTTCCTTTACTCTCATCCTCTTATAAACTCTTTAAACTCTCGCTTCCAAAAAGATCATTCAACTGAAATTGCCCCCTCCAAAGTTACCAATGATCTCTTAATTGCCAAATCTAATGGCCTTTTTTCAATCCTCATCTTCATCTTTCTTGATCTCTCTATATACTTTAATACTATTAATCACCCTTTTCCTTGGATGCTGTGGAACCCGGTTTTATGTGACTAGATATTGCTTAATACAGAATGTGAAGTGTGGGTGATGCCTACCCTACATGACTGCAAAAAATGCTTAAAGCTTACCTAGGTCTTGCTTTACACTCACCCTAAAAGGTTGTGCATTGATTTTGTCCAAGTTTTATTGAATGTTTATACTTACCTGCTGATATCTGGAAACTACCTGTGGGTGGGGCCCCTCAGCTTATACTCTTATTTGGACTGTCTGTAATATAAAGATACTCAAAGAGAGCCACACCTTTTTCTGGCTCTCCCCTCTGCCAAATGACCTATTAAACCTGTTAAAGGTCTTTCTATAACATTAAAATGTTATCAAAGCCTTTGGCTTTTTTTCTCTACTGACAATAGTTTCTTCTCTCTAGGTTTTTATGACAATGTTCTCTTCTATCTGTCTGGATTTTCCTCTTTCCTTTGCTGAATCTTCATATAGGTCTTATCCACTAACTATGGGTATCCCTCAAGGTTCTATCCTGGATTCTCTTCTCTTCGTCCTGTAGATTGTCTCTCTTGGTGATCTCATTAGCTCCCATGAAATCAATGATCATTTCTATGCAACTGATTCTCAAATCTGTTTATCCATCCCTCATCTCTCAGTAAAGTTCCACATCTCTAATGGTGTCTATTAGACATCTGGAACTGGATAGCTTATAGGTATTGTAAATTCAACATATACAAAACTGAACTTGTACTTTTTTTCCTAAACCTTCCCTTCTTCCAAACTTTCCTTTAACTGAGGGTACCACTAAGAGGAATCTTGGTCACCAATACCCTGACTTAGGTGCCTTAACTCTCTCACTCTTACCTCCTCATATCTAATCTATTGCCACTTTCTTTCAATTCAGCCTTTGAAATCTCTCTTTTTTGCTCACCCTTCTCCCTTCTGACACTGTTACTACTCTGGTACAGGCCCTTTTCACCCCATACCTGTATTATTGAAATCGCCTTCTAGTTGGCTCCTTGATTCAAGTATTTCTTCACTCCAGTCTACCTTCTACTTAGCTGCCAAAGCAATCTTCCTAAAGCACAGGTCTGACCATATCACTTCCCTACTTCAGTAGCTCTCTATTACCTCCAGGATCACATATAAAATCCTCTATTTAGCTTGTAAAACCCTCCCTACCTATGCAGTCTTCTCATCTTACTTCCGTTGATGCATTCTCCAAAAAAAGAGACTCTGAGGTCCTTGCTATTGTGTAAGGACACAATGTACTCCATATCCCCATTCCATTCTCTTCAACTAGTTCCTCCCCTCCCTGGAATTCTTTTCCTTCTCATCTCTGCCTCCTGGAGTCCAGATTTCTTCAACTAAAAGTCCCACCTTCTGCAAGAAGTAGTTTCCAGTCACATTCAGTTCTGGTACCTTTTGTCTATGATTACTCCCCATTTCTCCTGCCTATATCTTTTATGTACATACTTTAATTTTTCTACATGTCTCACCCCTTAGAATGTGTGTTTCTTGAGGGCAAGGACCATGATGTTTTCATTTTTATTTTTATCCTCAGAACATAGCACAGTTCTTGTCATAGAGTAAGTGTTCAATAAATATTTGTTGACTTATGTTGCCTTTGCCTCATTTTCCTCTAGGATCTTAAGATCCCTCAGCTACCCTGAGCCTATGCAGTTGGGAAACTGAGAATTCCATTAGCTCTTGATCTAATTGCAAAGATAGCTGAGTTTCCAAGGGCTAAGCTGAAGATTTCCCTATATTTGATCCTGTTGTAGGTGATTAAATCCCACTGTGGATTCTGCTTTGCACAGATCTTAGAGTTTCCCATCATATTCAAGTGAATGCACTAGTTAAATAGTTACATTAATAGTTAATAGTTACATAGCAGAGTCTCTTAAACTTGGGCAAAGCACCAGACAACATGGCATCAACACTTCCCCCAATTATTTCCATTTATATTCAATTACAAGGTCCAAAAGCTCTTTGTCCTTCAGGAAATAGGGTGAGTCTAACCTTTCCTGCAGACTCTGCCAGTCTGGTTCTGTAAATGCCTTCCAAGTCCTCGGAGGATCTGGGTACCTTTTACCTTTAGAGAATAGGAACTCTCTTGCCTGGACATTTTCCTTTTCTTCTTTCTTCCCCTGACCATACTAGAAACCATATTTGTAGTACATTTATTTTGGATGGAAAGTAACTCACTTTATTAAACAGACACTAAAAAGGTAGTTTAGGTAAATATTGGCTTATATTTATATAGTACTTTAGCATCTTTAGAAGACTCTACATGCATCATCTTCTTTGTGTCTGGCAACAACCTTGTGAGGAAGCCACTTTTACAAGTATTATTGCCCCCATTTTAGAGACTAGAAAACTGAGGCTCAGAAAAATCAAATGACTTGCCCACGATTAATCACACAGTTGGATACTATTCATTTTAGGAGGGTAAAAGTATAGAGTAGAAAAAAATACATACAAGCGCTCTCTCAAAGGCTTCTTGCAAGGGTCAGAAGTGAACCTTGAACCCACACCTTTCCTTAGTTCCAATACAGTGTTCATTTACTACACCTGTTCCTCTAAATAAAAAGTTGGGGAGGAGTGAGCCGAGTCAGCACCCTTCCCCGCTCTGCAATAAGAGCTTTGCGTCCCCCACCCCCACGCCACGCCCGACCCTTCCCTTCCTGTTCAGAGATGGGCTCTTCATTTTTGCTCATATCGGCAACTCTTTGCCTCATCTTTCTTTCTTCCAGGTACTTTTGAAACCCAATTTCATCCGATTTTTGAGGATGTGCCAGCATTGAGTCAAGCCAGGCTTCCTCTGCCAGCATTCTGGCTCTCCCTCGGTCCAGGACTGTTCAGCTGTGATACCGCCCTAAATGATGGATAACTGAGGGTTCGAGTCGGGCTGCGGAAACAGGTGTTTACTAAAGCTACCCTCCTGGATGGCTCCTCTTGCCGCCTTCAGAAATTCTCTGCTGGGGAAATTTCAGCTCTGCTCAGCACTGCCTCGGGCCAGATGGGGAAAGATGCCTTTCCGGGCTCAGCGAAAATAGATTTTTTTTCTGGGGGGTAATGGTTGACTTTGAAATTAGCTTTACTTCTCTTCTGTTATAAAACGTGGAAGACACATTTCCTGCTTGATGGGGAGGAAAAAGGAAGACAGCAACAAAACCTGTGCTTTCCATAATTTTCCATCATGTGAGGCTCCACCCTTTCCTATCTCTTTTCAGTGATTTGGCGGGGGAAGAGGTTTGAAATATCCTTGACAGGCTAACCACTGCCACACACATCTTCTATACGTCGTATTGAATGGGAACAGACAGGACCACAGCAGTGAAGACTTATCCCCTTCAAAGTCAGGCAAAGATTTCACAAAACAGTGAGGAGGGGGTGCGGGTGGGTTGATGAGATCTCTTGAAGTCTAAGGGCAGCTGTAAGCTTATGCATATGAATGGAAAGCTCTTTGTATGTAACATAGCCACAAACTCCCGGAGCAAAAGACCATTCTCCTGCACCTACAGGGAGAAGGAGGGACGCTTTGGGGTGGGAGGTGGAAAAATGATAAAGGTTGTATTAAAATAGGTATATAATGGCAAGCTGAGGTTATTACCAGCTGAAATAGAATCGGGGTATGGTTCTTCCACTCAGTGTAGGCTGCTGAATACTACTGCTGTGGGTTTATTAAACGGCTGCCACAGCCCAGGCCCCAAGGTACAAACATTCAATCTGGTGTGAAGAAGGAAAATTCCAGAGGGACAGACTCAGCAACTGGTTTCACCACCGCCTCCCCTAGTTGCAAATTACCCCTCCCCCAAATCCTTTCTTAAAGAGAAACAAAAAATGGGAGGAAAATTATCCAAAAGTAAGATGCAAAAAAAAAAAGTGGAAGAGGAGGAAAACCAAACCACAACAAAAAGCCTCTTCGCTTTAATAAAGTGTGTCTTCCATTGAACACCAACCCTTCTTCTAGCCCCCAAACCCCGGCTATTGATTGATGTTACTGACATCAGTGTAATATTTGGTGATTTGGGATTCACAAAGACTAGTCTGATCTTGGGCACTAGCATAAAAAAGACCAATAAATCTTTGCATCATTATTGCCACATCCACAGTTTACTTTGACAAATCTCCAAGGTATGGTCGTGTCTGAATTTCCACAAAAGTTGGTGTTGAAAGTTATGGTGACTCAGTATCCCATTGTTCCCTCCCTGCTTATCAGTTAATGTTGGGGGAAGCTCTAAGGGGAAAGGAGACACTAAGTCCTGCTCTTTGGTGCCCCTGCCTGCAAATCGACACATTCTTGGTTGGGGAGGAATTGAAATGTAAGGGCCCAACCTCTTCTGCTGAGGGGAACCTCTCTGATATGTCTTAAAGTTACCTACCTGATATTCAGTGATCAGCCCTTAAAGATGCTGCTATCTTGATGGACTTATAATAAAATCCTTTTCATACTCTTTGTCCTGAGTTTTACCTCTTTAATCAGGGTGAAAGCCCAAATGAAGAATTTTCCTTTCAATACTGGTAACAAGGTTCTATCAAAGCACTCCAGGTGAATATTGTGTGAAGGGCAGTATTTTCTTTTTCCTTCTGCAAAAAGTGCAGAAACCATTTAAGAAACCCATAAACATTCAGAAAATAATAGAGGGATTCACAATAATCCACAGACTCCATTTCCCTACCAATCTGGTGGGTCCTACTTTTTTTTTTTTAATGTGGGGCCTAAAGTCCTGCTTCAGTCTTATCCCTTGGTTTAGATTTCCATTTAGAAGGCAATTTGATTTGGGGTCAGGGAGGGGGGCCAAGAAGAAAACATTGCAGTGAGATCCCTTTCTCCTATAGAGCTCTACACAATTTCCCTTAAATTGATATTACCTCATTGTGATTTGGATTCCCCATAGAAGGCAAACTCATCACAAAGGAAAATCCACTCACCAGTCGTACCTGTGCTGTCTAAATAACTCACTTTAATAGCGGAGAACAAAATATAGGTTGTCTGGTACCAGATAACATAGCTTTAATCCTTTACTGAGTTTTCAGTTTAGGGACCATGTAGGCAATCCTTTTCCCTCTGAGTCATGCCACTCAGGAACTTCCTTACTTTCCCTGTTGTTTCAGTCATTTTTCAGTTATGTTTGACTTTTGTGACTCCATCAGGGTTTTCTTGTCAAAGATACTGGAATGATTTGCCAATTCCTTCTCTAGCTCATTTTACAGATGAGGAAACACAGGCAAAATGAGAGTTAAGTTACTTACCCAAGGTCACACCACTACTGTCTGAGACCAGATTTGAGTTCAGGAAGATTAGTGTTTCTGATTCTAAGCCCTGTGCTCTAAGCACTGGACGACTAACTGCATCTATTTTCCACATTTTGGGGTTCATAGGCACCCCAAAATGTTGTGGTGACAAGGAATAGCGCGGTGTTTTGAAAGAATTCATTCAGACCATCTCCAAGTTAAATGAAAGGCATTTATTGGGGGTAATGTGCCCAGTGAGTCTTGCTCCCCATGGGAAACAGAGCCCTGATCCAGTTAAGTGTCTGGTCTATATTCAGTTTGAGGGGATGGGGGAAGGGGAGGAGGAACACTGCTCTGGAATGTCACAGAGTTCATACAGACAAGCAAAGGGAACTGGAAAGGGGAGGAATGGCAGATAGTTTGGGGGGATGCTTTGTGAAAGCACACAGGTAAGTCCATGGTGGGGGGCTTCTTGCTTACTTTTCTGGCTGGTCACATCCTGCACCTTATCTCATATGTCACATCCTGTATCCTGCTTGTTCCACAGGCCTCGAGCACTCCTTTCTACCTCATCACCTAGAAGGCCAAAAGTTTCAAGTCTTGAATGCAATTTGGGATTATTCTGGGGCAATTCCCTAGTTGATGCTATCCAAGAAATCCTTCTCTGAGTAAAAGACTAGATTATAAAAATACACTGCCCAAAATTTGTAAAAAAAAATCAAGTTTTGCTTCCAGTCCTCATTTACACAAGAAACTGGAGGTCAACTAAATTTCTTGACCCAGTACTTGCTTCTACATATGTGCAGCCCCCATGTATTTTCCCAGGATACTCACCACAGTCCCAGTTGCTGTTGTCTCTTTTCTGTCTCTTCTCAGTCTCTCTTCTCTGACTTCTCTGTTAGGAATATCATGGATCAGCATATGAAGATCCCAGGTGCTCTGCCACCCACCCAAAGACTCAGGTCCTTAGCTCTGCTCTTCTTTTAGGGTCTTTAACACAAATCCCAAAAAGGACCACATGGAGATAAGTAAGTTTGTCAGCTCATCTCAGTACAAAAGCTGGCTCATTTCAGCAAAGTATATCCTCCTAAGGGTCTGAACTAAACAAATTATCTTGTCAGTGAGATTTAATTAGGAATTGTCTCGTTTCCTTAACAAGGGCTGACAGACATGCCCTATACAATGAGATATGGACTATCTAAGGTTCTTAACTCAGGCTCACCCTTTCTGGCTCACAGAGTAGACCAGGAAACATCTGATCAGTCCTTTATACCTGCTATGGGTCACATTCAGTGAGCAGAGGATACAAAGATATCCAAAAGAGGATAGACAATGCCTGATCACAAAAAGCTTAAATCAGGCTAACCTTTATTTCAGGTAGACACTAATCTGCCTTCCAGATACATAAATAGTATCTAGAGAGTAGAAACATAGCTCAATATTATAAACTCCGATGAAAGGAGCTTTGGAGATCATCAGGTCCAACCCCCTCTCCCATCTTCATCATTTTACAAATAAGGAAACTAAGGCCCAGAAATGTGAAATGATTTATCCAAGGTAACATAATTGTTGAATCAGGATGTGAACCCATGTTCTCTGACTTCAAATACTTTTCAGTGTATACAGAGCTTTATACATGTTCAATATGCATGCAATATACATGTAATTAATAAATGACACTGATTTATAGTCATCTAGGTGACAAAATGGTTGGTGGTTTGGATCTGGAATTAGGACAGATCCAAGTTCAAATCTTGCTTCAGTCATTTGCTGGCTTTATGGCTTTGGGCAAGTTATTTGACCGATAAGCCTCACTTTCCTCATCTGCTAGCTGCTCCTTAGGAAGTTTCAGCTACTGGGTATTTTTAGAGCTTGCATCTTCATGGGTTAGAGAACTAGCAACCACTTCACCTAGGGTGAAAACTATGTTAGGTGACTGAGCAAATTACAGAAACAGGATGGTGCTGGATTGTTTACTTTGAACCTCAAAGAGTCCATGTAACTCCTATAGTTTCAAAATTCCAGTCAGACAGCTGGACTCTGGAAGAAGATGCAGCCAAAGGCAGCAGGTGGCACAGCAGGTAGAGTGCTAGACCTAGAGACAGTAAGACACAAGTTCAAATCCTGGCTCAGACTTTATTAGCTGTGTGACTCCAGAAAAGTCACTTGATTTCTATTTCAGTTTCTCATCTATAAAATGGAAATAACCATGGCGCCTACCTTGTTGTGAAGATAAAATGAATTAATATTTGTAATGCACTTTGGGAAGCTTAAAGTTCTATATAAATGATAGCTATTAATATTTTAATGAAAAGGGCCTTCCCCCCTGTTCACTCTATTTTTTAAAGTCCCCTATGATTACATACTATTAATTGTTAATTACATCACTAATTTATTACCTTGCATCAAGAATGGTATACTTTGTTCTTTCTTTAACAAATTTAAGATCTAAAGGAAAAAGGAAATTGGGGCCATTTAACTTTTTTTTAATAAAGGGAAATAAAATGCCTTAAATCATCTCATCCTCTGCCCTACAGTCTTTTCAGTGAGTGCTATATAATAAAGTAATTGTGTAATTAGGCATAAATGGCTGGTGGGAGTGATACCTTTTTTTTTCTCCTAAAAAAAATACAAGTATTCCACATCTTTTTTTAGTTTGTTCCCTTTGTCCTGAAGTGGCAAAAGGGAGGAACCTACTTTAGGAATAACTGCACTTAATCAATTTGGTGAGGAATAATCTCTTTGATGCTTCTTCTCCCAGCACTATAGTCAGCAGTTTCAAGGCTTTCAGAGACCAGAGTTGGGCCTTGCAGTCTTTTCTAAGGCCAGGCCTTTGTTTTTCTCTTTGCTTTGTTGATGTTTCTGGGTTTGTTTTTGTTTTTTGCTTGAATTAAGTCATTTGTACAGAGTAGGGCTCTTTGAGAAATTGCTCAACCTTTCCAGTGATCCCAAGCTGCACCCTGCTGCCAGAGCCCATATTTTATTGCCATTATTTTCCCCATGATGATCTATGACTATAGATAATGGAACACAACAGCCTCGGGAGAATCCAAATTGCAGGTGACCCAAAGGGTGATGCAAAGATGCACGTTAGGGGTGTGTAAGCTGCAATGTGTCTATTACCCATTATGACTGGCATTCAGGAAGTAGTGCAGAAGGCTTCCACAAGGACATGCATGAGGAGAAATAGAGGCAATCAGAGTTAGCAAGAAAAGATGTCGAACTCGAGGGTCTCAATGGCGTCCCTGAAATATTCAAAGATGGCCTATAGTGAATTGGATAAGTCTTCTGTGGAGGGTTTAGAGAATGACATGCTTGGAGGAATAAGGCATAGAAGAACCTTCTACTATATACTCCTAGTAAATTCAAACAGTGTTTCTAAGGCACCATAGGGGTGTGCTGGTAAATGTTTAACAATGGTGGGGTGGGGGAAGGGGAGAATGTATACATATACACTTTAAAATTTAATCTGCATTATTAACACTTTAAGTCTAGACAACCAATAAAATAATAAATTTAGTTACAATTGATGATAACATACTATCTCCCTCCAGAGAAAGAACTGATGTTATCTGAATACAGATTGAAGTATGCTTTTTTTTTTGCTTCCTTTCATTCTTTTTTTATTTGATTCATCTTGTGCAAAATGACTGATATAAAAATGTTTTACGTGATTGCACATGTATAACTTATATTGGTTTGCTTATGGTCTCAGGGAGGGGGGGAAGAGGAGGAGAGAGAATTTGGAACTCAAACCTTAAAAAAAGTTTAAAATTTGTTTTTTTTTAAGATGTAATTGGGGAAATTATCTATATCTATATATGCACACATATATACATATGTGTGTTATATGTACATATGCATACATGCATATATATATAAAATCTAGTATAAATGCCTTAATATGGAAGAAGAAATTGAAAGCCCAGAAAAATAAATCACTGTCCTACTATCAAAAACAGGCATGTTATGGAATAGGGGGAAGGGAGAATGAGAGCACAGATGCGGAAATGCTTAGAAAGTAAAAACACTATAGAAATGTAAGGGATTCTCATGTTTTTATTACTCAAATCAATCTAGCCCCAACACATTATGACAGTTTAAGCCCTATTAGCTAAATACATTATAATAATCTATTATAGGCAGAATCAGCCCTGGGCATCTGCAGCTGGCCCTGATTATTGGGATAGAAATTTCCCGGCTATGTGACATATGAAGTATGACTATATAGTCACAATGAGACAGATTGTCAAGTGTAGTTTATAGAAATTAATCAGAGTTGCACCATATATATCAAGAAAAGCTATCTTAATAAACCTAACAGTTGTAGATCATTTTACAGTTTCCAAGGCACTTCTGTCTAAGAGATCTCATTTGACTCCCCTGGCAACCTTGTGAGGTTGGTAGGACAAGGAGTATTCTTGTTATATTACTTAGAAGGAAACATGCTCAGAGTGATCTGGACTTGCTCCAGATCACATGGCAAGTGACTAATAGAGTTCATCAGTCAACAAGCATTTATTAAGTGCTTACTATGTACAGAGTACTGTGCTAAGCTTGGAGAATACAAATACAAGCAGAAAGACAGGGAGAAGGCAAATCACTCTAGTATCTCTGCTAAGAAAACCCCAAATGGGGTCATGAAGAGTCGGAAATGACTGAAATGACCAAACAACAAAACCAACTCTAATCCAACCCCCACGAAAATAGTATTAGATGTAAAGTCCTCTATTTGTGCTTTTAAAAAATCAGGGATTTTTTTCAGGATTGGGGATAAGGGAAATATATATAGGATGAGGGAAATTTAGCTACCCAACCATTCTTGTGAAAAGATCTGGGTATTTTAGTGTACATTAAGCTCAATATGAATCAACAATGTGACATGGTAGTTAAAAACACTATTTCTTTTCATTTCTTTTCTTTTTTTTCTTTTCTTTTTTTTTTTTTTTTTGCTTTTTTGAGTGGGGAAGGCAGGGCAATTGGGGTTAAGTGACTTGCCCAAGGTCTCACAGCTAGTAAGTATTTGTCTGAGGCCATATTTGAACTCGGGTCTTCCTGACTCCAGGACTTGTGCTCTATTCACTGTGATACCTAGCCGCCCCCAAGACACTATTTCTTTACCAAAATATTCAAATCTTTCATTCCAATGTGACTGTTCCCTCCAAATGTACAGATAAAACCTATCTTTATCTACTTTTCCTATGTGACTCTTGTCTATGCCCTTCCGTAAGTTCATCACAGGGGATCCACTGAACATGGTATCACAAAGATATCAGTGGAACACACAGGTTGTCTACCAGTTACCTGTGATTTTATCAGGCAGCCAGCTCCATGATGGCATCCTTTTCTCCACTTTCCATTTGTGACCTTAGTCTATATAGTTTATCCTTTCCATACCACAGGGGTTAGGGACATGACACTCCTGTGATCTGGAAAATCCAAGTAAAATTTTTGACCCTCCCTTCATACCAGAGAAGAAGTCTAGATTTTTTTCTTTCTTTTTCTTTTATGGGGTCTTTATAGTCCCTTACTTTAAAATTTAGGTTAAGTATTTAAGATTAAGTATTTAGGTTAAGTATTATTTGGTCATAGGCTCTGTGACATCTGCAGCTTCCATAAAACGCCCCCAAAATTCCCATTTAATTTCTTATGCCAACCAACAATATACTGAAACCTCAATGGGGAAAGTTGTAATGTGAAAGGGATAACTGCATTATCTAGAAGAGGCAGGGGTTAGTCCAGGTTAGACTATGAATTATTATGTGAAATTCTGAATATAGAATTAGAGCAAGAATGTTGGCAAGCTGCAGAGTGTCCAAAGAAGAGAGACTGGGATGATGAAAGGATTAAAAAAAAAGTCACAAAAGAAGCACTTGAAGGACATAGGAAACAGTATGGAAAAGAAAAGAATAGAGGAATTAAAGGTTTCTTCCAGTATTCAAAGGGTTGTCATATAGATGAAGAATTACATTTAAAATTCAGATTACAGAGACAGAATCAAAAGAGTTCTAGATTAGCAATCACTGGACCTAAGATTATGTCCTTATGGCCACTCGTTCCTGTATGACTAGAAAAGTCACTTATGATCTCTGGGTTTCACCAAAGTGAGAGGGTTAGACTATATTACATTTGACTTCCTTTCCACCCTAAATCTATGATTTTCCTTGTTTTGCTTGATCTCAGGATGCAAACAGAACTAGGAGTGAATAAATAGAAGTTGTAGGAAATTTCTATTTGGAGATAATATTAAGGTGGGGGGATGCCCTAACAACGCTATTGATAAGGAGGAAAGGTCATCTTGGTATGTAATGAGTTCCTTTTCCCAGAAGGTCTTTAAATGAAAGCTGGTAACTACTTGCCTAGGATGTTACAGAGGGGTTTCTTGTTCAGATATAGTGACTAAGTCTCTGAGCTCCCTTCCAACTCTGAGGCTCTGTGATTCTAGAATGTTTAATTTTAGCACTGTTTGTACTCATCTCAGGTTCAAACCTACATTTTTAATAGTAGGACTCGACTTTTCCTAAGTAATATATGACATGTAACTTCTCAAAGGATTTTTTCTTTTCTTTCTTTTTTTAATTTTTTTCCCCAAACGCTTTATTAACTTCTGGTTTACATCATCCATTTCTGTCAGATTTTGAGTTACAATTTTTTCCCCATTTTTCCCCTGCTCACCACCCGAGAATAAGTCATACAGGATATCCCCTCAACCAATTTGCTCCCTCCCATCTCTTCTCCCACACCCCCTTCGACTTTTCCAGTAGGGCAAGGTGAATCCCCACACCCCATTGCCTGCACATCTTATCTCCCAATTATATGCAAAATAGTATTAATCATATTATTTATATATATATATATCTATTTTTTAAAAATTGATTTTAAAAGGAAGATAAGCAACTCAGTATATGCTGTACATGTGTAGCTATGCAAAACATTACCATAGTAGATATATTATAAAAGATTTACTATATTTCCCTCCCTCCCATCCCACCTTCCACCTGGTCCACTCCCCACATTGATCCTGTCCCTTTTCAAAAATGGGTGCTTCCAACTTCCCTCTCCCCCAGCCTACCCTACCCTCCACCACCTTCCCCCCAACCCCTCCCCCCATGCTCCTGTAGGGTGGGACACCCTATTTAGTATGCATGTCACTCTCTCCCTGATCCAAATTCAATGAGAATAAGGTTTTGCCTTTTTGCTTTCCTGTTTTTCCCCTCCCCTGCAACTACCTTCCCCTGCCTCCTCTACATGAGACAGTTCACCCCATTGTCTCTCCCCATTCTCCCTCACCACATTACTCTCTCACCTCTCAACCTCACCTTTTAAGTATCACCCCTTCCTGTTAAATTCAACCTATGCCCTCTATCTATGTATACTTGAAAACATATATACACACATTCACATATGCATTCATATGCCCATGTGCCCTTCTTCAACTATTTTCATACTGAGAAAAGTTTCATCACTTACAGTTATTGTTTTTCCCTGTAGGAATGTAAATAGTTCAACTTTGATAGGTTCATAGTGATTTCTTTTCCCTGTTTACCTTCTCAATCATCTCTTGCTTCTTGTATCTGAATGTCAAATTTTCTATTCAACTCTGGTTTTTTCCTCAAGAATGTTTGAAAATCCTCTATTCTACTGAATGACCAAATTTTCCCCTGAAACATGATACTCAGTTTTGCTGGGTAGGTGATTCTTGGTTTTAATCCCACGTCCTTTGCCCTGCAGAATATCATATTCCATGCCCTTCAGTCCCTCAGTGTAGATGCTTCCAGATCCTGTGTTATCCTGATTGTGTTTCCACAATATTGTAATTGTTTCTTCCTGGCTGCTTGTAATATTCTCTCCTTGATCTGGGAATTCTGGAACCTGGCTACAATATTCCTAGGAGTTTTCTTTTGGGGATCTTTTTCAGGAGATGATCTATGGATTCTTTCAACCTCTATTTCGCCCTCTGGGTCTAAAACATCAGGACAATTTTCCTTGAGAATTTCTTGAAGGATGGTTTCTAGAGTCTTTCTTTGATCATGGTTTTCAGGTAGTCCAATAATTTTTAGATTGTCTCTCCTGGATCTATTTTCCAGGTCAGTGGTTTTTTCCATGAGATATTTCACATTGCCTTCTATTCTTTCATTTGTTTGGATCTGCTTAATAGCATCTTGATTTTTCATAAAGTCACTAGCTCCCATTTGCTATAGTCTAATTCTGAAGGTATGACTCTCCTCAGTGAGCTTTTCAGATTCTTTTTCCATCTGGCAAATTTGGCTTTTTAAGGCATTCTTCTCCTCATTGCCTTTTTCAACCTCTTTTGCCATTTGAGTTAGTCTATTTTTAAGGTGTTATTTTCCTCAGTCAGGCTGTTGACTCTCATTTCATACATTTCTTGCATCTTTCTCATTTCTCTTCCCAATTTTCCCCCTACTTCTCTTATCTGCTTCTTAAGGTCCTCTATGGCCTGTAGCCAGCTCGTATTTTCATTTGGGGCTTTTGGTGCAGGATTTCTGACCTCACAGTCCTCCTCCTGTTCCATGCTTTAATCATCTTTGCCCCCCAAATAGGAGTCTAATGTTGCATTTTTCTGTTTATTTTGTTTCATTTGCCTAGGCATGTTACCACTCAATTATTTGACTTCTGGGCTTGTTGCCACAGTATGACTTTGCCACCAGCCAGGGGAACTTCCGTCCCAAACTTTGGGGTTTTCTCAACTTCCGGAGGTATTAGTTAGGTGGCCTCTGTGAAGCCTCCACACACTCTGGCAAGCTGGTCACACACCCCAAGACCTCCACCCCAGACCGCAATCCAGATCCAAGAAGGGTAAAGTAAGAGCATTTACCCCCCAGAGTGATCACTGGATCCCCCTACAGTTCACAGGCCAAGAGCTGAAGCTGCAATGCGGCAATGTGGAACAAGCTGCACCTGCTCCTCAGCGGCCTCTCACCCCCAGGGGAAGAAGCTGATGCATTCTCCCAAAGAGTCCCAAAATCCATAGGGCACTGACCTCTCACTTTGTCCTAGGCATCTATGTGTTGATAATTCTGGCTACTCCACAGCTGCTGGTGTTCTGGGGTCCCTCCAGCCACCTGCTGGTCTGGCCACCCTCAGGCTAAAACCCCAATTCATGTCTGCCTGGGCTTGGCTCCCAGAGCACTGTGCTCACAGCTCCCAGAGCTCTGCACTGGCCTTTCCTTGCCGGGCTGCAGGACTGTCCTCAGAAGGAGGTTAGCTTCTCTGTGTCATTTTTTGAATTCTGGATCTCCAGAGGTCCTTCAGAGTACCCATTTTACATAATTTTGAAGTGGTGTGGGCTGGAGCTCCGCGGACTTGCTCTTCCTACTCCATCATCTTGACTCTGCCCCTGAAGGACTTTTATTAACAAGGCAGAAGTCTATTACTTGGGCAATGCTGTTTTTGACAACCTGATCACTGTGCTATCCTTTGCTGCCAAAATTTAGCTTGGAAGAATTATCTTATAAGAACTTGTCCTCCAAGTTTTCTTTTTGCCAAGTTAAACACCCCCAATTTCCTCTAGTATTCCTCATATGGCATCATCTGAAAAATCCCTTCTTGTGGACATATTTTCATTTTTGAATGTCATTTATAAACTGATGGCATTTAAAACTAGATAAAATACTCCAGATGTCACCTCAACAGTGCAGAATATAGTTGAGCTGTCTCTTAATACCTTTCATTTGGTTACTTTTACTTCTGTTAATGCAAACTGAACTTGTGTTATTTTTTTTCTTAGCAGACATGTGGGACTATTGAAAATTAGGACATTTGTCTATCTCTGGCTTTCTGGCAGCTCTCCTAGTCCTAGAAGTCTCTAAAAATAACTGAGACTGGTATCATGATCACATCTGCAAATTCTTTCAGTATCCTTAGATGTAATTCATCTGTGCTTGGAAACTTGAACTAATTCAAAGCATCAAGGTAGTAGCTCAAAAGGTATCATTGTACACTTTGAGTCAGGAAGATTCATCTTTCTAATTTCAAATCTGGTCTCAGACATTTACTTCCTCTGTGACCCTGGGCATGTCACCTAACCCTGTTTGCCTCAGTTTCCTCATCTATAAAATGAGTTGGAGAAGGAAATGGTAAATGATTACAGTATCTTTGCCAAGAAAACCCCAAATGGGCTCATGAAGAGCTAGATATGATCAAAGATGACTGACAAGAATGATAATTGTATAATAAAAAGAAAATTGAAGTTGGAGCCAAAAGATCTAGGTTTGAGTCCTAGTTCTGCTAGTAATTAGCCATGAAACCTTGGGCAACTCATTTCAACTATTTGAGCTTACAGAGTTTAGGGTTTTGAGGGACCTTTGATGTTAGCTACTCTATTTCTCATGTCTCATAGAAAAATAAACTGGAGCCCAGAGTGGTTAAGTGACTTAAGTGGTTAAGGTTAGAGGGCACATAGGGGTGGCTAGGTGGCGCAGTGAATAGAGCACTGGCCCTGGAGTCAGGAGGACCTGAGTTCAAATCCAGCCTCAGACACTTAACATAAAAACTAGCTGTGTGATCTTGGGCAAGTCATTTAACCCCAACTGCCCTCCAAAAAGCAAATAAATAAATAAATGAATAAATAAATAAAAAGATTAGAGTGCACACAGGTAGTAGGTAAGTAGAAGAAGAACTTGGAAGCATGGTTTAGTGTAAAGAACATGGCATTTTAAGTCAAGAGGTATGAGTTCAAATCTAGTCATTTACTATGTGTAGAACTTTATATAGAAAAATAATTTAATTTCTACAGATCTGTTTTCTTCTTTTTAAAATATTGAGGATTGAAATGCTCCAAATCACTAATCATTAGAGAAATGCAAATTTAAAAAAATCTGAAGTTTCATCCCACATTCATCAGACATACAGTGATGAGGGCTTGCACCCAGTGGTAGCAGAGTCAAGAGAGAAGGGAGTATATATGAAAGATATCAAGATGATTAAAATCAACAGATTTGGCAACAGATTGTATATGTGGGGGGAAAGTGAAGAGTTGAGCATAATACTCAGGTTGCAAGTCTGGGTGACTGGGATGATGGAGCTATCCTCAACAGTAATAGGGAAGTTAGGAAGATCGGAGGGTTTGGGGGGTGGGGATGAATTCAGGTTGAATGAGTTCAAAACATCTATGAGGCAACCATTTCTATCCAGTAGGCAGTTGGACATATGAATCTGGAGGATAGGAGAGAGGTTAGGGCTGGATAAGTCAATCTGAGAAAGATCAGCATAAAGATAATTGAATCCATGGGAGCTGATGAAATCATCAAGCTAAATAGTACAAAGAGAAAAAAAGAAGAGCCAGGACAGAGTCATGTGGTCTCCCACTTACTCCCACAGTTAATGAGTGTGACCTTTGACAAAAATATAGCAAAGGAGACTGAGGAGTAGTCAGACAGGTAAAAAGAGCACCAGAATAGTGTTATGAAAAAGAATTATATAGGGATATATATATAGGGAAAAGAATTTCAAAGAGAACATAATTGACAGTATTGAAAACTGAAGAGATGACAAGAAGGACTGAAAAAAGACTGTTATATTTGGCAATTAAAGAGAATTGTAAAATGATATCCTCATTTTGGAGAGACATTTGTAACTTAAATATACTCAGTACTATTAAACTATGTGTACCATTTCATCCAACAATAGCAATACTAGCTCTTATCTATGATCTAAGGAGATTAAAGTAAGGGGAAAAGGACACATATATAGCAAAATATTTATACATCTCTTTTTGTGGGGGCAAAAAACTGGAAATTAAGGGAGTGTCAGTTATTTGAGGAATGGCTGAACTTAGGAAATATGAATATAATGGAAAACTATTGTACTGTAAGAAATGAAGGGGACCATTTCAAATAAACATGGGAAGATTTGTATCAACTGGTTAATTGAGCGGAACCAGGAGAAAATATACAATAACAAAAATATTGTAAAAACAAACAACTTTAAAAGATTCAATAATGCTATCATCATCAATATAGATCTTTAAGGTTTACAAAGAACTTTACATATTGTCTCTTTTATCTTCATAACAACCCTGGGAGATAGGTGCTATTATGATCCCCATTTTATAGCTGGGAAAAATTAAGCAAACAGCAATTAAGAGATTTGCCTTAGAGTCAAACAATTGAGTAAGTGTCTGAAGATAGATTTGAACTCGTTTTTTCCTGACTCCAGGTCCAATTCACTATCCACTGTACCACAAAATTCCAGTATACTTATCATGAAACATGATTTTCACTTCCTAACAGAGAAGTGACAGATTCAGGATATAGTCTGAGATATGTATTTGGTGTGGGGAGGGTTTTGTTTTTCTTTCTTTTGGAGGAAGATGGTTTTGGGATATTAAAAAAAAAGAAAAATATTTTTTCTTAATTAAACATTTAAATATAATTATGAGATGGAGCTTTAAAATATCTTCCAACATTAACTCCTGTTGTTTTTTGTTTTTTTTTTTCAAATTCTGGTTAATATGACCATAGATTTAGAGACAGAAGGAAGCTCAGAGGCCTTCTACCGAAGCATATAGTGGTTAAGTGACATGTCAAAGTCACCTAGGAGAAGATGTGGGAAAATTGGAACATTAATATACTGTTGGTAGAGTTGTGAATTGATCCAACCATTTTGGAAAGCAATTTGGAATTATGCCCAAAGGGCTATACAATGTGCATACCCTTTGAATCTGCAATACTACTTCTAGGGCTGTATCCCAAAGAAATCATACAAATGGGAAAAGAACCCACACATACAAAAATATTTATAGCAGCACTTGTCATGGTGGCAAAGAACTGGAAATTGAGATGATAACCATCAATTGGAGAATGACTGGACAAGCTATGGTATATGAATATAATGGAATACTATTGTGGCATAAGAAATGGTGGGCAGGCAGACTTCAGAAAAACCTGGAAAGGCTTTTATGAACTGTTGCAGAGTGAGGGGAGCAGAACCAGGAGAACATTGTACACAGCTGCAGCCACATTGTGCGATGACTAAATTTAAGAGACTTGGCTCTTCTGAGCAATGCGAGGTCCTAAGACAACTACAAAAGGCTGATGATGGAAAATGCTATCCACATCCAGAGAAAGGATTATGGAGTCTGAATGCAGATAGAAGTTTACTGTTTGCTCTCTCTCTCTTTTATTTTGTTATGTTTCTTCTTTCTTGTGGTTTATTCCATTGGTTATAATTCTTCTTTGCAACAGGACTGATGTGAAAATGTTTAATGTGAATGTATATGTACAGCCTATATCAGATTGTATGCAATCATGGGGAGGGAGGAAATGAGAGAGGGGGAGAAAATTTGGAACTCAAAAGCTTGTGGAATTGGATGTTGTTAACTAAAAATAAATAAATAAAAATAACAGAGTCACCCAGCTAATCAGTGGCAGAGGAAGGATTCATACCCAAGTCCTCCATTATCCTTTCAGTAAGTCAGACAGTCAACAAGCATTTATTAAACACTTATTACATACTAGGTCACAACAGGTCACCTCAGATGGCAATTGCAGCCATGAAATTAAAAGATATTTGTTCCTTGGAAGGAAAGCTATGGCAAATCTGACAGCATACTAAAAATCAAAGAAATTGGCTTGCTGACAAAGGACCATATAGTGAAAGCTTGTTCCAGTAGCAATGTATGGCTGTGAGAGTTTCATTACAAAGCAAAGCTGAGTGCCATAGAATCTATACACTCAAATTGCTGGAGAAGACTTTTGAGAGTCTCTTGGAGTCTCTTGGACAGAAAGGAGATCAAATTAGTCAATACTTAAGGAAATTAATTCAGGATATTCACTAGAAGGTCATATACTTAAACTGAAGCTTAAATAGTTTGGCTATATAATGAGAAGAGTGGACTCATTGGTAAAGACCTTGATGATGGGAAAGATTGAAGGCAAAAGGAAAAGGGAATGGCAGAGGATGAGATGGGTGGATGGTGCCATTGAAACAATGAACATGAGCTTGGAAAGACTTTGAGAGATAGTAGGAGATAGAAGGACCTCATATGCTAGTGTCTATGGAGTCACAAAGAATTGGGCATGACTGAACAACACAACAAATGTACCAGGTACCATATTACCTCCCAAAGTTCTTTGATTCCAAATCCATTGCTCATTAATGGGGGCAATAATTATTTCTTGCCTATTCCCCAGTTTTATTGGGAGAAAGGATCTGTGTAAACTGTGGTGAACAGCATAAAAACAGTATGCCATTATCCATTTTCTGCTATCCTAGAGTACTATGCCCTATGAACAATGTCAACTTAAAATTTCCAATTTGAAAATGAGGTTGGAAACAAAAATAAAGTTGAGAAGCTTTCATTTCTTTTGTCCTCTTAACACTCTATCAACCTCCTCAAGCAAAAGCTTTGTTTTATTTTTTTCTCCTTCTCAGGACATTGCCAGAACCATCCACTCTGCTTTTTATTTTATTTCATTTCCACCAGCATCATTATGAATGCACTGTCTTTACACAATTACTGTTATTACAAGTTCATGCTACCCTTTCGAATTCATTTTTGGATTGTGCACTCTCTTCTATCTTTTGTACTTTTCCTTTTAAAATCTGACCTTATCAGAGAGCTACATGTGCAGCCATATTGGTTTCTTCTTTTTCTTTCTTTCTCATTGAGGTTATTTGCAATTATTTCCAGCAAGCCGGAATGTCCTTTTTTATTTTGTCTTTTCCCCCGAACTAATTTCCTTTTTGTAGACTTAGTTCTTGAGATAAAATCCATCCTTAACCTAAATTTAAAAAAATCTGCTTGCTAAAATCTTGTTTACATACCTGACAGCACTCAGTCTTCTATTCCTTTGCCCTCTTATTTTATTTTTCTATTCTTCCTCTTTCCTACTTTTCTCTTCTTTCTTTCCTCTATATACCCATCTTTCCTGTCTCTCTCACCAATAAGCCAGCATCAGGCTTGAAGACTTGGGTTTTAAAGAAGCTCATTCTTTAAAGGAACTCGCTGTCAGTTTCTATGGCAGGGGGTATAGTTACTTTTTTCTTTTTTTTTTAAAGCAATTGGGGTTAAGTAACTTGCTCAAGGTTACACAGCTAGTCATTATTTATGTGTGGGTGCTCATTTTCTGAGGCCAGATTCAATCTCGGGTCATCTCAACTCTGAGGCCGGTGCTCTTACTCACTGCGCCACCTAGCCACCCCTAGTTACTTATTTCTAAGGAAATCCATTTTATATTTTTTGAAATAGATATTTCCAGATACTACAACCTCTGTCCTTACCATATAGTAAGTAGATGGATTTCAATATAATATGGTGTAAAAAGGGTTTATAAAACACTTCTGCCCAATATCTGATAGATACTCTCTCATTCCTTTGGGATATAAGTGGAAGGAGTCAAGCAGGATTTTGGTACGGTTGATCATCAGCACAGCTATAGAATTGGGGTGTTGTATGGTAGGGGTCTTTCCTTTTTTAATCTATTAGAGTATTTCTCTTGTTCTCTGACTGTTTAGGGTGGTAAGACAGAAGAGGGAAAGACTAGTCTGTTTATAACTTTGCTGCCAAAGTCCATGAGGTCTGGGCATAACTTTTATCACTGGTGTGCATCTCTCATGTGTGATGAACTCATGCCACAGTATCAATGAAGGTTATATCCCTGACTCATCCCTTTGTACATCACTTCTATTTCCCTAAATGCCACTTCACAGAAAAGAAGAAAGAAAGAAAGAAAAAATCTACTCCAAAAAAAGTCTGACATAAGTAGATAATCAAAAATAATAATCTAAGAAGGATCCATCCCTCACATCCCACTATTTACATGATTGTGAAGGAGTTTCTCCACTTTTCTTCTCATACATTAATATACAGAATGAAGATTTTTGTAATACACAGACCTGATTGCCTAGGCTAAAGGACTTCTCAAGGTGATCCACCCTACAGTCAGCCTCCAATCTGTACACTACTTTGGCTACCTGTAGGGTGCACTACAGTTCACCACTGGCAATCTTTAACTCTGTCTAACTTACCCAATAACCACACAGTCAGTGGTATATTAGGAGAAAAAAAATGAATGGAAACTATCATTTATGCTAAATAAAGAGGTTTGGGTAAACCATGTCACTGGAATACCCCCCAAATAATCTGTAATTTCATCGATATGGGTACTTCTTCCCAAGATTCAGTTGGCAATGCATTATGTCTGCCTACCCCATGAGACTCTTGTTAACATCCCTTCATAAATCCACCACGAGCTATCCAACCAACATTCTGGGGAGTGGAAGAAAGAGATGTTCTTCACACTTTGTTGATAACACAAGATAGTGATAGAGAATCAGGGCTTTCTAGTATTCATCCCTCAGTTTCACCATGTAAGCAAGTCTCTCTCCTCTTTTGATCATTCAATTCATTTGTTGGACAACATCTTTTTATACACCACAATATGTGAAACTGTAATCATGACAAAATTCTGCACTAGGTAATAGGGTATGACAGTCAGCTTGGTGGTAAAGAAGTAGAGCAAATAACACAGGTAACATTTGGTTCAAAAGATTATATGAGACTCTCTCTCCATTGGTGGAGACTAAACTCAATTTCCCACATTTGTGAGAGGAGTAGGCAGAATTGATGAGAGCTGAAGAGAAGAGAGATCTGGGCTTTTCTGGATTCTAGCTTTGATAAAGATACACCATTCCAAAATCTCTTCAAGGTCACTGAAAGAACAGAAAGACTCTGGGAAAAAGCTGTCATGGAAAAGAGCTGACAGTCTCTATAATGTCCCTAGCCTTAGCTTGCTACACTACAAATTTTGAGTAATTTCCCCTTGGATGATATCTCAGGTTCTCTCCCTTCCCCCTCTTCCACCTCCCCTGGCCCCTTCTCTCTCCCTTCCCTCTCTTGCTCCCTCTTCCTCTCACAGAATTATCTCACTCTCAATGAGAAAGCTCATTCATTTTATTTTCTCTGGTATATATTTTCCTATGTATAATTCCTCTGATTTCTGTTTTGCTATAGACTTGGATAAATGGGTCTGTTTTCTATTTGCTATTTGTTTGTTGTGGAACATGAATTTGGTGAAAAGTCAAGCCTTAGAGATATAGATAGATAACTAGATAGATGATAGATAGAGAGAGAGATGGATAGATAAATAGATAGATAGACAGATAGATGGAATATGTAATGAATTCAATAAAATGAAAAAATATATATATATATATGTATTTGTCTCACTTGGGACTCTGCTTCCTTATTAAAGAATGGTGATCAGGGGAATGGCTTGTACCAAAAAATTACTTTCTCTAAACTACCAATATTTGAGGGAGCAGATAAGTATAATTCTAGACCAGTACCCACTATCTGTGAAGAGTAACATAGTTAGTCTTTGGTCTCAACCTCCTGCTTCCCTTTCTAGCAGCAATCACAGTCTCCCCTGGAGAAAAGGGGACAGAGGAGATGCTAGAAATATCCATTCAAGCCTCCTTTGAGCCACCTATAAACAGATATATAACCTACATGATAAAAAAATTCAGCAACATCCCCTGTAAACATGCACGCGCACACACACACACACACACACACACACACACACACACACACACACACCCCCCACTATTACTTACACATACTATTTACACATACTGGTTGATGCCTTCTATCTAACCATTAGACTAAGAATGATATACAAGAGAAAGGAGAACTTTTGCCTGAAAGACAGATAATAATACTAATGTATTCTAGTGATGAAAGGCAATTAGCAAGCCTCAAGGGAAAGGACCTTAATGGGGAGAAGGCATGGCCAAATTGTGAGCTGCAAGAGCAAATGGGCTATCTTTTGAGTCAAATCAAGGTCTATGGGGTACCCAAATCTAAGGGGAGACAAAGGATCATAGATCATAGATTGGATTGGGAAGGGATAAATTCAAGCCATCATTTTGCAGATGAGAAAACTCAGCCATAGCAAGGGTAAGTGACTTGTCCATGATAACAAAGCTAATAAGTATCTGGACTATAAGGATGGACTTAAATTTAGTCTTTCATGACTCTATATTCAGTACTTTGTCTACTATACAAGGCTGTCTTTCAGGAGTCAGAAAAAGAATAATCCCCAAACTAGAGAAGACAGCCCAGAACACATCAAGGAGAAAAGACAACAAAGGGAAAAAATAGGCACCAGCAAGAAGAGATACATAGCATTCTTTCTCCATGGTGACAGACTTTCCATGGCCTCTACTTGTTCTGTTATGTCTATGTTACTTTGAACAAAGACAACCATCAAAAGGGCTTACATTGTTGTGGCCAAATATTCACTTTATCAGCCCTGAGCTAAATTATTCTACATGGAAAAAGGTAAAGTTTTCTTTTTTTTAAATTTGACTTTAAAAAATCAATTTTACACCTATGAGATGGAGGAGGTATGGTTAGATAATGGTTTTGAAAAAGGTCTGAGATTTTTAGTGGATTCCAAGTTCAATAAGACTCAACACTATAATAAAGACTCAACACTTTAACACGATCTGGGGCTGCATTAGGAAGTCCATGGTGTCTAGAACTAGAGAATTGAGAGTCCCATTATACTCTACCTCAGGCTTCATCCTGGGTATTTATCATGTTCAGTTCTGGATGCCACAGTAAAAGGACATTACTAAGCTGAAGAGTTTCCAAGAGAAAGGCTACTATGATGGAAAAGGCCATCCAGGATATATAAGGATGAAGAGAAGGAACTGTGAATGTTAACTTCAAGTCAAGAAGATTTAGGAGAGACACGATAATCATCTTTAAATATTTAAAGAATTGTTATGTGAAGGAGGAATGCCTTGTTCTGTTTGGCTCCAGAGAGTAGAATCAAGAGTAATGGAAGAAGTTGATATAAAGGCAAAATTTTAGATTTGATGTTAGGAAAGTCTTCCTGATGGTTGGAGATGAAAAATAGTAGAATGAGCTACTTCTAGAGGTAGTGGTTGCCCCTCCTTGGAGGTTTTCAAACAGAGGCTGGACAGACATCTACTGGGTGTGTAAGCTGGGATTCCTTTCTGCTATACATTAGACTGGATGGTTCGTGATGTCCCTTCTAACAGGTATGTAGGGGGTGCTGTCGAGGGTTAGCTCTAAGGGGTCTGCCATGGGCTCAAATTCAGGCCAAGGACCCCCTTGAGCCTGTTTTCCACCCACCTGGACCCAGTAACTCAAGATGTTGCCTCACCTCCCCCCTCAACACTCCCCACAAGGGAGGCTTGGAACATTCTGACTGTCCCTGAAATCCTGGCTGCTTGAGTGACATGGATAAAGTAGTGATGCATGAGATAAGAAAACAGAGAAGTGTCCCAAGGGAATGGCCTCCTAAAGGTTGCAAGCTAGGCACCTCATGTAGCAAACAACATGAAGTTTCCCATGAGAAAGTATGATGTAAGTGCTTTAGCTATAGTATATAAACCTGAACCCTCAGATGCTTATTTGAGATTTGCTTGGCATGCAATAAACATATGAACGCAATCTGCGCCTGGCCCATGGACTCATTATTCAAGCTTCCACATTTTATATGGTGCTGCCTGTGCAGGTTACACTTGTAAATGCTGTAATCCTGTAATAATATCTCCATGAATATGCTCCACCCCATCTGAGAGTCCAAGAGGGGTAGAGAAAGTCTGAATGCAGTGGAAAGAGAAATGGATTTGGAGTCAGAGGACCTAGGATCCAATTCCAAGTCTGACAATTTCTACCTGTGTTACCTTGAGTAAATTACTTCACCTCTCTGGGTCTCAGTTTCCTTATTTGTAAAATAATGGGGTTGGACTAGCTTGACCTCTAATTTCCCTTCCAATTTGAAATCTATTACCTTAAGTCAAACAGCTTCCTTCTAAGATGCAAAACAGGCAGAGAAGACCCAATGAGGCAGAGATATGGGAAACCTTTCTAGGAAACACTCCCGTCCTTTTGACTGGAACAAATCTACTTCTAAGTGATTACCTAACATTTTCTATCATTTTGGTGGGGTTTCTTTTTTTGACAATTTATAAATGCATACAGAAACAACCTGCCTCCCTTTATATTCATGTATTCCAGCACATAACGTCTGATTTTCTGCATGGCAGGAGTCAACCAAGCTCCCATTCTCCTTTTTCCCTGTTCACCGTTCTAATGCATTTCATGATTTAGTTTCTTTGGTGTGCATTTCAAAATGACACATTTGATCAGTTCTTTAGGTAATATTGATGTTTTGCCCTTTTAAATGTGTCATTTGATTTTCTGATGCTATTCTCCATCTGCTTTGGTAACACTTTCATTTAGCTGCAATTTATTATTCGGTCCCCAAAGGTTTATGTAAGGACTTTAGCTTCAAGTTTTTTGGTCTCTCATTCTTCCCCCCCCTCCCCATACCTCCAGCTCTTTCCCTGCTCTGTCTCCTCCTTGTAGCGCCCTCTTCATTTCTTATATTCTGAAAACTGTGAGCATGTGACTGAATCCTTCACCATGTGAACCAGAGATGCTGTTCTCTCCTTCATCTCAGTCTTCTTTAAGTATTTCATTGTGCAGACCCATTGCCCTTGCTCCACTATCTCCCATGGATTCAATCAAAGAACATTTTTAAAAGCAGGCACGTAGAGCTGCTATTTTACATTTCTGACATGTTTTTATGGCCTTTGGATAAGATATTTCCAAACAGTTATTCCAAATTTTCTGTAGGCAGTAGCAAAGCTTGTATGTTCTCTGTTCTTTTTTCTTTGTTTGACTTTCTTTGGCTTTTTCTTACCAGACATGATTATATTTACCTTACATCCTTGGCAGGTTAATTTCCACATTTCTGATCTCTTCACCTCCCCTGCAAGTACAGTAAATGCAGATGTTAGAAACACACAACGGGGTCGAGAGACTGATCTGACTTAAGTACATGCCAATTTCTTCCTCATGAAACATTTGAAGAATAGAGAGGATAGGGTCAAGCAAATAATAAAAACCCCTCTGTTCCACGTTTCCAATTGTCAGTTCAGATTCTCTTAAACCATAAATTCCTTTGAGAGGTGCCTAAACAGTTGTACTGTCTAATAAGTGAGATACCACTTTGTTTTTTTGTTTGGAAGGATCCCCACAAAGTAAATGTAACAGCTCAAAGAAACATAGGTTGTTTTTTTGTTTAGTTTAGTTTAGTTTTGTTTTTTAGAAAAGACACTGGTGAGAATTTCAGCACTCATCATTAAGGGCTAACATTTTCATAAAAGCAATCTCAAAAACTAATGGAATGCTGAGTAACTTATAAGAAAGTCAGGAAGACAGGTCAAAAGTTCCTTATTCCAACCTGTTTCTCTAGTTATGCTAAATAGTATTACTAAATAAAACTCCCATAAAGTGATTTGAGCAATGTAGCTTAGGGTATGGTATGGTAGGTTTGGAAGAAGTGCAAAAGGATTTTCCCTTTCTGCCTCCAAGAATAGATTGGATTTGGAGAAAAGAAGCTGAGAAAGAAAAAAAGTTTGTTTTCTAAATGCCTTAAAAATAAGGACTTAAAGTCTAACCTTCCCTAGTTGACTGACTACAGCTGTGGGTCTGAATCACAAAGTAGCTGATATATACCCTTGATGCATTAACTAAAAGAGCTATCAGACCCCTTCTAGGTGGAAAAGGCACTGAGTAGTTGTAATTCAGTAGAGAACCAGAAGATGGTAGTAAGAGAGAATTGTGAACCCCATTGCCATTATATGCCTGCTGAGCAGAAAAAAATATTGACTGACAGAGGACTTCAGTAATGTATAGTCACAAAGAAAGCAGATCATAGTCTGATGACATTATTGGACAAGTAGGTGACATTTGATTCAGCAAGGCAGTAAGCAACATCAGAGGTTGAGAATTCTTCCAGTAGGGACACCAGTCTGAATTATTCTGGCTATATCTGTTCTCCCATTATGGGTGTTCTCAAACATGTCTCTCTCTTACCATGTTTGTTCTTTTCCCTATGTGTACAAGTTAGTAAAATCATTTTATTTCATCGGTCATTACAAGCCAAGCCAGGGAGAAGTATTAGTTTGTATACTGAGAAAGGAGTCACATAATCCATTTCCCACAGGTATATGAGAAATATAATTAGATTGTGTTCACAACTGGTCAGCAATTGATCTTGGGTGCAGTTGGTTTTTTTGTAGGGAGGGGGCTGGGACTTCCTATTTTGCTAGTCTGTCATTGGTCTTAGGTATGCAAGTTGGAAAGGGATCTCTGTTTGTCTCTTGGTTTGCCTTGCCCTATATCTGGAGTGAAGGAAAGCAAAACATAGAGATGAGATGTGTCTGCCCATTTTCATGGAAATGGAGGCTTATTCTAATGAAACATTATTCAAGTCAAGCAAGTAAAAATACATTTTCTCCACCTTTCTGTCCCTGACACAATAGCAACATAAAACTACAATAAAAGTTCTGTTATCCAGAATTCTATTGATTGGGACCTTCCACTAATCACTCTATTTGTGGTATAATGCCAACAGATTAACATTCTATATCTGCCCCCCCTGAACTGACCATAATGATATAGTAGGAACTTAATAAAAGTTTGCTGAATGAGTGAATCAATGAATGAATGTTCAATAAAATGATCCTGAAGTGACTTCTGAATTATTCAACAAAGAACAAATTTGGTGCAGTATATTTCCATTATAGTCTAATTCTTTGGAACTAAGTTATCTATCTTGGATCTGTAGTCTCTCTCTCTCTCTCTCTCTCTCTCTCTCTCTCTCTCTCTCTCTAACTAGACCTTTGAATTTAGTGCTACAGGGAACTCATAGTGAGTAAATTCCCTCTACAAAAGAAGATTAGCATTTGCTTTGCCACTTAGGGTCCTAGATTTAGAGATGGATGGGCCCTTGGAGGGTATCTAATCTGATCCATTCATTTCACAGATGAGGAAGCTGATGCACAAAGAGATAATCCGAGGTCTCACAGTTAGCATGTATCTGAGGCCAGACTTGAACCAAGGCCTTCCTGACTCCAGGACCAGTTCTCTACACTCTATGCCATGCTGCCTTAATGGATCTTTCTAAACTAGTATACATAGTTATAAATGGGACTATCCTGTAGTCTAACCTCATTAGAAAGCTAGATGAAAAATTTCTTGAGGACAGGAACCTTTAAATACATGTAGCATACAGCAAGCCTCAACAATCCCCCCTCCCCCACCAATGCTTGTTGAAAAAGTGAATGAGTGAATTCCATTTTCTTTCCTCTCTATATTGTAAATAGGGAAACTGATGCATTGAGAGATGATTCGATGCCTGGACAAGGCCTTTTGAGGTTTTTTTTTTTTGACACTTCTAAAAGGTCTAACCTTTTTTTTTTTACTCTGGACTTTATTCCTCTACATGGAAGGTATATTTGGAGTCACTCACTGTACCCCAAGGAATGTTAGACTTAGGGACCCTTGGCTTTTTATAAAACAAGAAGATGCAAAGGGTGCTGTCCCATTTTCAAACAACAATATAGCTCCCTTTTCTGTTCTTTAAAATCAAAGAAGAATAAAGAAAAGAAAGGAAAAGGAAGAATGAGAAAATTTTATTGCAGGTGCATTGGCATTATTCTTTGATTAATCAATGCTGGACAGGACTCCTGGCTAATCTCATTAGCTAATAGTGCTTCTGGGCAATTACTCTGATGAGTGCAATTATCCTCAAATTTCAGTGTGCGTGTGTGTATGTGTGTGTGTGTGTGTGTGTGTGAGAGAGAGAGAGAGAGAGAGAGAGAGAGAGAGAGAGAGAGAGAGAGAGAGAGAGATGGAAGCTTTGGTGTCTGCTTAGTGTACTGCCATTTTCTCAACCCTTTGATGATCCTTTGGGTAAGACTTGAAGGAGTTGGGCTTTTTGTTCGTTTTTTTGTTTCCCCCGTTTTTCCCCTGGAAAGCCTATAGAGGGGAAACATTTTTCTGAAGTCCTTTCACTTAAGGCTCAAGATTTTCTCATCTTAAAGGGGAAATATGCTTTCACTAATGTCTAACATCCTCTTAAGTTACCTCTCTATATTTCTCCTCCCTTTCTCTGTCAAACAGAAAAATATCGCCTCTATCCAATGCCCCCACTTCCCTTTCTCTTACTCATTCCTCAGACCTTTGTAATCCAGCTTCCAACTTCAATCATTCAACTCAAACTGTTCCCTCCAAAGTTACCAGTGCTCTCAACTGCTAAGTCTAAAGTTTTGTTTTTCCTCAATCCTCTCCTTTCTTAACCTATTCATTGCATTTGACACTATTATTCACCTTCTTCTCTGGGATGCTCTCTCTTCTCAGTTCTTACATGACCCTACTCTCTCTTGGTCCCCCTCCCATGGTTAACCTGCCTTCTCAGTCCCTTTCTATGGTTCATCAGCACCATCATTCATAACTTTCACTTGTATGGTACTATAAAAGTTTGCAAAGTGTTTTGCATATATGATTTCATTCAATCTTCCTAAAAGTCCTGTGAGTTGGTTGCTATTATTATCCCTATTTTTATGGATAAGTAAATTGGGGCTGAATTCAGTTAAGTGACTTGCCCAGGGTCATATAGCTACATCTCATCAGAGCAGAATTTAAACTGAGGTCTTCCCAACTCCAAGGCCTGTGCTCTATCTACTATGCTATGATGGCTCATCCCACCCTCTACAGCTGTGGGTGTTCCTGAAACCTCGGTCCTAGGCCCCCAAATATTTTCTCTGCATTCTCTCTCAGTAACATTATCAACTCTTCATGAGTTTTAACTATCATCTCTCCTCAGAATACTCATAGATCTATAACTCTAGATCCAGTGTCTTTCCTGAGCTTCATACCTGTGACTGCTACATGTTTCAGATATCCCAGAGACATATCATAGTCAACATATTGAAACTAGAACTCATTCCCTCCTTTCCCCAAACCTGTTCTGTTCCTGTAAGGAAACCACCATTCTTTTAGTAAGCTTCATAACCTTGGGGTTCTCACTCTTCTGTTGTTCACACTCAATATAGTTGATTGTTAAGTGTTATCAATTCCACCTCCATGACATACTGCTATCTGACCCCTTTCTACCTACCCAAATAGCAATCACTTTAGTTCAGGCCCTTATCATCTCTTGCTAAGGTTTTGTAATGATCCCTCTATTGAGACTGCCCACTCTAGCCCATTCTCACTGCCAAAGTAAGTTTTATTAATCCCAGATCTGATCATGTCACTCCCCCATTCAATAAACTCCAGAGATTTCCTATTTCCTCTAGAATAAAATATACCATCCTCTGTTTAGGTTTGTAAATGCCTAATAATTTGTTCCCAATCTATCTTTTCAGTATCATTATACATTATCCCCCCTCCCACATTTTTCCATCTAGTCAAATTGACCTTATTTCTGTCTCATACACTGTATCTATCCCTGTCTTTATACTGTCTTTCTCTGATGCCTGGAATTCACTCCCCCCTAACCTCCAACTCATGGAATCCCTCTCTTCTTTTAAGATTCATTTCAAGTATCCTTTTTTTTTTTTTTTTTTTTTTGCTTTTTGGAGGTCAACTGGGGCTAAGTGACTTGCCCATGGTCACACAGCTAGTTTTTGTATTAAGTGTCTGAGGCCAGATTTGAACTCAGGTCCTCCTAACTCCAGGGCTGGTGCTCTATTCACTGTGCCACCTAGCTGCCCCAAGTACCCCCTTTTTTATGGAAAGCCTTCCTGATCTCCTCAACCATTATTGCCCTCCCTCCTTGCTTTACTCACCTTTCACTTTACCACTGTGGCCCAGTTCTTGCTTTGCTAAATTCCTTCTCGAACCTCCATTTTAAGGAAAGACCAAACCAACTATCTTGAATTCTTTGAATTTTACCACCATACTGTAACAGCAAGCACCTTAGCATACCCAAGCAACTGCTAGCACAGGTTCTTTGACCTGCTTTACCAGAGGAAAGCAAATTTAAAGGGGTCAACAATCTTTAATTGAATATATATATATATTTGTGTGTGTACACATACACATATATGTATATACATGTTGTATGCATGCATATATGATTGTGTGTCCATGTGTATTATACATGTTATGTGCCTATGCATATATGTGTATATATTGTGCATATCTATGCTTGTTATTACTTCTACTCTGCTCTCCAGAATGCCATTTCTTTGCATGTAGAGATTATTTCATATACTGTATTTATATCCCCAGAGCCTATCAAATAATAAGTGTTTAATAAACGCTTCCTGATTTTCATTCCTAATAACCTCCCAACCAAATACATAAAATAACCTCCCAACCAAATACTTGATAAAACTTGAAAAAATTTCCAGAAATTTCCAGTCAAGCTGAAGTAATGGGCCTCCAGGTTACAATAAGAAATCTAAGTAGCGTTTGGGCCCATTCCATGAAAACCCCAGTGGACTCAGCCATGTCGCCCATAGAATAATAGATTTCAGAACTAAAAGGGACCTAAGAGACCTCCTAAGACAAATTCTCATTTTGCAGAAAAGAAAAGAAAATGTGATACAGAAGGAAGATAACTTCATTTGGAGCCTGAGGACCTGGGCTCAGACCCCAGCAGCTCTCCAACCTGCTACCTGTATGGGCTTAAGAAAACCCCTCCGTTTTTTTCTGGATCTTTGCTTTCTCCTTTCTAAAATGAGATCATCTCTCTGCCCTTGGAGGGGCCTTCTCATTCTAAATCTGTGATCTCCTGAAAAGTGACCTGCTGAAGATGGCCCAGGGAGCTAGTGGCAGGATTAAGACTAGAGTCCGGTTCTTTAGATTCCCAACCCAGACATCTTTCTATTTTGCTCTATCATTTCCTTCATTGTCTTCTCTTTCCCCAAGAAGAGTAAAATGGGAAGGAAATAAGCATGCTACCAAGAAGTCTGCACCCACTGCTTGTTGATTAGTGTAATTAAGACCTCTGAGAAAAGCAGTTGGAACTCTTTTGTCTCCTACTTCCCCTCATCCAGAGCTACATCCCAAATTTTCTTCCCTCACCTCTTCCTCTTCCACTAAAATTACAGTATAGGATGGCGGATGGCTGCATCTGGGGACAGGAAGGCCCAGGTCTGTACATCACCTCTAACACTAACCATGTCATATTGAGAAATTAGATCTATTTATTTTTTTGCTTTTTGAAGGAGGGAAGGCAAGGCAATTGGGGTTGACTTGAGCAAGGTCACACAATTAGTACATGTTAAGTATCTGAGGCTGGATTTGAATTCAGGTCCTCCTGATCCCAGAGCTGGTGCTCTATTCCTGTGCCGCCTAGCTGCCCCCATATTGAGAAATTAAATTAGCTTTTCTTATCTTTGGTTCCCTTGTGTAAAAAATGGGAATAATAATGGCACCTGCCTCACAGGGTTGCTATGCATGTCAAAGGAGATAATATATGCAAAGTGCTTTACAAGCTTCCTAATGTTACAGAAATAGATGAGTTGTCCCTGTCATTGTTACCATCAGCGTTGTTGTGGTTACTAGCATGGTATAGTGGATAGAGACCTAGCTTTAAAGCCCCGAAGACCTGAGTTCAAATCCTACTTCTGACACATTCTGACACTATGGCTTCAAGTAAGTTAATTCACCTCTGTGCTCTATGAAAATCTAAGACTAGAAGTTGCAGAGAAGGCATCAACATACAATGGAAGAGAGAATTTCTTCACCTGAGAGCTCCTTATAGTGCTACCTTTACTGGGATAGTTTATTACTGTTCTCCTTTAAACATCAAGAAAATGGGACTATTCTGTTATATACCATTCAGCTTAGTATATGAAGACGATTTCATTTCATCCTTTCTCTGGTAGCAGCATGCCCAGTTGCATTTAGACCCAGAACACATCCTCCTCACCCTGCAGACTAATGACACTCAGCTGTTAGAGGCTGGCTCTTCTATTGCAGTGGATTTTAGCCACTAAGTTTAAATGGCTGTTGTCAATTCAATAACCCCCCTGGACACTAATGGAACCTGCTAAATGAATTCTCTTATTATGAAAACATCATTTTTCATTAGCTCTTAAGCAATCTTGAATTTGATTTTTTTTTAGTGTCTGGTTGCAAAAAAAAAAAAAAGCTGAAGCACCTTAGTTATGTCCAAACTCTAGTCTTGTTATTGTTTTAAATAGACTTTCCAGGGAGAGAACCATCAAGCATGACTCAGGAAATTTGCTGCTGAAGTGTATTATTGTCTAGCCATGGATGCCCTATCACCCTCTTGCCCTCATTTGGAAAAGGAAGTATTAAGTCCCACCTGAGCCAAAGGCAGTTAATATTAATGATGAATGCAATGGCAAATATATGGAGTTTTATTCTCCCCTTTAACCTGTCTTAGTAATGGCTATTATCATTATCATAATTATTTTAAAATGAGGCCCTGTGCTTTTTTCCAGCAACTCTGGTTTAATCTTGCTGTCTCTAGATATTTAGAAAAGTCAGTGATGTTTTGCCCCTAGCTTATGTTTAAAAAGGTGGAGAGAAGGAATTTTTTCTTTACCTAATGTAGAGACAGTGACAATAAGTCAACTAGAGTATTCACATTTTTCAGGCCCTAGCAGGGGGATGTCATTTTTTTCCCTTTAAGTCTAAGAAATGGGGAAGTTGGACTGCCCTATAAGTACCAAAACATTAGATTATGACCACCATCATCAATATCCTTATTGCCATTATTTTGGGTGATAATTTTCTTAGTTATAGAAAAGGAAAATGAATAGCCTTTTCATCCTTGTGGAAGGCTTAACTAGAAGATATATCTAGTGGTAATGAGGATTGCATAAAGAATATTAAGATTAAAAGAACTTATATTTTCCTTTATCCTTTTAACAATCTCCAGATGTATTTCCTAAGGGTTGCCTTCTAAATCTTTTTTGTACAATAAGCTGTAAATCCTGGAACCAGCAAGCTTCTGGTTTGGCTCAACGTAGCCTTTCATGTACAATATGTACAGCCTGAATAATGGCAGAAAATTATTCAGGGGATAATTACAGCAATTGATCTTGAGATGTTTTGTGGCGTCCTTCATAGATCATTCTTCAAAGCCTTTTGGAGAGATGGTGTCTGTGGAGTCTGCTAGAGGCAAGAGAGCTTACAGGGCCCTAATACAAAATAAATAGCCAGCAGGCGTTGCAGCCGGCACCAGAGAAGGAAAGAAAGAAAGAAAGAAAGAAAGAAGGGAAGGAGGGAGAAGGGGAGAAGGAAGACTTCAAGGAGGTCTCAGTTCTCATCCATAAGAAATGAGCTATTTCTGAGTCACCTGACTCACACAGTATGTCCCCTGTCTTCCATATGTTCCACTCCTGGCCCAGATGTTATCTTGATGGTAAGTCCTTATATACCCAAGAAGAGGGAGGGACCCCAAAACAACTCCATTAGATTTTTAGGAACTCCCTCAATTGAGGAACTACCTCGACTACATTCACTGGACCACATGCACTCCTACACACATATACTTCCTCCCCCCCAACACACATATAATACACAAACACATAACACACACACACACACACACACACACACACAGACTTCCTTTTCCTTTTGTGTATGTGTGTCCCATAAAGGGATGGAAACAGGTCAGCACAAGAATGTATATGCCAGCATTCAGTTCAGAAACCGATGGTGACTGTTATTTCATAAATGGATCTACTACACACAAGGAAATGCATGGAGTAGAAAGGACAGGCAGAGGTTGAGGAAAAGTTCATTTTTCTTTTGAATGGTAGTTTGCTCTTGGGTTGACTGGTACATACCCAGGATTAGGACATAGCTAAAGAGACAGTGACAATTTGTAGTTAACTTATTAAAGGGAAAGGTTCATGGTTGAATAGCATGAAAAGCAGTGGGACAACTCAATCTCAATTATCCTAGCTAGCAAAAAACAAAAATGGCTCACACTGTTATTAACTTAAATTCCATTCCCCACACTATACTATACATACTTTTTAAAGGTTTGGGAATCAGAATTTTCCTGTTTTTATCTTGAAAGCTTAATGAAGACAGAAAGTTTACAATTTTTACAAATGGGTTTGGCAGAAAATACGTCTGCTGTAAGAACTGGCAAAAGTGATCAATGAGTCATGGTCAGTGTTCCTTAAATGACTGTAAAGAAGTAGACAGTTTGGGTCCAAAGGACTGGAGTATGAATATCATCATCATACACATAAACATTGATACACACGATCATTTCATCAAGAACAGGTTATCCCAGATTCATCTCATTTCTTTTCTTTCTTTTTTTACAGGACTACTAAACTAATAGATAAGAAAAAGTAATATGGATCTACTTATTAAGGGTTAGCAAAGTTTTTGATAAAATATCTCACATTCCTGTAACCCCTCATTTGGCAGCTTCCCCATTTCCCACTTGTATTAGCAGGTTAGGTCACCAGAGGACAGCTAAATACTGCTTTAGAAATTCTAGCCCCTAAGGGGCTGCTACTGCTCTCAGTGGTCTAGTGGCAACATTAACGGACTAGGTTTCCTATTACTGTAAATCATCGACCCTCATTAGTCTTCCCCATTGACAATCAGCTAGCAGTCACAATTATATTTTAAGAAAGGGCATTTACTAAGCAGGTAATATAAGAACAGTTGACACAAACAAGAAGTGATGTCTATGTCAGCAAAACTTGAGTTCAAATTTAGCCTCTGTTATTTACTAGCTATGTACTGTGGGACAAGTCACTTAATTCTTTCTGAGTCTCTTCATCTGTCAAAAGGGGGCAATGATAATACCTACTTCCCGAGGTGCTTGTGAGGATGAAGTGAGTTGCTTATATAATTAAATACTTTCTCTTATCTTCTCTCTCTCCCTCTCTTCGCTCTCTTTCTCTCTCTATATATAAAATGCATTGTATACAGTATATAATTAAGTACTATCATATATAATATTAAATAATTCTAATAATAAACATAAAATTTACATATAAAATACAAATATATATAAATAAATAATAAAATATAAATAAGATAAATATTTAAAAGTATCTAATTGTATATATAGTATATACCACATATAGTACATATATAAGTATATAATTGTATATATTATACATAATTATATCATAATATATATAGTATGATTATATACTGTCATATATGATGTTTAATAATTATAATAACAAATATAATAATAAATATGATGACACTATTACAAAATATTCCCCTGAAACCAAGGACCCACTTTCCTTTTCCACACAAAAGATCCCTAGGAAGAGTAGAATACAATTTGTAGTAAGAAGGCAGTGTCATAATTTTGTGGAGGAGATGTATGGCAGAGATACCTCAGACCTCCAGGTTGCTTTAAGTCCTTTTCTCCTTTTGCAGAGTCCTCATGAGGTATAGCTGGCTTCTAGGCTCTGAGAGTTGGGACTTTGTTTATAGCCATCAGCTCTTTATATTATGAAGGCTTATGATCCCTGAAACTGTTACCAGCTCTGGATGACTGTATTTCCATATCTGTCATCAGAAACTTCTTCTATTGTCATCCTTTACCACTGTGGTGGCCATTGCTATTGTCTCCTCTGACTTCTGCTACCAACTTTGTTCTCTGTGGCGGAAGGGGGTGGAGGGGAGGAGAGGAGAAACATATGCTTTCCCATTCCTTGAAAGTGATTCTTTCCTTCTGCTTCTAGTGAACGCCAAATGGCAGATGACGCAGGTGCTGCAGGAAGTGTGGGAGGCCCTGGGGGCCCTGGCTTCGGAGGCTGGGGAGTCTTCTGTGGTGGCTTCGGCAGTGGGGGCTGAAGTCGAGTATGGGGAGGAAAGGCCGAAGACAAGGAGTGGGTTCCTGTCACTAAGCTGGGCCGGCTAGTCAATGACATGAAGATCGAGTCTTTGGAAGAGATCTATCTTTTCTCGCTTCCTATCAAGGAGTCTGCGATCATTGATTTCTTCCTGGGATCTTCACTGAAAGATGAGGTTCTGAAGATCGTGCCTGTTCAGAAACGAATTAGAGCTGGACAACATACCAGGTTCAAGGCTTTTGTGGCCATTGGTGACTACAGTGGTCATGTTGGTCTGGGTGTCAAGTGCTCCAAGGAAGTGGCCACAGCTATTCGTGGTGCTATCATTCTGGCCAAGCTGTCCATCATTCCTGTGAGAGAATACCCTTCCCCAATATGTTCTCTCTTATATCCTCCCTCATTGCCCCCCCCCCCCGCCCCCCGCCAACTTTCTAGTAGGGCAAGATGGATTTCTATACTCTAGTGCCTGTATATCTTATTTCCCAGTTGCATGTAAAAAAAAACAAACAAACATTTTTTAACATTTGTTTTTGAAACTTTGAGTTCCAGAGTCTTTCCCTACTTCACTCCTCACCCACCCCCACTGGGAAGACAAACAATTCAACAGAGGCTGCACATGTATAGTTACACAAAACATCTCCATAGTAGTTGCATTGTGAAAGACTAACTATATTTCCCTCCATCCCATTCTGCCACCCCCACACTTATTCTATTTTTTTCTTTGACCCTATCCCTTTTCAAAAGTGTTTGCTTCTAGCTACCCTCTCCCCCAATCTGCCCTCCCTTCTATCATCCCCCTTTCATCCCCTTTCCCCCTGCTTTCCTGTAGGGTAAGATACCCAATTGACTATGTATATTATTCCCTCCTTAAGCCAAATTCAATGAGAATAAGGTTGACCCATTCCCTATCATACTCCTGCTCTTCCCCTTCATTGTAACTGTGTTCTCTTGCCTCTTTTATATGAGATAATTTACCCTAATCTATCTCTCCCTTTCTCCTTCTTCCAATATATTCCTCTCTCACCTCTTAATTTTATTTTTTAGATATCATCCCTTCATATTCAACTCATCCTGTGTCCTCTGTCTATGTATACATGTATACATATATGCACAAATTCACATATATATTTGTATACACGCATACACCCTCCTATACATACATATATATATGCATGTAAACATACATATACATATATATTCCCTTGAACTATCCTAATATTGGGAAGAGCCTCATGAGTTACAATGATCATTTTTCCATGTAGGAATGTGAATAGTTCAACTTTAATAAGTTCCTTATGATTTCTTTTTCCTGTTTGCCTTCTCATGCTTCTCTTCTTCTTATATTTGAAAGTCAAATTTTCTCTTCAGCTCTGGCTTTTTCATCAAGAATGCTTGAAAATCCTCTATTTCATTGAATGACCATATTTTCCCCTGAAGCATTATACTCAATTTTGCTGGATAGGTGATTCTTGGTTTTAATCCTAGCTCTTTGACCTCTGTAATATCATATTCCAAGCCCTTTAATCCCTTTAATGTAGAAGCTGCTAGACCTTGTGTTATCCTGATTGTGTTTCCACCATACTCAAATTGTTTCTTCCCGACTGCTTACAGTATTTTTTTTCTTGACCTGGGAACTCTGGAATTTGGTTATGATATTTCTAGGAGTTTTCTTTTTGGGATCTTTTTCAAGAGGTAATGGGTGAATTCTTTGAATTTCTACTTTGCCCTCTGGTTCTATAATATCAGGGCAATTCTGTTGGATAATTTCTTGAAAGATGGTGTCTAGTCTTTTATTTTTATCATGGTTCTCAGGTATTCCAATAATTTTTAAATTAACTCTCCTGGATCTATTTTCCAGGTCAATGATTTTTTCCAATGAGATATTTCACATTGCCTTCTGTTTTTTCATTTGTTTGGATCTGTTTTATAGTATCTTGATTTCTCATAAAGTCATTAGCTTCCATTTGCTCCAATCTAATTTTGAAGGAATTATTCTCTTCAGTGAGTTTTTGAAATTCCTTTTCCATTTAGCAAATTTGTTTTTTTAAGGCATTCTTCTCCTCATTGGCTTTTTTAGCCTCTTTTGCCATTTGAGTTAGTCTATTTTTAGGGTGTTATTTTCTTTAGTGTTTTTTGGGGTTTCCTTTAGCAGGCTGTTGACTTGCTTTTCATGATTTTCTTGCATCATTCTCATTTCTCTTCACAATTTTTCCTCCACTTCTCTTAGTTGATTTTCAAAGTCCTTTTTTTTCTCCATGGCCTGTGACCAGTTCATATTTTTCCTGGAAGATTTTGATACAGCAGTTCTGACTTTGTTGTCCTCCTCCAGTTCCATGCTTTGATCCTTTTTGTCCACCCAAAAGGATTATATGATCTGATTGTACTTCCTCTGATTGCTTATATTGCCAGCCAATTATTTGACTTTTGAGCTCTTTGCCACAGTAGAACTGCTTCCAGAATGGAGAGAGCTATGTCCCAAATTGCTGGTGTTTTCACAGCTGCCAGAGCTATTAGTTGGGTGTAATTTCTACAGCCCCAGCAAGTTCTGGCACACTGACCACACACCCCAGGATCACCACCCAAGACCATGATCCAGATCCAAGCAGGTTAATACAAGAGTGGTTACTCTCTGAATGGTCTCTTGGTCCCCCTACAATCTTTAGGCCAGGAGCTCTGAAAGCAGCCATGTAGCAGCAGCTGTAGCCGCTGCACCTCTGCCACTTCTCACACTGGGGGCAGGGGCCAGACCATGCTCTTTACCCTCCCAACAGAGTTCCCAACTGACCTTTTATTTTCTCTTTGGCATTTATGGGTTGAGAAGTCTGGAAACTGCCACAGCTGCTGGTGATTCACTCTCCTGAAGTCTCCTACAGCTGCCACTGGTCTGGTCCACCCTGGGGCCTGAAGCCCAGCTCACAGGGGACTGTGCTCAGCTCCCAGCATGCTATGATAGACTCTTCCTGTCAGCCTGCCAGGCTGCCTTCAGCAGGAGATTTGTTTCTCTCTGTCACTTTGTGGGTTCTGTAGCTTTAAAATTTGTTTAGAGTCATTTTTTTAACAGATATTGAAAGTGGTTGGAGCCAGAGCCAATGCCAAGTTTGTGTTTTTATTCCACCATCTTGGCTCCATACCCAGAACTATCTTATTCTTGTAGACAGATAGAAATATAGGACCATGGATGTGTCAGCAAATAATAAGGTATTGCTTGTGTGGCATCATTTGTCTTTATCCAAAGACAAAATTGGTTAAGAACTTGTTCAACCCCAGTTTTGGTTAATCGATTTATTGGAATTTTCAGTACCTTCTCTGATTAATTGGGGCAAGAGTATAAAGCCCACTCTTACCCTATGGTGAAGATTTTGAGAGATGGATTAGGTGTTATTACAAGCAAATGGATTCAAGAATGGTTGGATAGACAGATTCAAAAAATGGTCATTAATAGTTTAACTTCAGTAAAAAAGAAAATTCTCAATTATAAGATCAGAGGTATGGACAGAGTCATGGTTGTGAGAGTGTTCTAGGGGTTTTAGTAGAATTTAAGCTCTATATGAGTCAGCAAGGTGATTCAGCAGCTTAAAAAGCAAATTGGATCTTGGACTGCATTAAGCAGGGCACAGCTTCCTAGAATAGGGAGGTGACAGTTCCTCTATAGAGTGTCCTCAGCAGCCCTCATCTGAGTATTCTGTTCAGTTCTGGACACAATAGAGCACCTCTGGTGAAAAGGAGAGTGAGCAGGATGATGAAGGGTCTCAAATTCATGTTGAATGAAGATAAATTGAAGAAATGGGCATGTTTAGCCTTAATAATAGGGTACCTGATAGCTATCTTCAAATATCTGAATTATTACACCATGGAAAAGGATTAGAGTTTTTCTATTTAACCCTAGAAGACAGAGTTAGGCACAATGAGTGGAAGTTACAAAGAAATGACTTTAGGCTTAATGTCAAGAAACACCTGATAATTAGAGCTATCCTGAAGTGGAATGGGCTGCCTCAAGATGTTCCCTTTCCCAGGAGGCCTTCAAACAAAGGTTAGATGACTTTTTTTTTTTTTTTTTGCTTTTTGGAGGGCAGTTGGGGTTAAGTAACTTGCCCACGGTCACACGGCTAGGTTTTTGTTTGTGTGTACATTAAGTGTCTGAGGTCAGATCCGAACTCAGGTCCTTCTGACTCCAGGGCTGATGCTCTACTCACTGTGCCACCTAGCCGCCCCTAGATGACTTTTTAAAAAGTATATTGATTCATTTGGTGTGAGGCTTGAAGAAGATGACTGCTGAGGTACATTCCAAATCTCAAACTCTATGATTCTATGTGTGAGTTACCTTGGGAGACTACACATACTTATTCCAGAAGTTGGTGAAACATCATGGCACAGTGAAAAGTAATCTGAATTTAAAGTTAGAGGACCTGGGTTTGAATCTTGACTGTCATTAATGAACCTTTGGCAAATCACTTACCTGCTCTGGGTCTCAGTTTTCTTTTCTATAAAATGAGATTGTTAAACTCAGTGATCACTAACATCCCCTCTGACTCTTGGTTCTATGCTACCATTGCTCAAAATGTTTTGGGGAAAGCATTCACAGTCCAATGTACATTCTTTTAGAACTTCTTCAGTGAGAGAAGCATTTCACATTTTGCTGGTGGATTTCATTTTTAGAAATAACTAAATATCATTTGGAGTCAAGTCTGGTAATAAAATGGATGATCAGACTCAATAAGACAGTTTGGGGTTATAAACAAAGTGCGAGCACAAAGTTAGGAAATGGATTTTCATGTGTGGCTCTCAGACTAGCCCTAAAGGCAATTCCAACTGAGAATTCCCAAAACAATTTTGAGCAAAGGATGTTCTGTTGAAATAAATAGTCTTTCAAGGTGGCTACCTGGAAGGACAGCACTCATTAGGATGCATAAGATCTGCTATGTTCCTTTAAAAAAATGGCTCATTACTTGGTAGTCATACCTTGAATATATCCCACATGTGCCTCCACTTGGGTTAATGAACTCCATAAATGCATCACCTCCTGTTGAAGCACTATCTTAAATTTATTTGTCCTAAACTTTCTTTGCCCAAGATTCAAACTGAGTCTTCCTATCCTAGGGTTTTAGGATTTGGTGAAAAACTGTTTTCACTTTACCTGTTAGAAACTGTTGAGGAACGGGGAAATATTGCCTAGTGGAAAAGAGCTTTGTCTCTGGACTCAGGACCTGGGTTCAATCCCTACAGCTGATGTTTACTGCCCATGTGACTTTAGGGAAATCAAAATGTCCCTGAACCTTAGTTTCCTCATATATAAACATGGGAACTGCACTAGATAGGTTCCAAGGTCACTCTAAACTCTAGATATACAATCCTATGAGAAAGTCAAGACTGATTCTTCCAATGGAAGCTTGAAGGTAGCTAACAGTTTGTTATTATTATTAATTATTATTATTAATAATTTACATTTATATATTACTTTAAGATTTACAAAACACTTTACAAAAATATCATTTTATTCTCACACCAACTCTGAGAAGTAAATGGCATTAATGCCATGTACAGATGTTAATATAAATAAGAAACTGAGGCTGAGAGAAATTAGGTTATTTGTCCAGTCACACAGCTGCTAAGTGTCTCGTGCGGTGTTAGAATTCAGATCTTTCTCCTCCATGTCCAATGTTTGTCCAAGTGAAGATGATTGATAATGATTGATGATGATGATGATGATAGCATAACAGCAATTTATTTTCATGTAAGTTCACCTATCACTAAAGCTCTACTTTAACTTCCACTGTGGCATGAAGGTGATTCTTGGTTGCCCATGGTTATACTAGCTGAGAGGAAGTTGTCAGGTCACTTCAAGGTGGAAAAGCTCAAAATACACACACATACACAAACACACACACACACACACACACATACACACAGAGCCAGCTGAGCTTCTAACAGTAGAGCACCTAGATGGAGAACTATGCAGGGCCATGTGCCAGGGATTTCAAACTTCAACCATTTGATCATTGCCCCTTAGACTCTGATAGAGACAGTCTAATTTGAATAGTCATTGTAACTTTAGTCTATCCTTGTATAGGACACAAGAAGTGGCATAGTGGGCATGAACTTTGGTCCCATCTAGAGACAGGAAGTCTTTCACAGTGGGATTTTGGAAATATCTACTTTACTTGGCATCAACTCCATTGGTTAGGGACTTTTCACAATCAATCCTTATTTCCCAACCCTAGGTGAAACATCACCTAAAACCAGGTAGGAAGCATAGGAAAGTTCTGACAGCCTCCGACAAAGACCTGGACCCAGAAGTTGTCCATGGTTTATGGGAAGACTTCTAATACTCAAAAAGGATGGCGACAGCAATTCAAAGACCTTCCATATGACAGTTGTATAGAAACTGAGGGCACCAGAAACAGGTCTTAGGCACAGGATAACTGTCCTTAGTTACTAGAATAGAGGTACAAAGTAGGAGGGAGACAGGGTGCAGAAATATTCATTAGTCATTTACTATGTGCCAGGCACTATACTAATGGCTTTACAAATATAAACTCATTTGATCCTCACAACACTAGGAGGTAGGTAATATTATTATCCCCATTTTACAATTAAGGAAACTGAGTCATACTAAAGTTAAGTGACTTGTCCAGGCTCACATAGCTAGTAAGTATCTGAAGCTGGATTTGAATTTAGGTCTTCCTATCTCCAGGCCAAGCTCTCTATCCCTTGTATCATCTCCTATCTACCCTGATTTGTTTAAATGAAAATGAAACAAGTTTGGTTAAACCAAGGTTTGGGATTAGAGCAGGACTGGCAGCCAGACTGACAATGCTGAGGACTCTAAGGGTCTCTATATTCCCTTCACCTAGAAGCTAGAGTCATTTCAGAGCCTAATACAAAGCTGTATCTACACTGGGGGTTGAAGAACCAAAGTTTGAGGGAAGCTAGGGTAGTGAACCAGGTACATAGATAATCATAGAAAGAGACTGTGAGCTAGAATGGAAACATTAGAGTGGAATTGGAAAGAATTGGGGAAGGGGATCTGAAGTTATTTCAATTCAGGCATTAATATCTTAATGGACAATTTGAAGTAACTGATTTTAATGCTTCTGTGGCCAAGGTAGGAAAAAAATCTGACTTTAACAATTCTCCCACTTCCCTTTCTGAGCTCTTCTTATTCCTCTTGAATAACTGAACTAACTTCCTTCACTCTTCACTAGTCCTGATCTAGGATTCCAAACTTTTTGATTTCTCTGCTCAATGCGATTAAGATTCCCATTCCTTAAATGCTACTGATTGTAGATAGATGTACTACTCATTTTGTTACCTAAACAATGTACTCTAAGAATGAATGGCGTTTGGCCTTCCTAATAGGTGATACTGATAATAATATATACTATTTACCTGTGGCCTCCTTTTAGGCTGTGAGTTTCTTGAGGACAGTAATCCAGTCTTACACAAAATATCTATCTTCTCCACTAAAGAACAACACACTGTATAATACAGATGCTTAGTGAATGGTGAATGAAAAGGTGAATGAATGAATGAATGGATGGATGAATGAATGAATGGTGTCAGGAGACCTGTTTCTAGTCTTTCTTTGCTACTTATTATCAGTATCACCCATTAGGAAGGCCAAATGCCATTAATTCTTAGAATACATTGTTTAGGTCACAAAATGAGTAGTACATCTATCTACAATAGTAGATAGATAGATAGATAGATAGATAGATAGATAGATAGATAGATAGATAGATAGAATTTACCTATGGCCCCTTTTAGACTGAGTTTCTTGGGAACAGCAATGTGTGTGTGTATACACACATATACACATATATACATACACACACAATCACTGGATCATAGTTATACAGCTGGAAGTGACCTCAAAGGTCACCTAGTCCAACTCCCTCATTTTATAGTTGACGAAACTGAGATAGAAATGAATGAGTTTTCCAAGCTCAAAGGTAGGATTTGCAATCAATTCCTCCGACTTTAGACCAAGTGTTCTTTCCAATGTACCACACTGTATCCAAATACATTTGCATTCTGGACAGCCATCATCATATAATGATTGAGACATTGAATATGCCATCAAAAGATCCAGGTCAGTCACTTACAAGGAGTCTGACATTGACCTCTGTGAACCTCAACTTTTTCATATGCAAAATAATGATATTCATCATTTATATACTGCTTTAAGGTTTTCAAAGCACTTTACAGACACTACCTTTTTTTTTTATTCTCACAACAACCCTGGAGGTAGGTGCTAATATTATCCCCATTTGATAGTTGAGGAAGCTGGGGCAATTAAATGATTTGCCTAGGGTCACACAGCTAGTAAGGGTATGAGGCTGGATTTGAACTGAGGTCTTTCTCACTTCTTCAGAACTTAAGGCATTAAATAAACACGAGTGCTTAATTTTGCATGGACGAAACCTGCACGCAATGTTTTAGGATTTTAATAAGAGGAGGGTAACATTTTCTTCTAACACTCTTCCTGTGATGCCTAGCACTTCACTAAGCTTTTTGCTGCAGAAACATGAAATGATTCTCACAATGCCTTCTCACTCCTAACGTCATTTGCTTTTACTTTGGACTACCTTTTAAACACCAATGATGCTATATGGTAGTTTATAATGAAACATCTTGATCTCAGAATAATCTAAATGACATGTAACCCAAATGGCAAAGGGAAGAGAGAGGGTGGGGGGATTCAGGCCATACCATGCTACCAACAACACATACATAGAAATGACATAAAAAGACATTATTGGGGTTTATACAATTAGAAAAAGACATAGGTTAATTACATACTAGATAGTCCAAAAGTCTTAGTACAATTTTAAGCAATTAAAATTTTATTTTAATTTCTGTTTATTTTTTAAAGGAGATGAATGGTTTTTATTAAATTTTATGTTTATTTTTAGTTTACATCATTCATTTCCATGAGATTTTGAGTTACAAATTTTCTCCTCATCTGTCAACTAGCCACCACCCCAAAACAGTGATCGCACTATATACCCCCTCTCCCAATCTGCTCTCTCCTATATTCTCATCCAATCTGCCTCTGACTTACCAGTAGGGCAAGATGGATCTCCACACCCCAGTGCCTGTATATCTTATTCCCCAGTTGCATGTAAAAAGTAATTTTATATATATATATATATATATATATATATATTTAAACATTTGATTTTACATCTTTGAATTCCAGATTCTTTCCCTTCTTCCTTCATCACCCTTACTTGGAAGATAAGCAATTCAATATATGTGTACATGTGTAGCTATGCAAAATATTTCCATAGTGGATATTTTGTGAAAGACTGACTGTATTTCCCTCCATCCCATCCCACCCCCCACTTGTTCCATTCTCTACTTTGACCCTGTCCCTTTTCAAAAGTGTATGCTTCTAATTACCCTCCCCCCCCCAACCTGCCCTCCCCTCCATCATCTCCCCTCTCATCCCCTTCCCCCCTACACTGCTGTAGGGCAAGATACACAATTTAGTGTGTATGTCATACCCTCCCTAAGCCAAATTCAATGAGAGTAAAGTTGACCCATTCCCTTTTGCCTTCCCATTCTTCCCCTCCATTGTAACAGTTATCCCTTGCCGCTTCTATATGAGATAATTTACCCCATTCTGTCTCTCCCCGTCTCCTCTTATTATAATCCTCTCTCACCTCTCAGTTTCACCTTTTAAATATTATCCCTTCCTATTCAATTGATCCTGTGCCCTCTGTATATGTATACCTGTTCACATATATACACACACACATACATATTCATATGCACATATATCCTCCTATATAGACAAATATATGTATGTAATAGATATATATTTATATTCCCTTCAACTATCCTCATACTGAGAAAAGTTTCATAAGTTACAATTATCATTTTCCATGTAGGCATGTAAATAGATCAAATTTGATAAGTTCCTTATGATTTCTTTTCCCTGTTTACCTTCTTTTGCTTTTCTTGCTTCTGGTATTTGAACGTCAAATTTCTATTCAACTCTGTTTTTTTTCATCAAGAATGCTTTAAAGTTCTCTATTCCATTGAAAAAACATATTTTCCCCTGAAACATGATACTCAGTTTTACTGGTTAGGTGATTCTTGGCTTTAATCCCAGCTCCTTTGACCTCTGGAATATCATATTCCAAGCCCTTTGACCCCTTAATGTGGAAGTTGCTAGATCCTGTGTTATCCTGATTGTGTTTCCACAATATTCAATTTGTTCCTTCCTGGCTGCTTGTAATATTTTCTCTTTGATCTGGGAACTCTGGAACCTGGCTATAATATTCCTAGGAGTTTTCTTTTGGGGATCTTTTTAAAGAGGTGATCAGTGGATTTTTTCAACGTCTACTTTGCCCTCTGGTTCTAAAACATCAGGGCAATTTTCCTTGAGAATTTCTTGAAGGATGAGTTCTAGGTTCTTTTTTTGATCATGGCTTTCAGGTATTCTAACAATTTTTAAATTATCTCTCTTGGATCTATTTCCCAGGTCAGTGGTTTTCCCAATGAGATATTTCACATTGCCTTCTATTTTCTAATTTGTTTGGATCTGTTTAATAGTATCTTAATTTCTCATAAAGTCACTAGCTTCTATTTGCTCCAATCTAATTCTGAAAGAATTATTCTCTTCAGTGAACTTTTGAAATTCTTTTCCCATCTGGCAAATTTGGCTTTTTAAGTCTTTCTTCTCCTCACGGCTTTTTTGGGCCTCTTTTGCTATTTGAGTTAATCTATTTTTAAGGTCTTATTTTCTTCAGTGATGTTATTGACTCTCTTTTCACTATTTTCTTGCATCATTCTCATTTCTACTCCCAATTTTTCCTCCACTTCTCTTACTTGATTTTCAAAATCCTTCTTGAGCTCCTCCATGGCCTGTAAGCAGTTCATATTTTTCTTGGAAGCTTTTGGTGCAGGAGTTCTGACTGTGTTGTCTTCTTCCTGTTCTGTGCTCTGATCCTTTTTGTCTTCCCCAAAAGGAATCTAAAGTTGGATTGCTGTGCTTGCTTTGCTTCCTTGCTCATGTTGCCACTCAATTGCTTGACTTTTGAGCTCTCTGCCACGGTAGAACTCTTCTTCCAGAGGGGAGAGCTTTGTCCCAAATCACTGGGGTTTTTGTAGCTGCTAGAGCTATTAGGAGGGCACCATCTCTTCAGTCTCCACAAACTCTGGCTCACTGCTCACACACCTTAGGACCACCACCCAAGACTGTAATCCAGATCCAGGAAGGTTAAAGAAAGAGCACTTACCCTCTGAATGGTTGTGTGCCGCACCCCCCCCCCACCCCCCCGCCAAATTTTCTGGCCAGGACCTCTGAAGTCACCACATGGAGGTGGCTGTAGGGCCACCGAACCTCTGCCCCTTCTAGCTCCCAGGCAGGGGCCAGACCTGCTCCTCTGTCCCACCCACCCCCAGTTCCAACAGGGTTCTACACTAACTTCTCACTTTTTCTTTGGCATTTATAGGTTGATAATTCTGAAAACTGCCACTACTGCTGGTGATCCACTCTCCTGAAGTCCACTGCAGCCACTTGTTGGGGCCACCCTGGGGCTAAAACCTCGAGCTCAAGCGGGGCTGGGCTAGGCTCCCAGAGTGCTGCAATGAAGCCTTCCTGTCCACCTGCCTGTCTGCCTTCAGTGGGAGATTTGTTTCTGTTTGTCACTTTGTGGATTCTGTAGCTCTAAAATTTGTTTAGAGCCATATTTTATAGGTATTTGAGGTGGTTATGGGGGGAGCTTATGGAGTTTTCCTGTTTCTATGCTGGCACCTTGGCTCCACCCCCCAATTTTAAGCAATTTTTAAAATGCTTAAAACTGCCCTAGGACTTTTGGGTCACCTTGTATCTGGAGTGAGAGACAGAAGATAGACAACCAGAGCTACTGACACATCTCACATTCCAACCACAAATCCATCGGAAAACTGTGGTCTATGGGGTGGTTAGGTGGAGCAGTGAGTAAAAGCGCTGGCCCTGGAGTTGGGAGGACCTGGGATAGGTTCTGGCCTCAGTACTTAGCACCCACACAAAAATAACTAGCTGTGTAACCTTGAGCAAGTTACTTAACAACCCCCCCCCCAAAAAAAATAAAGAAAACCATGGTCTAACCAGAGCAGCCATTCATCTATCTAGTCTGCTACTTGCTAACTTCCAGTTGTTTCCACCTAAAAGAGTGGCCCTCAGGACCTAGACCTCTAGAGATCATTACACTACCTTGGGGGAGTAAATCCACTTAGTTTCAGGACTCTGTCTTGGGACACAGCTGTCCTTTTGAAAGAATAAATGAGCGATTGAGAAACTCACATAATCAACTGTATTTGGCTAGCTCCATGTCCTGCTTCAGATACCATCTAGTCATCTACTTAGGAAACCAAAGCCTAGTCAAAGCAGGCATCTTGCCATTTGTTCTTCTTCTACGTGCATGCTGGCTCCCTGCCCTGAATTCCACCTCTTGCTTTTGCTCTGGAAGCAGTAATTGAATCATTCTTGCTGCCATTGTTATTAGAAAGAGAATGGCAATCAACTGCCCTTATAATCTTTGGAATACCTCAGAACACAACTCTTTCCTGGTCACCTGAAGATGTGTTGTATCTCCCAATTAGAATGGAAGCTCCTTGGGAATAAGGATTGCCTTACTTTTTGATTTATATGCCAAGTGCCTTGTCTGGTTTCTAGCACATGCCTATAGTAAGTGCTTAATAAATGTTTGTTCTTCTTTTATTGTTCTTTCTTTTTCCCTCTTCTTCCTTTTTCTTTCTTCTTTCCTTTCTTCCTTCCTTCCTTCTTTCCTTCCTCCCTCCTGCCCTCCCTCCCTCCATTCCTCTCTCTTTCTTCCTTCCTTTCCTCCCTCTCCTTCCTTCCTCCCTCTCCTTCCTCTCTTTCCTTCCTTCTTCCTTCCTTCTTTCTTTCTTTCTTTCTTTCTTTCTTTCTTTCTTTCTTTCTTTCTTTCTTTCTTTCTTTCTTTCTTTCTTTCTTCCATCCTTATAATGGAAAGATCACTGTATTTTGGAGAGCTGAGCTCAAATTCTAACTTTGCTATTAACTGCCTGTGAGATCTTGGTCACCTATCTTTCGGATTCTCAGTTTCTTCATCTGTAAAATGAAAGAGTTGAACTAGATGATGCTATCCCAAGTTTTCTTCCAAATCTAAATCTTATTATACTATAATTGTAAGAAAATAGAGGTAAGAAATGCATAGCATAAGAAGGTATTCTTGTTGGCCGAATACCCACACAGATAAAATCACTGTTCCAACACAATGTCAAAGAATGTTGGTGTGATGTCGTCAGAGAAAAGCCTACACAGTGATTACCAAGTGTCTTCCTGGAGTCCTACGCAACCCACAGCCTCAAGATGATTTTCCGACAAGTCTGACCTGACACTTACCCCCACTGCGGTTGATCTGATACTTTTCTGCTCACTCACACAGCCTTACAGATATTCTCATAGTTCTGTACATCAGTCTGGCATTTCACTACCCCTAAAACCTCCTGCAGAATTGGAAATGTCATTGTGTACTCCTGGGGCATTTTATAAATAGTCATCCTTCATACCCAATGATACAGAATTTTTCCAGTGATGTTCCCTAGAAGTCTTTACTTAGCTAAAAGGATTTCATAGATTGTAGAACGGATCACTTAATTCAACCACCTCATTTTGTACATAATGAAACTGAGGTCCTAATGGGAAAAGTAATCTGCTACGGACTCCTCACTAACAGATCTGGGCCTGGAGCCCTGTCTTCCTGACCTCCAAGTCAGTGATCTTTTACCTGCATTTGGAAGTTAATCTGCCATGAAATTACAGGGGTTCAGAGGAAGGTCCCCTCTCATCCAGTCTTTATTCTTAACACTGTCCTGGGTTTAAAGAGAAGAGTGTTATACAATGGAAAGACTATTGCCTCTAGACTCCAAGGACCTTGATTCAAATCCTGCTTCTGACACTTAATACCTATGTAACCTTGGGAAAGTCACATAACCAGTGACTCAGTTTCCATATTTGTAAAATGAGGAAGTTGGACTGTATAGACTCTGAGCTGCTGGCCAGCTCCAGATGTATCCTGTGTTCCCAATTCACAGCATACTGCTGGGCAAGCAAACAAATGAATAAATAAGGTTGAGAGACAGGAAGCATCTTCCAATAAGTATCCGCTTGTCTCAGATGCACCCTTTCCTAGTTGATACATTTTGATTTATTTTGGTCTATAGGAAGAGAAGAGAGTGGAGATGTTTGATGAATCATCCCACAGGTTTTTAACAGTAGAGCTGATGTCTTGAAGTTGCTTCCACAGGGAATTCATTATGTATGCTGTGGTAGAAAAGAAGCTGGGTTAGTCTGGAGCCTCAAAGAATGTCATGTTCTTGTCATGATGAATAACTATTAATTGATGATAATGGATGCTTTTTAAAAGTTGGTGATGACGTACTTAGGAAAAAACGGGAATCAGGAGAAAAACATTTGTGGGAGGCAGAGCTGAGTTACCAGAAATAAAGAAAACCGGATAAATGGTGATAAGTATGACTGCAGCTATCTATGGGCTCAGGGATTTCTAAAATTTTGATCAAAGTTTAAATGATACTCATTGGGACATCAAAATCTTCACAATTCTATGATACCTCACTTTTCTGATGAAATCCTTCAGGGCAGCTTCACGTCCCCTATGCTAGGATGAGTAACATTGATGGGAAACTCCATGGAGGTCTTTAAAAAGGTAGATGATACCTCTTAAATTGGGAGGATTTGTGCTTTGGGACTAGATAGTCTCAGAGATGCCTTCCAAGTCTGAGAGTCTATAAGTCTATTAGCTTCCTACATAGGAACCTTTTCAATTGCCACAAATTCTTTTCTAAATTCTTTTTTCTTCCCTAGAATAATCTTTCAAACCAAAATAAAAAGGACCAGTCCTACCATTTTTTTAATCAAAGTCACTCTATATTTCCATTTACTTTGGCTTTTCTTTTAAACCAATGGGGGAAAGTCACAAGAAAAATAGATTTTGATACATTCCTCATAAAGAAAATTTTCTAGGGGGCCAAGATGGCGGAGTAGAAACAGCATGTCCAAGGTACTCTCCCCCCAGATTACCTCCAAACTATGTAAAAGGGGACTCTGAACAACTTCTGGAGCCCCAGCACCCACAAAACAACACAGAGAAGCTAACCTCCTGCTGAGGATAGCCCAGCAGCCCTGGAGGAAGGACCAGCGCAGCGCTCTGGGAGCTGACAACACAGCACGCAGCTCGCAGAGAGCTGAGCCCAGGTCTGTGTGAGTTGCGGTTTTAGCCCCAGGATGGCTAGGCCAGCAGCTGGCTGGAGGGACCCCAGAACACCAGCAGCTATGGTGATTACAGAATTATCAACACAGAGAGGCCTAGGACAAAGTGAGAGGTTAGTGCCCTATGGACTTTGGGACCAGTATTTAGGGAACACTTCAGCTTCCTCCCCTGGGGGCTAGAAGCTGCTGAGGAGACACACCATTTTGTAGTTTTCAGGGGCAGCTCCAGCTCCTGGCCTGTGAACTGTAGGGAGATCCAGCAATCAGTCTTGGGGGTAATCGCTCTTGCTTTAAACTCCCTGGATCTGGATTGTGGTCTGGGGGGGAGGTCGTGGGGTGGATATCCAGCTTGCCAGAAATGGAAGTTGTCCCCCCACACATTCTGGATGGAAGCTCCCCTGTCTGGTGGCAGAGTTCTACTGTGGCAATAAGCCCAAAAGTCAAGTAATTAAGTGGCAACATGCCAAGGCAAAGGAAACAAATTAAACAGAAAAGTGCAATATTAGATTCCTATTTGGGGGGCAAAGAGGATTGAAGCATAGAACAGGAGGAGGACTGTGAGGTCAGAAATCCTGCTCTAAAATCCCCAAAGGAAAATATGAGCTGGTTACAGGTCATAGAGGACCTTAAGAAGGACTTTAAAAATCAAATAAGAGAAGAGGAGGAAAAATTGTGAAGAGAAATGAGAAGGATGCAGGAAAAGTATGAAATGAGGGTCAACAGCCTGACTGAGGAAAACAACATCTTAAAAAATAGACTAACTCAAATGACAAAGGAGGCCCAAAAGGGCAATGAGGAGAAGAATGCCTTAAAAAGTCAAATTTGCCAGATGGAAAAAGAATCTCAAAAGTTCACTGAGGAGATTCATTCCTTCAGAGTTAGACTGGAGCAAATGGAAGCTAATGACTTTATGAGAAATCAAGATGCTGTTAAGCAGATCCAAACAAATGAAAGATTAGAAGGCAATGTGAAATATCTCATGGGAAAAACCACTGACCTGGAAAATAGATCCAGGAGAGACAATTTAAAAATTATTGGACTACCTGAAAGCCATGATCAAAGAAAGAACCTAGAAATCACCCTTCAAGAAAATCTCAAGGAAAATTGCCCTGATGTTTTAGACCCAGAGGGCAAAATAGAGGTTGAAAGAATCCACCAATCACCTCCTAAAAAAGATCCCAAAAAGAAAACTCCCAGGAATATTATAGCCAGGTTCCAGAATCCCCAGATCAAGGAGAAAATACTATAAGCAGCCAGGAAGAAACAATTTCAATATTGTGGAAATACGATCAGAATAGCCCAGGACCTGGCAGCTTCTACACTGAGGGATCAAAGGGCATGGAATACAATATTCCAGAGGGCAAAAGAGTTGGGACTGAACCCAAAGGTCACCTACCCAGCAAAACTGAGTATTTTGTTTCAGGGGAAAGTATGGCCATTCAGTGGAATAGAGGACTTTCAAACATTCTTGAGGAAAAAACCAGAGTTGAATAGAAAATTTGATATCTAGACACAAGAAGCAAGAGATGCCTGAGAAGGTAATCAGGGAAAAGAAATCAAAAGGAACTTATCAAAGTTGAACTATTTACATTCCTATATGGAAAAACAATAACTGTGACTGATGAAACCTTTCTTAGTATGAAAATAATGGAAGAAGGGTGTATGGTCATATGAATACATATGTGAATGTGTATATATATATGTTTACAGTTATACATGGATAGAGGGCATAGGTTGAATTTGTTGGGAGGGGAGGATACTCAAGGGGTGAAATTATGAGATGAGAGAGGAAAGTGGCAAGAGGAGATGGGGAGAGACAGGGTAGGGTAAACTATCTCATGCGGAAGAAGCAAGGGGAAGTGGCTGCAAGGGAGGGGAAGAATAGGAAGCCAAAAAGGCAAAACCACATTCTCATTGAATTTGGCTCAGGGAGAAAATGACATACATACTAAATGGGATATCTCAACCTGCAGCAGACTAGGGGGAAGGGGGATGAGAGGAGGGATGATGGATGGGAGGGCATTCTAGGGGAGAGGGGAGGTTGGAAGTACCCACTATAGAAGAGGGACAGGATCAGGTGGGGAATAGATCAGGTGGGGGGTGGGATGGGTGGGAGGGAATTATAGGCAGCCTTGTACAATATATCTACTATGGTAATGTTTTACATAGTTAGACATGTACAACATATACTGAATTATTTATCTTCCCAGAGGGAATAGGTGACAGGGGAGGAAGGGAATGGATATGAAATTCGAGGTCTTAAAATTGAATGTTTTGAATATATATAAATACTATTATTAATACTCTTGTTTGTAATTGGGAGATAAGATGTGCAGGCATTGGGGCACAGAGATTCACCTTCCTCTAATGGAAAAGTCGAAGGGGGTATGGGAGAAGATATGGGAGAGAGCAGATTGGGGGAAGCAATATCTTGTGGGACTGCTATTCTGTAAGGGTGGGTAAGGGAAAAACGGGGGAAAATTTTTAACTCAAAATCTGGGGGAAATGAATGATGTAAAACAGAAGTTATTAAAGCATTTGTTTAATAAAAAAAAAAAAAAGAAAATTTTCTAGCAATCAGAGTTTCCCAACAATGGAAAGAGCTGCCTAGTGATAGCTACTAAACCATAGGATCATAGAGTTAGAGCCAGAAAAAAAAAGTTACATCTTACAACTGAATAAGCTGAAATTCAGGGAAGATAAGTGCCTTTCCCAACACCACAGGTAGTAATCAACAGCTAGGATCCGATGCCAGGTTTTAGCCACCAGAGTCAATGCTCTTGTCACCACAACAAATGTATATTTTTAAAATGCCTACTATGTGCATATAATTTGTAAGGTTCCCATCCATAGGGTTGAAGAAGGTGATGGATGACCAAGTATTTTGTAAACAGAATTCCTGTATTGAGTGGGAGATTGGAATAGGTGACTTCTAAGATCCTTTATGGCTCTCAGATGCCATGAATATTTGCTAAGGTTTTCTAGGAGAATTTTTTTTTCCCACTGTCTTCAAGAATTCTATGTCCAACCCTGTCCGCCTCTCCAATCAGGGTACTGAAAGCCACAGATTGCTGTGTAGGAAAAAAAATGAACAGACATATGAGAGAAAGGAGAAATATTACTTTGTGGCTCCTGGTGCTTCATCAAAACATAGGCCTTGTGAAATGACGGCAGACATTAGTAATCGCCAAAGCTCTGGCCTTATTTATAGATTTGTGGGAAAGATAAATACTGTACATGCACATTCTAATTAAGGCCAAGGCATCCCAGCATGCATAGCCCTGCATCTCATTTCCCTTGTCATTACTACCAGGACTCTCATATTTTCTGTGGCAGCCATGCCCCAGAATTATTAGTGGTGTCATGCCAAATGAAATGGATAGACTTCTAACTTGGCCACAGGGCACCAGAACCTAGGCCATCTTTCTTTACACCCCTCTCCCTGCTGCATCCCCAACCCAGTCATTCTGTGCCCTGTAATTTAGAAACTGCACACTTGCATTCTATACTTGCTTCTGGTGGCTACTTGAAAGAGTTAGTGTCAGAATATTGACCCAGGTTTCATGGCTCTTGCTATGTGGGCCAGAGAATATGTAATTGCTGTTAAGCTCAGTGGTGGATACTAGCAGAGTCCTTGTGGTGAAGTGAGTTTGTACCACCAATAACGGAAGATCTCTTTCAAAGAAATTTCTTTCTTTCTTTCTTTTTTTGCTAACATTTACTTTTATCTTATGGAGGTAATTAGGGTTAAGTGACTTTCCCAGGGCCACACAGTGAATAAGTGTCTGAGGCCAGATCTGAACTCAGGTCCTCCTGACTCCAAGGCTGGTGCTCTATCCATTGTGCCACCCAGCAGCTCCTTACGTTTTGCATGTTCTCATTTATTCTATATAGCACCTCAGATAGCCACAACTCTAATTTAGGCCTCATTAGGTCTAAATTAGACAATTACAATAGCCTTCTAACTGGTGACCTAGTCTTACCTCACCCCACTCCAATTCATCTTCCATTCAGGTGTCAAAGTGATTTTTTTAAGCATAAGTTTGGCCATGTCACCCTCTAGCCCCCACCTTCCTTTCCACATTCTAAGGAGTTCCAGTGGTGGCTCCCTTCATCTTCTAGGAACAAATATATCATTTTTCTAGTCTTACACTTTTCTTCTCTCCTTGAAGCCTGAGGTAAAGCTATGCCTAGGCTACCTGCAGATCTATGACCAGAACTCTGTATTTCCCATCTCCTTGCTTTTATACTGGATGTCTTCATGCATGAAAGGTTCTCACCTTACCTCAACCTCTTAGATTTCACTGACTTCCTTTCAGATGCAACTCAAAGCCCATCTTATACACACACACACACACACACATACACAGACACACACACACACAGACACACACACACGCACACGCACTTGCACATGCACACGTGCACAAACACATTGCTAATACCTTTCTTTTTGTGATTATCTTCCATCTAATCTGTACAGGCCTTGTATGTATCTAATTATTTATATGTTGTCTTCTCCGTTAGGATATAAACTGCTTGAGGGCAGTCACAATTTTTTTCTTTCTTTACATACTTAATACTTCGCAGTTCCTAGAACACAAAGAGTACTTAATGAAATACATGTTGATTGGCCAATATACAAAAAATACCAAGAAAGAAGAGTATTTAAGAAATAACAGACTTGCCATATAGTCTACTTATGAAATATAAATATATATTAAATTTAAGTTGGCCACAGAATTCCTCTATTTGTACTCTTTTTTGACTTTTCCAATTTAATTCACATCAATTAAATATCCATTAGAACTGGTACCACATAAGGGATCTGACTCCACCCCACACCAAAGAACTCACTATGATCTAAGTTCATAGCATCATAAGGCTGGAGCTAAGAGGGACCCTAGAGGTCCACCAGTCAAACTCCTATGTGTTATAAAGGAGGAACTGAGACCCAGAAATGGGAAATGAGCCTTCCAAAGTCATACAGGTGTGAAATGGTCAAGTCAGGATTGGAATCTGGGTCCAGATCTCTTTCCATGTACAAGTACAATCTTGTTTCAATGGATACTTTTTGTAACTTTCCATATATAACTGCTTCTACAACCTAAAGAAAAGTCAATTCCAATAGTACTTTGATGAAGTGAATATATGAACTTTTAAATTAAAGTTTTATTGATACCTCACCTTTTTTTTTTTTTTTTGCATTGCTATTACTTTCCAATGACCCCTCCTTGAAACTGTCTCTGTCTGTATCTCTCTGTCTGTGTTTCTCTGTCTGTTTCTATCTCTGTCCCTCTCTGTCACACACACACACACACACACACACACACACACACACACACACAAACACACACTCCCTCAAAGTAAAGTAACTAAGCAAAGCAAATCTCGGTTATTTCAAATGATGTATACATCATTCTGTACCTGTAGTCTACCACTTTTCCACTGAAAGGAACAAAGCATACTTTGCTGTCAACTCATTTGAAGTCAAAATTACATTTACAAAATTACTACATTGATCAGAGATCTGATGTCTTTCATCAGGATGATGAAAAGATGTCGCAAAAGTCAATGTTTTTCAAGTCATTAAAGAATAAAAGCATTAAGATTTTTGAAACATTCTATGTTTTCCTTGACATTATTGCAGCCAAACATGTAATCTGGCCAGGTTGACCCCATTATTTGAGGCCCAGACTTCATGCACTGTAGGTCAAGGATTCCCATGTTAAAGGTTGCCATTTTACCCCACCTCTACACACATTATCCGATCATTCTCTTCCCCCCACTGAACTATCTATTGTTTAAACAAATACATTAACTTGTAAAGTAAGAAATGTATAAATTAAAAAATATTACTGAGGTTAAAGGAAGCTAAAAGTAACTATAGAAATAAAAAAGTACCTAGTAGAGATTGGATAACTCCCAAGCTCACTTATGTAGCCTCTATAGCTAAAAGTTGTGGCCAAACTTATGCTTAAAAAAATCACTGTGGCTCCTGAATGGAAGATGAATTGGAGTGGGGTGAGGTAAGACTAGGTCACCAGTTAGAAGGCTATTGTAATTGTCTAATATAGAGTTGTGGCTATCTGAGGTGCTTTATAGGAGAAATGTTGTGAACATGCAAAACGTCTCAATTGTTAAGCTAAGGAGCAGCTGGGTGGCACAACGGATAGAGCACCAGCCTTGGAGTCAGGAAGACCTGAGTTCAGATCTGGCCTCAGACACTTATTCACTGTTTGACCCTGGGAAAGTCACTTAACCCTAATTACCTCCATAAAATAAAAGTAAATGTTAGCAAAAAAAGAAAGAAAGAAAGAAAGAAAGAAATTTCTTTGAAAGAGATCTTCCGTTATTGGTGGTACAAACTCACTTCACCACAAGGACTCTGCTAGTATCCACCACTGAGCTTAACAGCAATTACATATTCTCTGGCCCACATAGCAAGAGCCATGAAACCTGGGTCAATATTCTGACACTAACTCTTTCAAGAAGCCACCAGAAGCAAGTATAGAATGCAAGTGTGCAGTTTCTAAATTACAGGGCACAGAATGACTGGGTTGGGGATGCAGCAGGGAGAGGGGTGTAAAGAAAGATGGCCTAGGTTCTGGTGCCCTGTGGCCAGGTTAGAAGTTGTTATAGATAGGAATAAGATAACATTTTACTTTCTTCCTTAGTTAGGGTCTTCCTGCCAAGGCCAGGGGGAGAGAGAAAGAAGAACAAAGGAACAGAGACAGAGAGACAGAGACAGAAAGACAGTGAGAGAAAGATGGGAGAGGAAGAGAGAAAGAGAGAGAGAGAGAGAGAGAGAGAGAGAGAGAGAGAGAGAGAGAGAGAGAGAATGGTGGAGAGAGGAAGGGAGGGATAGAGACAGACAGGGATAGAGAGAAAGAGACAGAGGATGGAAAGATTAAAGCTACAACACCTACACTAGAGAAGAGAGAGAAGGAGAAGGATTTCTCCTAGTTTCTCCTAGGGGAAATTTAACTTGAAGTCAAATTGAAAATCTGTCTGAACTGTGAGCTACTCTTTCTTCCAAAATCTCTGCCCAAGACTCCAAATGAAACTGAACTGAGTAAATGCATAAGTGTCTCTATCAATCTACAGTCAGCTTTTGATAGACACACATCTATGGAGCAGGGCAATTTTGTTCATTGAGTATGGTTATTCCAAATGTGTTGAAACAAAAATAACATGTAAGATGTTTGAGTATGATCCCTTTCTTCTCACCCCTGACAACAAGATTTACTTCCTCAATTATGTTTCTTTTTAAAATATACTTTATTGGTATCATTTGTTTTTACATTGCCCATATTTCCCACTGTATGCCTTGCCCAACGCATTTAACCGCCTAGCTTCTGCAATAGGACTTTCCTCTCTCTCTCTCTCTCTCTCTCTCTCTCTCTCTCTCTCTCTCTCTCCCTCTCTCTCCCTCCTTCTCTTTCTCTCCCTCTCTTCCTCCTTCTCTCCCCCCCTCCCTCTCTCCCTTTCTCTCCCCCCCCTCTCTCTTTCTCTCCCCTTCTCTCCCTCTCTTCCTCCTTCTTTCCCCCCTCCCTCTCTCTCCCTCTCTTCCTTTCTCTCCCCCTCCCCCATGTCTTTCCATTCCCCCTTTTGTCTTCCTGTCTCTCTGTCTGCATCTCCCAACCATCTTCGATGTCTTCTCTTTTCCATTTACACTGTATACATCTTGTGTATAACTATTTTCTCATCATCTCCCCCATTACAGTGTAAACTCCTCGAGGGCAGGGAACATATTTTGCTTTTATATATCCCCAGCACTTAGCACAATACCTGACACAGGGAGCACTTAATACCAGCTGACTAATTGTTAAATGAGAAACAGGGTGGCAGATGTCTCTATAGCTAGCGAGACAGCACAGACAGGTGGGTAGAACATTGACTGTTGCATTAGGAAGACTTGTTTGAAATCCTGACTGTGATCCTGCAAGCTGCATGGGTTTCACACCCCCATGGAGCTTTGGTCTCCTAATCTGTAAAATGGGGACATAAATAGGGTTAATACCTTCCTCACAGGGTCATTGGAAGCAAGTGCTTTATAAACCTTAAAGCCCAATAGAAATAGGAATTGTTGCTCTTTTTCTAGGAAAGAACAAACAGGTTGACATACAGCTTACAAACAGTAAGACAGTGCCCACTGACCCTACAGCAGAGGTTACCTTTCTTCTGCTTTGTTCTTATGATTCATGATCAGTGTTGGTTGGTATGGACTACATATACTGGCAACTGGTTAGAGGCAGAGGTCTGCAGGTGGTGTTTAGTTCCTAATGGCATATGGAAGAGGGCTAGACTTGTTCCCTAAACTAGCTTTAGCACGAGTTGGCTTTCACTTAAGCATACACTGATTGAGGGGGTATATGCTGATCAGATTTGGGCACTAAGTAGCCCAGTGGATAGAGTTTCCAGTTTAGAGTCAGGAAGACTCATCTTCCTAAGTTCAAATCTGGTCTCAGACACTTAGTGACCCTGGGCAAGTCACTTAACCCTGTTAACTCAGTTTCCTCAACTATAAAGTGAGCTGGAGAAGAAATGCCATACCACTCCAGTATCTTTGTCATGAAAACCCCACGTGGGGTCATGAAGAGTTGTACACAACTGAACAACAATAACAACATTGATCAGAAGGAAGCAGCCCAGGAACACACTGGGAAGGGGTGTGGGGGTAGTATTTATGAGGCACCTTCTTTTTGTCAGACTGTGCTAAGCTCTAAACAAATACTATCTCATCTGAGACTCACAAACAACCTTTGGGGTAGGTGCTATTTTCACTCCCATTTTATCATAGAGGAAACTAAAGTAGGAAGAGGTTAAATGACTTGGCCAATTAGCCTAGAATCAAACATGGGCTTAGGCTAATTAGTGTGGTAGTAGTGTGTGGCACAAGTCCTTGGTTGGAGCTCTGCCTTTGACACTTATTAGCTATGAAAGTCACTTCATTTCTCTGAAACTTAGTTTTTCATCTGTAAAACAGGGGTATGGGGGCAGCTAGCTGGCACAGTGAGTAAAGCACCAGTCCTGGAGTCAGGAGGACCTGAGTCTAAATCTGGTCTCAGACATTTAACACAAAATAGCCCTGTGACCTTGGGCAAGTTACTTAACCCCAATTGCCCTACCCTTCCCCCTCCAAAAAGCAAAAAAGTAAAATAAAATTTTAAAATAGGGGTATCATTACTTGCACTACCAACCTCACAGGATCAATGAGAAAGAAGTAGTAACTAAAAGTCATGTCCAACTTGGCACTTAAAAAATATATATATATATCTTCAGAATTTGGTATAGTGTGTGGCATATAGTAAGCACTTAATAGGTGCTTTTTCATTCATTTAGATATAAATGTATATTTACAAAAGCACACATACATACATGTATATCTAATCCAATCTAATAAATATTTTTAAGTACCTACTATGTGCCAGGCATTGTGCTGTGTTGTGGATACAATTAATAAAAAGAAATGTATACACACATACACATAATACAAATATGTGTGTATTGGTGGCATTATTGGATATAGCATAAATAGCTTGGAATCAGAAAGACTCATCTTCCTGACCTGAAATCAGACCTCATATACTCAGTGTGACCCTGGGCAAGTCATTTAACCTTGTTTATCTCAATACTTCATCTGTAAAATGAGCTAGAGAAGAAAATGGGGAACCATTCCAGTATCTTTGCCAAGAAAACACCCCAAAGGGGGTAAGAAACAGTCAAACATGACTGAAAATACCAAACAACAACAAATAACATTATATGTTTGCCTGTATGTACCCCCACTGAGATGTCTGAAAAATTTGTAGGGCTCCAGGAGCTTAAAGATAGAGACATTGAAAAGAAAAGGACATAGACTGCGGATGCAAAATTCCCCACCCTAGAAACAAAATAGGAGTCTTGAAAACCAGAATTGCATATGAAGAGGCCAGCAAGACAATGAACTTACCTCCAGGGTATATAGACTGCATTCCTCTCTTTGTCCCTAGCCACTCATCTACATAAGATTCCCAAAGGAGTATAGGAGTGAAAAAAGACTGAATTGAAACTAGTTACTCCAAGACACAAAGGAATAGTTTACTGAGGGAACTGGCTTTTGAAAGAGAATATACAGAGAGCAGAGGCTAGCTTTCTAGCTTCCGCCTGAAGGTGACAAACAACATCTGAACTGGGCTTTGGAATGAGTCAAAGGAAAGAAGTTTCTGCAGATCCTAAGCTTAAAGTTGTTGCTGGGACTGAAAGAACTTTGTGTAACTCTATCCAAAAAGAGCACTTTAACAACTCAGCTGAAGAGTACCACCTAGAGCCACCCAGTCCACTCTGTACCTGAAGGTATAAAGACTGGAGCTGTCCATTGAAAAGTGAACCAAGGAGACTAGTGAACACATACACACACATATGTATGTGTGTGTGTGTATATGTATGTATGTATACATACACTCGCATAGTATCCAAAAATTAAATATACAGTTTTTATTTTGTCAGTATAAAGAAAACCAGAGTCACACGTTTAAAAAATACCCCACAGAAATGCATCTTTAATTATCTTTAATATGGACAGGATCTGGGATGCATGCACTGGGGACCCTGCAAGTACCAAAGTACAAGACTGCCCATTGGTATGGCATACAGAAAAGTATTTAAAGACTAAAGTTGCAAGAAGGGAACAAAGGGGCATTTTGGGGGAGGGGAGTTCTTGGAAGAAGTAAGAGAACTCAGAAGTAAGATGTGGATGTGAAGAGGGAAGGGTGATAAGGAGAGGGGGAGGGTAAGTGGTTCTGCCAGGGAAACCTCTCCTGGCATCCAGTCTGGAAGGAATTCATCAGGCTCAAGCAAACTTTGAAGCCGAAATTGTAAAGTTTATTGTTACGCTGTAGAGAAGAGCGGGCTAGATTCTTATGGAACCTGCAAACTCGCAGAGGCGGCAGGCATAGTTTTAAGGGGTCAATTATGCTAACTAGGTGAGTAAGGGCAGGATCAGGGAGGAGTTAAGGAGTGGTCAGTGCTCAAAGGACCATATACTTTTAATATCAACTGCGCAGGTGTATTGCCCATGATTCACTGGGAAATAGCTCAAGAGGGGGTCTAGCTGGAGGTGTGGTTCTAGGCCTGATACGTCACTAAAGAGTGCCCAGTCTGCCACCCACCAAGGTCATCAGAGACAGTGTGGGTATATAATTGACTAAGGAGTTACCCTATAGATAAGGTATTGCAGAATTTCTGGTGGGGCTGGCCACTCTAACTAAGGGAGATAACATTTACATAACTTATTGTTTCAAGCAGAGATAAACAGGTCATGAGTTGTTGCTGGGCAGAGTGCTGGGAGGGGGAAGGGGCAGAGTCAATGCTCTGAGGCTGGGGGGGTGGAAATGTGATCTTACAGACTGCTTTTACAAATTGATTTTACAGACATAAATCCCAAAGCACCCCATTTACAAACTGATGTTACAGATTGATACTACAGACATATATACATCACAAGGACCCCATCAGATGCAGATAGTGATCCTAAGATCAGTTTAGGCTGGTTTAGGCTAGTCCGGGCTGCTCCAGATACAGAGGACAAACCCAGAGGTTTCTGGGTAAGAGCAAGACTTTGGTTCATGGTTCTCTTTGATGATTGGTTAGCTCAGGTCTTCCTCTAGAAATAGGAGTTCTGCCAAAGCTATAGCAGAATCAAAGTCATTTTTACAATATCTTAAAGTAATTTAAAACCCCCTTAAACTTTAATAACTTATTAAAGTTTTAAACTTTAATAGCTTAAAATTGCACTAAAACTTTTGGATCACACCATATATGAGCTTTCATTATTATTAAAAGAGTAGATTCCCAGGTATTATTTTCCAGAATGTCTCCATTTAAGTGGCTTGAGGTCAAATCAGTACCTTGGCCAAAGGCCAAGAGGTCAGAATATCCTCAGTTACAAAGGGAACAAAGAAAGCCACCTTGACCATGACTACTATTAGAGTGTAAGCTCCTTGAGGGCAGGAACCGTCTTTAGCTTTTGTTAATATCCCCAGCACTTAGCACAGTGCTGGCACACAGTATAGCCACTTAATAATATTGTTTGATTGATTGATTGACTTAAGCCTTTAGTTCCTAACTTGCCACTCATATGTTCAACTTGTCAGTCATACCCATGAAGACTTTGCCTCCAAATTCCCCTTACTCTTTTCCAGAAATTTGTCTTCATGGAAATCTCTACTCTGCAGTAGAGGAATGGATCAGGGACTCTAGCTCCTAACTGGAAATGGAAACAATGCTTGAACCTCAGGGGAGCAGTGAGAAAACCCAGGGCTTGGTCTGTTGAGGATGACAACTCCATAGTCCATTTTCTTTTGACCCAGAGCTATCCCCATTAGATCCTAAGAAGGGGAAGACCCAGGCATTCTGCCTCTGAACAAATTCCTGCCATCTGGATTTTAGTCGAGGGATCTACATCACAGCAGAGCACATAGCTGTTGTGCAGCTGTTCAACAGCTGTTGTGAGGCCCCAGGGGCAGGTGGGTGAGAAGGAAAGGGAGTCTGACGAAAAACAAAGCTGGAAACTCAGAGGAAACTGGAAACACCAGATCAGAATACACCTATTGCTACTTTATTCTGAATTCTCAAGTATCTAATTTGGATGAAGTTCTGGACTTGCAATTAGGAGACCACATCTTAGTTCTATCCCTGATACTACCTTTATAACCTTGCTCAAGTTCCTTCTCTTTGAATCTCAGATTTATCATCTCTAAAACACTAGTGATGGCTTTAACTATCTCCAAGGCTCCTTCCATCTTTAAGTTCTGTAAAAGACAACTCATATAAGTCTATAGCAAAATTATTTGAATCTCTATAGTTCAGTTGACATGAAGTCTGAATTTAGTTGTAAAAATATTCTTCCAGAGTGCTCTGCTAATTTGAGAAGGTAACGTCTTCTTCTTCTCTTCTCAGGCCTCAAGTTAAAAAAAAAAAATCTCCTCTACCTTCCACTGCAGGTAAAATATATCTCTCCACTAGGAAGTAAGTGCCCTCTTTCCATACAACAAGCCAATGGTCTGGAAGGTTGTCTGAGATGAGGCAACAGACAAAAAGCTCACTGCTTAATCGAGAATTAAACTTCGATATCGACCTGTGTGGTCAGGCGGTGAGTGGACCAGCATAAATCAAACTCCTGACCCACAAACAGGAGGCAAAGTGCTTTTGATTAGTTTTTGAATGGTTTTTATTAAAAGGAACACTCCTCACTTCTGTGGCCACTTTTCATTCCCCAGTCTGTTAGAAACCAAGGGAAATTCATCCTTCTCCAATTCAGCCTTTCTCTCAGTACACTAACGTGTTTACCCATCTCCCATAAAGAAAGCCAGGCTTTCTCTTTCTAAGCCAGAGCTTAGAAGTTCATGGCAGTACCTTACACTTCAGTTTGACTTATCCATAGTGATGGGCCACCTAGATCACATTTAACCCCTATTGGAAGTCTATTCTTGGGCTATTTACATATGGTCAATAAATATTTGTTGACTATATGAAAAAATGAATTCATTCAATCTCATAAGAAAGGAAGGAATAAGTACCTACTATGTGTCATTAACTATGCTAAGCACTTTACAAATATTATCTCATTTAATCCTCACAACAACCATCAGAGATAAGTGCTATTATTATTTTCAATTTACAGTTGAAGAAACTGGAGCAAAGGTTAAGTGAGTTGTTCAGGGTTACACAGCTAGTTATTATTTGAGGCTAGATTTGAATCCATATCTTCCTGACTCCAAATCCATAGCTCTACACACTGTGCCACCTATAGCTACCTCTGAGGAATAATCTCAATAATGACAAGTAGTTAAATAGATTATAATTGTAATATACAACCATAATTGGCTGGCTCAAAGTAATGAGTTCCCACTCTGGATATTTTCAAGTCAAAGATGAATAACCCCTTGCCCAGGTGTGGATTGGACCAGATGGTCTCTGAGGTCCTTTCCAACTGTGAGACTTTGTGATACATTCCACAAACATTTATTAAATCTTATTGTGTTCAGGGCATTGTACTAGATACTGACATAAAACATTTAGATAGACATGGTTTTCTGCCCTCCTAAAGCTTTTTATCTAGTAGGGGGGAAGACACAAACATGGATAACTATAATGCATAATTATATTCATTCATTCCAACACAACTCTGTGCAAGGCAACATGATATAATGATTTGAATGTACTGGATTCAGACATTAGTCAACATAGTCTGGGTTCAAGGCTCATTTTTGATACATACTGTTTATGTGACCCCAGACAAATCATATAACCTCTCACGTGCCTGTAGACCACCCTCTAAAACTAGAAGTTTCAGAATATTTACTGACCTTCCTTGGTAGAGAGAGTTTCATCACCAAAAACACTGTACCAATGAAATCACATGCCTTCATCCTTACTCCCTCAACCCCAAATGGGCAGAGTCCCATGCTAAAAGTGGAGCTATAGAGTCAAAAGAAAAAAAAAGGCTCTGCCTTCAAGGAGATTATATTCTAGATCAATTTAAGAGAAGTGAAAGAAGATTCTGTGTGCATTCCAAAGAATAAAGATAGGGCTCAAAAAAGGGCTTCTGAATGAATAGAGGGATGAATGACCTTTAATAACATAACTTAAAGTGGGATAACAGAATCTTGTGTGACCTTGACTGCATAGCTTCCATTGGGCTTCATTTTTCCTTATGTTAAACTCAGAGTGTTATATGCCTGATTTGAGGCTAAAGAAGATAATATAGATGGAATCAAGGAGCATTTCAGCAGGAAAGCAGAAGATAAATCCAAGATACCATGATTAATCATTTCAACAAGCCCCAGCCTGGGTGGTAAATAACTGTCAAATCTTGGTAAACAGATCAGACAGACAAAAAACAGAGATATCTTGATGGGCAAGTCAAGGAGGGACAAAAGGGAGAACAGAGAGAAGTCACGGGAAAGGAAACAGGAAGTCCATGCTGCTGAACCATCAAAACCCTAAGGACGATGAAGTTTGGGAGCCTGGGCTTTGTTCCGAGGAAGGTTCCACGAGTGAAACTGATTAGCTGTAAAATATCATTTAAATCTTCTCTTAAAGCAAATCCAAGTCTTTAATCATTATCTCCCAAACCACCAAACAGCTCCAGACACACACCAACCTCACTGAGAGACTTGTCAAGACTGAAACAGTAATTCACAAATTCACTAAAATTCCCTGCTCCACTGAGCAGTATGACAGTTTCAGCGACCGGCGGTAACATTTCTATTCAAACTGGCTTTGGTGCCGAAGCTATAAATATCCTTGCAATATTTCCTGCTTCAGAACATAAAGACAGCTTTACAGCACTGATAAAATAGAAATTACTTTCTCTCTGAGGTCTTGCTGGAATTTTAATGTCTGTTTTGCAATAAAGCAGCTCCTACACAATTTGATTTGAGGGAAAGAAAACAAACGGTCTAATTTAGTTACAATAATGACTCCTCTTGTATTGTTTGCCCTAGTTGCTTCTCTGGTTGCTGGGCTGTTAAAGTTTGCACTGGCGAGCAGGGGCGATGATGTTTATGGGAATATTAAATTGGCTTCTTTATTATTTAAAGATACATTGTTTCTGGGCCTTCTTACCATAGAAAAACACCCCATCAAAAAAGAAAGAGGGGGGAAAAGAGAAGGAAAATGGAAGAAATAAAGTTTACAATCCTTAATAGCCAGTGTCTTTTTGGAAAAAAAGAAATCACTTGTTGGAGTCATAAAGCTGTTGACCAAAGATGAAACAAATTTAAAAGGCCTTTGAAGCCTAAGAGATTATAACCATTTTAATTAGTCCGTACATGTTCCCCCAGTCCTCCTTAGTACTTTGAGAGCACAGGAAAGCATCCCCTCTTTCTTATTTCTGCTCATTTCCCTAGTTCTCTCATCTGTGGGTTGTGTGATACAGAGAAAAGAAAAAAAGTGTTAAGAATAATTCAATAGAAAGGGCTAAAAACATAATTAGCATTGCTTGTTTGCAGCTGGCTTACATGCTGCTGAGGGTGGGAGGTAGAGAGGATATGGAGGCTCTCTACCCTGAATGGAAATAATTAGAGAGAGGCTGACTTGACATAGAGCTGTGCCCAAATCCATATCCACCAAGAACATTGGTGGATATGGACAGTGGTTCAATCCAAAGAAACTAATCTCTAATGGTGGGAATTTCAGAAAGTGTGAGAGGTTTGGTGGAAGATGATTCACAGAATCATGCTGATTACCTATTTCACCCCCATATCCGGGGATCTGTGCTTGGCACTGTGCTACTCAAATATTTCATCCATGACTTGATGTGATTGCCAAATTTGCAGATGACACTAAGCTGGGAGAGATAGCTAACACACGGAATGACAGAGTCAGACACCAAAGAGATCTTGGCAGCCTAGAGCGTTGGGCTGTATCTAATAAGATGAAATTCAATAAGGACAAATGTAAAGTTTTATGCTTGGGTACAAAAAAATTAACTTCCCATGTACAAGATGGGAATACAAAGAGTTCATATGAGAAAGATCTAGGGATTTCTGTGGGCTGCAAACAAAATATGAATTAGAAATGTGATTAGGTAGCATAAAAATTGAATGTATTAAGGGAGGCAAAATTTCCTGGAATAAGGAAGGGATAGTTCCTCTGTACTCTGCCCTCATCAGACCATATCTAAAATATTCTGTTCACTGCTAGGTACCACAGTTTAAAAAGGATATCACTTGGGACAGCACCAGATCTGGAGTGAGGAAGATGTGAGTTCAAATGTGGCCTCAGACACTTACTAGATGTGTGACCCTGGACAAGTCATTTAGCCCCAATTGCCTACACACACACATACACACACACACACACACACACACACACACACACGGATATTGGCAAACACTATGGAATGTCCAGAAGAAGGCAACCAGAATAGAGAAAGACCACAAATCTTTATCATAGAAGAATCAGTGAAAGGAGATATTTAACTTGAAAAAAAAAATAAGATTCAGGGGAATTTGAAAGCTGTCTTCAAGTATTTAAAGGGCTATTATATGTAAGGAGAATTAGAGTTGTTATGTTTGGAACCAGAGGACAGAACCAGGAGAAATGGGTCAGAATTGTAAAGACTATTTTAGACCTGAAGTCAGGGAAAAATATATATTTCCTAACAATGAAAGCTGCACAAAACAAGAATAGATTGACTAAAAAGAGGTAATGGTGTTCCCTGTCTTTGGAGGCTGAATGGTCACTTGTCAGGAATACTGAAGTTGAAATTAATTTCTGGTATGAATAGGAATTGATGAACCCTGAGGTCCCTTCCAATTCTGAAATTCTGAGATGCTGTGGTTCCTTTGCTTGCTCTTTCTGGAAGCTTATTTGATTTCAATGTATGTACCTTTACTCTTTTAAAAACTCTTTGAAAAGATTTCATTTAAAATGTTACAATTTCAGAGTCAGAAGGGACCTCAAAAGTGCTCTAACCTACTCCCTCCCTAAAAGCATGGTCCTGTTGGAACAAACATTGGCTATGAGGTCAGATTATCTAGGTTTGGACTCTGAATCTGCCACCTATTACCCAACTTGACCTCCCCGGGTTTCAGTTTCTTCATTTATAAAGTGAAGAGGTTGGACTAAGTGGCCTTCTAAGGTCATTTCTAGATCAAAATATATGACCCTTGCCATCATCCACAATGCTCTACTTCCATGTTTACAAACTCTTAAATTCTCTTATCTGATCGCAATCTGTGATCATTCCATCTCTGCCTCTTCCTTGCAGCTCCAAACCCTGTTTTTGTTTGTTTGTTTGTTTTTGCCCTAACTATGGCCTCCAGGTACTCAACCCCTTAGTTCTTTTCCTGGCCATTAACCCTGAAATATCTACATTCTCCTCCCTTCTTCATTGTGACCACTTAGTGAACCAGTACAACTCTACACTGTTGTGGTCTACACTGATTCTACAGTGAATTATTCAGAAAGAAGTAAATGTATTGCCTTGCTGCAGTGAGAATCCATTTGTGCTTACATAACAATTTTGTAGTGGACCCAGTTATCCTGGTTTTGTGATTTTTCCCCCCAGCTTCATCCAACTGCATATGAATAGGATCAAAGGCCGCAGACAATGGGAGTTATGCAGGGTTGAAGTTCAGCAGGGCAATAAATGCTGTTGATAAGATAAGGAGACAAGAGATTTAAGAGAACAGTAGAGTTCAACTGGCTTCCTGAGGGGTCTTATAGACATTTTAAAATCAATATGTCCAAAACTGAACTCATATTTCCCAAAGAAACCTTCTCTTTCCTTTTCTAAGTTTCCCTATTACTGTTTTTTTTTAAACAAATGCTTTATTAACTTCTGTTTTACATCATTCATTTCTGCCAGATTTTGAGTTACAATTATTTTCCCCCCTGTTATTCCCCTGCCCAACCTCCCAGAATAGCAGTCCCACAAGATATCGCTTCCTCCAATCTGCTCTCTCCCAAACCTTCTCCCATACCCCCTTTGACTTTTCCATTAGAGGAAGATGAATCTTTGTGTCCCAATGCCTGCACATCTTATCTCCCAATTATAAGCAAAAGAATATTAATAAAAGTATCTATATATATTTGAAACACTTAATGTTAAGACCTGGAATTTCAGATCCATTTCCTTCCTCCCTTGTCACCCATTCCCTCTGGGAAGATAAGTAATTCAGTATATGTTGTACATGTCTAGCTATGCAAAACATTATCATAGTAGATATATTGTACAAGGCTGCTTATACTTCCTTCCCACTCATCCCACCCCCCACCCGGTCCATTCCCTACATGATCCTGTCCCTCTTCTATAGTGGGTACTTCCAACCTCCCCTCCCCGCAAGGATGCCTTCCCATCCATCATCCCTCCTCTCATCCCCCTTCCCCCTATTCTGCTGCAGGTTGAGATATCCCATTTAGTATGTATGTCATTCTCTCCCTGAACCACATTCAATGAGAATGTGGTTTTGCCTTTTTTGCCTTCCTATTCTCCCCCTCCCTTGCAACCACTTCCCCTTGCTTCTTCTACATGAGATAGTTTACCCTCCCCTGTCTCTCCCCATCTCCTCTTGCCACTTTCTTCTCTCACCTCATAATTTCATCCCTTGAGTATTCTCCCTTCCCAACAAATTCAACCTATGCCCTCTATCCATATATAACTGTAACCATCTACACACACATTCACATATGTATTCATATGACCACACACCCTTCTTCCATTATTTTCATAGTGAGACAGATATCATCAGTCACAGTTACTGCTTTTCCATATAGGAATGTAAATAGTTCAACTTTGATAAGTTCCTTTTGATTTCTTTTCCCTGATTGCCTTCTCAGGCATCTCTTCCTTCTTGTGTCTGGATGTCAGATTTTCTATTCAGTTCTGGTTTTTTCCTCAAGAATGCTTGAAAGTCCTCTATTCCACTGAATGACCATATTTTCCCCTGAAACAAAATACTCAGTTTTGCTGGGTAGGTGACCCTTGGGTTCATTCCCAGCTCTTTTGCCCTCTGGAATATCATATTTCATGCCCTTCTATCCCTCAGTGTAGAAGCTGCCAGGTCCTGGGCTATTCTGATTGTGTTTCCACAATATTGAAATTGTTTCTTCCTGGATGCTTGTGGTATTTTCTCCTTGATCTGGGGATTCTGGAACCTGGCTATAATATTCCTGGGAGTTTTCTTTTTGGGATCTTTTTCAGGAGGTGATCTGTGGATTCTTTCAACCTCTATTTTGCCCTCTGGATCTAAAACATCAGGGCAATTTTCCTTGAGAATTTCTTGAAGGGTGATTTCTAGGTTCTTTCTTTGATCATGGCTTTCAGGTAGTCCAATAATTTTTAAATTGTCTCTCCTGGATCTATTTTCCAGGTCAGTGGTTTTTCCCATGAGATATTTCACATTGCCTTCTAATCTTTCATTTGTTTGGATCTGCTTAACAGCATCTTGATTTCTCATAAAGTCACTAGCTTCCATTTGCTCCAGTCTAACTCTGAAGGAATGAATCTCCTCAGTGAACTTTTTAGATTCTTTTTCCATCTGGCAAATTTGGCTTTTTAAGGCATTCTTCTCCTCATTGCCCTTTTGGGCCTCCTTTGCCATTTGAGTTAGTCTATTTTTTAAGGTGTTGTTTTCCTCAGTCAGGCTGTTGACCCTCATTTCATACTTTTCCTGCATCCTTCTCATTTCTCTTTCCAATCTTTCCTCCACTTCTCTTATTTGATTTTTAAGGTCCTTCTTAAGGTCCTCTATGGCCTGCAACCCGCTTATGTTTTCCCCTGGGGCTTTTGGAGCAGGACTTCTGACCTCACAGTCCTTTTCCCGCTCTATGCCCCCAAAATAGGAGTCTAGGGTTGCATTTTTCTGTTTCCTTTGCCTTGGCATGTTGCCACTTAATTACTTGACTTTTGGGCTTGACTATGGCTTTAAGGCCAGATAGAGGAAATTTCGTCCCAAACGTGTGGGGGGCAACTTCCGTTTTTGGCAAGCTGTAAACCCACCCACGACTTCCACCCTAGATCACAATCCAGATCCAGGGAGGTTAAGGCAAGAGCGATTACCCCCAAGACTGATCGCTGGATCTCCCTACAGTTCGGCAGGCCGGGAGCTGGAGCTGCCTCTGAAAACTACAAAATGGCGTGTCTCCTCAGAGGCTTCTAGCCCCCAGGGGAGGGAGCCAACACATTCCTCAAATACAGGTCCCAAAGTTCATAGGATACTAACCTCTTACTTTGTCCTAAGGCATGTCTATGTTGATAATTCTGGAGTCCCCACAGTTGCTGGTGTTCTGGGGTCCCTCCAGCCGGCTGCTGGCCCTGCTGCCCTGGGGTTAAAACCTTGGCTCACACGGACCTGGGCTCGGCTGGGCTCGGCTCCCGTGCTCTGCGCGCTGCGTGCTGCCAGCTCCCAGACTGCTGCACTGGTCCTTCCTGCAGGGGTGCTGGGCTGTCCTCAGCGGGAGGTTAGCTTCTCTGTGTCGTTCTGTGGGTGCTGGGGCTCCAGAAGTTGTTCAGAGTCCCCTTTTACATAGTTTGGGGGGAATCTGGGGGCAGAGTGGCTTGGATGAGCTGTTTCTACTCCGCCATCTTGGCTCCGCCCCCCCATTGGTACTTCTAAACCCTTAGCTTTGAAGTTCATCCCTATTACTGTTAAAGGTACCAGCATCCTCTGAGTCACTCAGATTCACAACCTAACTTGTGACTTGACTCCTTGACTCCTCACTTTCTCTTACCTCCATATCCAGTCTATTGACAAGATTTTACTTTATCGTTGTAACATTTCTCCTATATGCTCCTTTCTTTCCTATGACACTGAAACCATCTGGTTCAGGCCCTTTTCTTTTCTTTTTCTTTTTTTTTTTAAATTAATTTATTAGTTTAGTTTCAGTTAACAAGATTCAATTCCATAGTTCCTTGATTTTCAAATTTCCTTTACTTCCCTCCCCCCACCCCCCAGGACAGCATATTGTCCAGTATAGGATCTGCAAATACATTCATATTAGACATTAGTCCAATTACAAAGGCATATTGTACTAGGTGGGATGAAAAGATGGTAAAGAAGAAATAAAACCAAACAATGAAAAGAACAAGATCATTTAGTTTGCTTCCATCAGGATTCAGGCTCAGTTCTTTCTAGTTATATCTCTGGATGTCGCATTTCTCTCTTTCTTGAGTCTTTTGGGATTGACTTATATCACTGCATTGCTGAAAAGAGTCCAGTCTGTCATAGTTGGTCGTCACAGATATGGTATGTCTGTGATTGTATACAAATTTCTTCTGATTCTACTCTTCTCGCTCAGCATCAGTTTGTATAAGTCTCTCCAGGTAATTATGAAATCAGTCACCTCTTCATTTCTTATAGCACAATAATATTCCATTACATTCATATACCACAACTTGTTTAGCCATTCCCCAATTGGTGGGCACCCCTTCAGTTTCCAATTCTTTGCAACCACAAAAAGGGCTGCTATAAATATTTTTGTACATATGGGTCTTCCTCCCACTTCTATGATCTCTTTGGGATATAACCCTAGCAGTGGTATTGTTGGGTCAAAGGGTATGAATTTTTTTTTTTTCATTTTGGAGGGCAATTTGGGTTAAGTAACTTGCCCAAGGTCACAGGGCTAGGTTTTTGTTTGTGTATGTTAAGTGTCTGAGGTCAGATCCGAACTCAGGTCCTTCTGACTCCAGGGCCGGCGCTCTACTCAGCGCCACCTAGCCACCTAGCCACCCCAGTATGAAATTATTTATAGTCCCTTGGGCATAATTCCAGATTGCTCTCCAGAATGGTTGGATAAGTTCACAACTCCACCAGCAATGTATTAGTGTTCCAATTTGTCCACATCCTCTCCAGCATTTGTCACTTTCTTGTTTAGTCATCTTAGCCAATCTGACTGGAGAGATGTGGTATCTCAGAGTTGTTTTGATTTGCATTTCTCTAATCAATAGTGATTTAGAGCATTTCTTCATATGCTTATAGATATTTTAATTTCTTTCTCTGAAAACTGCCTGTTCATATCCTTTGACCACTTATTAATTGGGGATGGTTCAGGCCCTTTTCACCTCCTGCCTGATATTGAAATAGCCTGATGGTCAGTCTCCCTGAATAAATCACTACCCAATCCAGTCCATTCTCCACTTAGCTACCAACCTGATCTTCCTAAAGCACATGAGATCTGATGAGGAAGTGATCATGTCTAACCTAAGATTTCTCTTTTTGAGGCAAAATATCACTAGTTTCTTCAAACAATCATCATATAACATAATTTTGAGTCTGTGGGGTTTGTTTGTTGGTTTTTGGTTTCTCCATTCATTCAAACCTCTGAAAAGCAGGAGCTACTTCTTCTAGGATTCTATTATTGGTTAATTATCTTGTCAAAGGCATCTCTGCTAATATGACAATTTGTAGTGATGAGTAAGCATCTTATAATGGGGTACTCAATGAGGGCTAAGTTTATGTCTCACCTAAACTATTTCATTCCCATGCCTAGACCAATTTTCTATACACAGTAATTTTTTTTTTTTAAAGCAATTGGGGTTAAGTAACTTGCTCAAGGTTACACAGCTAGTCATTATTTATGTGTGGGCACTCATTTTCTGAGGCCGGATCCGATCTTGGGTCACCCCAACTCTGAGGCCGGCGCTCTTACTCACTGTACCACCTAGCCGCCCCTACACAGTAAATTTTTAATAGATATTTGTTAAGTGGATGAATGAACCTCATCACACATGAGTACCAGAGAGCTCCAAGTTAAAGGGACTTTGTGGGTAAGCATCTGTATTAACAATGCAATATTCACTATGCCTATGGCAATTATAAATAGGCGTATGTGGTTATTAATCACAAAATATATCAGTCTCTCTATATGGGGGATAAAGCCAGAGAATTTATTAAAATACCAAATAACCGAGTCCCAAAACCAGAAAGTCAAAGCCATCAGGATAGTTATGAAATTGGCACAAGTAGTTAACATAGTAAACAACCACATTCTTAAGTCTTCAAAACAGAACAGGCTACTTCAGGCAAAGGTCCTTCTCTCCCGACTCTCAGCAACTGCTCAGCGTCCAGGAAGCGTGCTCACAACAGCTCCAGCCCCCTGCAGTTCCAGTTCCCGGCAGCCCCCAACAAGAGTCCTTAGCAGAAATTCTGGCTGGCTTAAAAAGAGATTTGGGCCTCGACCTCTACCTTGGCAGTTACTGCTGTTGCTGTGGCCACCAACAGTCCTCAACGGAACTCTAACTCTTCTTCTGCTTCCTCTTGCCCCTCCCCTTCCTGCTATGTCAGCAAGTCCAATGGGGGATGGAAGATCTTTAAATCCCATAACCCTTACAGCATCTTTCTAAATTTTAAGTAACAAACCTTAACCAGTGTGTTTCCCCCCCATTTTCATCTCCTTTTTGTTCTTGGCTTCTTTCAAGGTTCAACTCAAATGTCATCTTCTGCATGAGACCTCTTCAGGTCCTTACAGGTGTGCTAATGTCTTCCCCTCAGACACTGCCTTTTATCTACTCTATATATCTCGTGTGTCCCTCATCATTTACATATTCATTTCATTTAATTAAAATTGAAAAAGAATTAGGTTGGGCTAGAGAGGAGATTCCTTTCCATACCACCTTTTCTTCTCCATGTTACACCTGGTCTCTATTCAAATTAAGGCCCAGGTGGGACTCTTGACATCATTCATATTTTCCACTAGCAAACAAAATAACTATAGTCTAGACTCCGTCCTCTCATGCTTTCTATCTTTTTACATTCATGGAAATCTCACTCTCTCTAGAAGATACCACCACTCTGGCCACCCTCTTCAATGCTGTTAACTTCTACTCTCATGCCTTCAATATCCAGGGCTGGAAGGAAGAATAGGCATGCTCCTTACTCATTGATAACTACTTCTAAAGCTTCCCTATGCTTCTATCACTCAGCAATTGTACAATTTTGAGTTTTATTCTACTTATCTATTCCCTATTTTTGTCATAGTCATCTGGGACTTCTTTGTTACTCTACCTTCTTTCTCATGTATTCCTATCTTAGTTTTCCTCTCCATTCCAAGCCCTGAGTTCAAACTCATATTTTAATATAAATTCTGATGTCACCAAAGATACTATAGCTACCAAGCACATCAATCTTCTCAACTGCCATAATACATGTCTTCATTCCATCTCAACCAAATGGTCACAACCTAGACCTCAGTATCATTAATAATTTTGCCACCTCCATTAGCTTGATCTCCAATATTATTTTTTCTCATAATAATCTTCTATCCTTTCCTGCCTCCCTCTGCCTCATTCCTACTAATCCTATTTCTCCTTCCTATGAAATGTAATCTCTTCCCCTTTTTTATGATCTCTCTAGTCTATAATCCCTTCACTGGTCTCACATTCCTTACTTAATATTCTTGAGTCTAAGTTGGTTCATTCAATCATATGCTGTTCTTTAACTTTGAATTCCTTGAACATTTTGTTCTGTTTCTTCTTATGCCTTGCCACACTCCAACTCTGGGCTATCCAATCTCCACTACTACTTAAGTACTCTTGAGCAATTCCGGTGAAAGTGAAACAGTTGTCAAAAGGGTCCCATATAAATGGGTTTTATTACACCTGGGTTCTTATTCTTCATGAAAATACTTTTATTTTTATCTAATTGACTTTCTATTACATTTTTCAATGCAATTTTCTGAATTTTTTCTTCTCTCCTAAACTACCTTTTATTACCTCCCTGACTCTACCTTTCAACACAGAACTTCTCCTCCTTCTTTACTTTACTAAGATTATTGAGATCAACTATAATGATCTCCTTTTTTTTTCCTGGTTCATTCACTGAAAATCTCTCTACATCATTTCCAAATCCTTCTTCCTTTTCTCCAGTCTCTGAGGAAACAGGGGTACTATTCATTGCCAAAAGCCTCCATTCTTTTTGTCTTCTTAAATCTCTACTTATCTATTGGAGCCATTCTTGATATCTCCAAATATGCACAGGCCTCCCATAGCCTTAATAAGTTTTCACTTGACCCTACAATACATTGTTTACAGTAAAAACATTTGAAGTAGAGAGACACACACAGAGTAAAGGTAAAAGGCTGGAGCAGACTATATTATGCTTCAGCTGAAATAAAAAACATAAATCAAGGGTAGAAATCCTGATCTCAGACAAAGCAAAAGAAAAAAAATGTATTTAATTAGGAGACATAAGGAAGGAAACTATATTTTGCTAAAAGGTAGCACAGACAGTGAAGTAATACAAGTACTAAGAATATATGCACAAAATGGTATAGCATCCAAATTCTCAGAGATGTTAAATGAGTTACAGCAAGAAACAGAGAGAAAAACTATACTAGTAGGGACCTCAACCTTCCCTCTCAGAACTAGATGAATCTAACCACAAGATAAACAATAAAGAAGTTAAGGAGGTGAATAGAGTTTTAGAAAAGCTAGATATGATAGACATCTGGAGAAAACTGAATGAGGATAGAAAGAAATATACATTTTTCTCAATAGTACATGGCACCTACACAAAAAATGACCATGTATCAGGACATAAAAACTTGCAGAAAGGCAGACATATTAAATGCATCCATCTTCAGATAATAATGCAATAAAAAATTACATGAAATAAAAGGCATGGAAAGATAGACTAAAAATTAATAGGAAAGCAAATAATGTAATCCTACAGAATGAGTGGTCAAGCAACATATCACAGAAATAATCGAATTTCATCAAAGAGAATGACAGTAATGAGACATCATACTCAAATCTGTGGAATGTAGCCAAAGCAGTACTTAGGGGAAATTTTATTTCTCTAAATGATTACATGAATAATATGAAAAAAGAGCAAATCAACAAATTGGGCATACAATTTTAAAATCTAGAAAAAGAACAACTTAAAAATACCTAATGAAATATTAAATTAGAAATTCTGAAAATCAAAGGAGAGCTTAATAAAATTGAAAGTAATAAAATTATTAAATTAATAAATAAAACTAAGGACTGGTTTTATGAAAAAAGACAATAAAATAAACATTTAGTTTGTTTTAGTTAATCTGATTTTAAAAAGAAAGGAGAAAACAAAATTGCCACTATCAAAAATGGAAAGGGTGAATTCACTGGCAATGAAAAGGAAAATAAAGCAGTAATTAGGAGCTACTTTGCCTAACTATATGCCAATAAGTCTGATAATCTAAGTCAAATAGAAGATTTTTTAAAAAAATATGAATTGTACAGATTAACAGAAGAGGAAACAAAATATTGAAATAACTCCATTTTAGAAAAAGAAATTAAACAACTTATCAATGAGCTCCCTAAAAAAAAAATCTCCAGCACCTGATGGATTTACAAGTGAATTCTACCAAACACTTAAAGAACAATTAATTTTAATATTTTATAAACTATTTAGAAAAATAAGCAAAGAAGGCATTTTATCACATTCTTTTTATGATACAGTTATGGTGCTGATACCTAAACCAGGAAGAGCCAAAAGGGAGAAAGAAAATTATAGGCCACTTTCCCTAATGAATATTGATGGAACATTTTTAATTAAAACATCTGCAAAGAGATTATAGCAATTTATCCTGAGGATAATACACTATTACCAGGTGTAATTTATACTCAAAATGCAGGAATGGTTCAAATATCAGAAAAACTATTAGCAAAGTTGACCATATCAGTAATAAAACCAAGAGAATTCATATGATTATCTCAAAAGGTGGAAAAAAGTTTTTTTTTTAAACAATATAGAGCACCTATTCCTTTAAAACACTAGAGAATATAGGAATAAGTGGATTTCTGGAAAAGAAACTTGCATCCCTAATAGTGATAAAGGACCACACCCTTTATTTTTGAGATGATAAATTTCTCATAATTCTCTACCCTATAGTTGCTACTACTATTCATCATCCAAGAACAAATAGGACAGTGGTCATCAGTCTAAGGCTATAAGATTTATTTCCAATGATTTCCACACATTTCAGTAAAAATCTCAGATTTTCAGAAGCACTTCCATGTATTCCTAAATGTTATAGATCACATTCATCCTTTCTATGAATATCACTATGGCTTTGGTGGAGACTCAGGACCAGTGGGATATGGTATCTGCATCCATCTTATCTGGTTAGTAATGCATAATGAATTCACAGCTAGGTAGTGCCACTTCTGGCATTCCATTGTTGGAATGTGATGTCTAATTTAGTACTTGTCAAAATGTCAATGAAGTGCTTATCCAGATTGAAATAGAGCTCCATAAACAGTCTCAGAATTTTTCAATGACAGCCCACTTCAAAGCCAAGAGCTCCCATATGTGTAAGGAGTCTCACTATTTACAAGTATTCTACTGTCAGATGAAATGGACTTTAAATGATCATTACTCTTATGGTATAAGATACTTCCTAAGACCTCTAGGCACCAGAGTAGTATAAGTAGTTTGCTTGAACTTGCAAAAGCAAAGACTGGTACATGCAAAAGGCAATTAATCAAATCTTTGGGAGTCTGCTCACATTTCTCATATCAGTGATCTACAAATGGGGCCAGGGAGTTCAGATTCTCTTTCTCCTCCCCTCCCCTCCCCTCCCCTCTCCTCTCCTCCTCTCTCCTCTCCTCTCCTCTCCTCTCCTCTCCTCTCCTCTCCTCTCCTCTCCTCTCCTCTCCTCTCCTCTCCTCCTCTCCTCTTCTGTTACAAACTTCTTATAATAGTCACAAAATCCCCCCAAAAATCTTTAGCTTTCAAAAATTCTTCAGGTGTGACTAAATGATAAGCATTTCTTTCTTTGTGAGGATAAGTATTCTCTGCTAAGATATTATGTGACTCATATTCTTGATTTGGCACCTGACCATTGATTTCATCCCAGCATCTTCTAGATGATCTAACACTTTCATTAACTCTATCTCCTAATTTCTAACATTGTTCCAAATTCATTGATAGAACTTGCATCAATCAATATTTTCCAAGTATTTCATATTTCCACTATTAAAAAAAACTTTTAAAAAAGTGACAAAGACCCTAGAAATTCCTTAGAGCATGTGCTCAAAGTGGTAGAATTTTATTGGATGGATGACAGATATCTTATCCTTCCCTTGCCATGGAGATCTGAGAGTACCCACAAGCATTTTCAACACAGCAAACCATTGGCTTCCTAGTAGATAGCTTGAGGCATCTTGAACTTGCAGCACAGTTTGTTATTGTACAGAGTCCAGTCAACACATATAGATACATCTGGATCTTTTCATTCTTCTTCTATGTGATGGCTATGGCTATGGTATAGATTATAGAACTCTGGGACGATGCTGTCAACTAATAGTTCTTTCAAGGGATGGTTCCTAATGTCCTTCATCCTTGAGAGGGTATTTTTTCAAGATTATTCTAGGAAAGGTCAGAAGTTATTGAAGTGAAGTGTGTGTGTTGTCCCTGAAGTATAACTCACCTCACACTCATGCAGTGTACGTGTACAACCTCTCAGGCCAGGAAAGATTAAAAATTTGTTTACATGTTCCTCTCTTGAGATTATATGCTCCATAAGGGCAGGGACTATTTTATTTCATCATGCTTAAGTCTTCATTTTCCCAGTGCTTTATACAGTGTCTAAAATGTAGTAGGTACTTAAAAAATTGTTGGATCAATGAATAAAGCAATGAAGCTGTGTCTAATCAATTATTTAAGAATGGAAATGTTAACCAGATCTGGTTATACCAGATCCACAATATCCATTTTCTTGCTGACCCCCACAACTTCTCTAGAGAATGCTATTCTAATATAACCACAGAGAAGCCTAGCCCCTATTCACATCAGTTGTGGATGTCTTTACTGCAATTGTCCTTCATAAGATGATTAGTCATTGTCACCTGACATCCACTCTCTAGTATGGAAGAACATTCTTTCTCTTACATGTTAACGGTCACTGCCATATAAGGGTATTACACAAGTTCACAAAGGCAAAATAAAACATGAAAGGTAGATAGGGTATGGATTACATTCTTTGAGACCCTGGGAAGCTTTGGCCTTTGAATCTCTTTTTCATATCCTGATTCAAGTCCCTTGGAATTCACCTTCTGACACATAAACTCCATATTCACCTCCTAAATATGCCCAGTATCCAGGTGTTTATCTAGTCAACTGTCTGCCCTCCATAAGTAACTATTCCCACAGGACCATGGTTTGCTGGGGAAGGTATGGGCCTTAAGCTAAGGAACAAGGAAGATAAAATTGTGCTTGAATTATGTATTGCTAAGTATGGGGCTACTACTAGATCACTAATCTCTAAGGTAAGTATGGACACCAGATCACTGATGTTCATGCTACTCCCTACACCCTAAAAGACCTTGAACATTATCTTTAGGCGATCTTCTATTCACTTAGAAATGCTTTAAACGTTCTCACCATTTCTGAATCTATATTAGGAAGATGTAATAAATAGTTTCCAAACATCCCTATTAACAGTTATTGCCTTAGGCATGCTGGAATGTCCCACTGTTACAGGCAGTTTACTTAACATAGTTAATGTTTCTTCTTCATTGCCGAATAGTACAGCTTCTACTCTATATGCCCCCAAAGTGCTCAGAGCATGTTGCAAAGTATCCAGAACTCACTGTTATCATCATAGTCAACAAGGATCATGATAAATACCTGGTGGCAATCAGGTCCTGTTACTAGATACAATATTACAATATCTGCAAATTTATGGTGACCATTTAGACCAATATACCAAAAGCAGTAATAATTAAACAATATCACTCCAACAAATAATGAAAAACATATCAATAGCTCTTTAAAATACAACAATATAATAGTCACTTTTAAATCAACTGGTCTGATCTAAAAGGTTACACTGAAGTACTTTGCTGCTCAATCCCAGCCTACAAAAATATCTCCTCCCCACCTTCCAAATCCTTAATGAATACTTGCAATGTTAGGGTATCAAGAACATAAATCCAGGATAAGCCCTCACAAATGTAACCTGGGTCTCTCTCATTTTGGGTCTCTTAAAACTATACCAATGTTTAAGGTATGTTTGGCTCATCATTGATTCTAAACCACAGCTTATGAATGCTCACCCAGTGCTTATTTTTATCAGACTAAGCCAAAGAAAACAGTTAAGTCAAGCAAAAGCATTTGATTAAATAGAATTGCAAAATAAATAGCCATGAAAATTCCCTCCTTTTCCTAAATACAGAGGCATAGTCCCCCATAGATTGCCATGTTACTAGCGTAAGAAGCAATATAGGTAACTCAGAAAACTAATGTCATCTAAAGCATTTCTGTTTCTGATACTGCTGTTTCTTGCTTATCTCTTTCCTTCAGAGTTTTTAATGTGATTGGATGGTTTGCTGATGACAGCTGTTGAGCTGCTTTGTCAGCTGAAATGCAGCTAGCATGTGACCTTTCTCCTCACAGAAGTCCTTAAAGAACTTTTGTGAGCATTACCTATAGCCTCAGGTCTTTTTCAGCTCTTTTGTGAGTCAAACACACAATCACACTGAGCTATCCCACTTAGTAACTGAATTTGTCTGAGAAATTCTTTTTAACTCACAACATGCCTCTGGCAGTTAATATTACAGTCTTATGGATTATCCTGGAGTTTCACTTAGCAAGAATAGAAAGGACAGTATGGAGTTGGTGACCTTTCGTCCCACATCTATAATCAAATTGTTGCTCTCTCTACCTATTGTTTCGTGGGTGAAATTCAGACTGTATTATCTGACATTCAAGATCCCACACAACTTAATACTATCTATTTTTTCCAACCTTACTTCATTTCTCCCCCTTCATACATTCTACTTTATAGCAAAATTGACTAACTCCATGGTCCCTGAATATGCACTGCATTTTCCTGCCTCTGTACTTTTGTACATGTTGTTCCCTTGGCTGATAATATTTTTCTTCCCTCTCTCCACCTGTTAAATTTCTACACATTTGTGGTACCATAGGAAGAATGTTATACTTGGAGTCAGAGGATGTGAATATAAATCCAAGCTCTAATACTTCTCTGTATGCCTTACTTGTGTGGCAGCAAAGTGGTTGGTGAGAAGAGTTGGAGGAGGTGGCTGGAGAGGAAAGAGTGAAATGAAGCAGAATAGGGGCTTTCCAGAAATTATATTCCAGTAGTCTGTAGGGTATAAGTTCCTCCAGGGCATGATCTCTGGTATAGGCTACAAGGTAATTGGTGAGGTTCCTCTAGAGTAGGTGGTCAGAGAGGAATCAATGGTTGAAATAAAGGTAGAGAATGGGGTTCATTAAAATTAGTCAACAAATTCTTATGGTACAATCTTAAGTGTCCAGCTCTGTAGGAGAAATGAGAGAAGTATTAATATAAAAAGATCCCTTCTTCCAAGGAACCCATGGTCTCCCCTTTTCCCTTGGCCAGATAATACACCTGGGTAAGGGCCATTGTAATTGCATTAGGGATAAAAATTAATAACATAGAAAGTTCTATGCTCTGTGATTTTTTGGATGTGTGGGAGAAAGTCTGGACTAGGGATTCCATTGGTATAAGAAATTACTGATGGGCAGCTAGGTGGTACAGTGAGTAGAGTATCGGCCCTGGAGTCAGAAGGACCTGAGTTCGGATCCGACCTCAGACACCTAATGCACACACAAATAAAAACCTGGCCGTGTGACCTTGGGCAAGTTAATTAACCCCAATTGCCCTCCAAAAGACAAAAAAAAATTACTGATGAAGAATCTGCCTCTATAATCTGGGACTAGCAATTGTTCTTCAATTTAAAATTTTAGAAAATTGCCCGGGGCACCGGGCACTAAGAGGTTAAGTGATGTGCCCAGCCTCCAATATGCACAGATTTTTGAACTTCAATTTTCCTGACTACAAGTCTGGCTTTCTATCCTCACTAGGACCTATTGCCTCTCTGTGACACTAGTAATAAATACTATTGGAGATTGTAAAATAAGGATTAATAAGAGCTGGGGTAGTCTAGGAAGATTCTGTGGAAGGAATGAGGTTTGTTCAAGAGCTTAAAGGATATGTAGGTTTAGGACAGGCAAAGGGGAAGGAGGAAAGACATTTTAGACATAAAACTTGGCATGAGAAAAGGCATAGATCATTTTTTCAGGGGCCAACTCTGGCCGATCTGAATGAAGCTTTCCCTGACTACCTTGGGCCACAGCGGTCTCTCCCTCTTACAAATTCATAGCACTTGCTGACTCTCTCATTCATTTGGCATTTAACACATCCTGACTCATATCGTCATATTTCTTTTCCAATATATAGGCCATATTTCCTGAATTCAATCCAATGAAATTCAACAAATATTTATTAAGCATTTCTGTGTTCAAGACATATTGCATAACCAATGAGGAACTTTGAATAATAGGAATAAAACTTGTTTCTAGTAAATGTACACTAGGAAGAGAAGCTGCACTGGTCACATGGGAAGGGTGGGGGATAGCTGGTAGACAACAAGAGTACTAGACTGGTATCCTCATGAAATTAAGAGAAAGTGAAGAAGGCCTCCAATACGCTGGGTCAGTCCATTGGGGCAAATTTATAGGAGGAGATGGAAAAAATCATCAAAAATAAGCAGAACTAGATGAGTTTTAATCTACACTCCTGAAAGAAACTTCCATATCAATGAAATCACAGATTTACTTTGACATTTCAGCATATGACCATTTGCAAGGCATTGTTTTGAAACAGCAAAAATGAAAAAAATCTCTGGCCTTACAAAGCTTACTGTCTATTAGGGGGCAGGACAGATATGCAAATAAGTATAATTCCAGCTAGAATATAATAAAAGGAGAGAAAAGATGTAGAGAAAAATACTTGGAAAATTTGGAGTGGGGGAGGGGGAAGAATACTGGATGATCCATGGAAAGCTTCCTGGAACTTAGCACAGTTCCTGGCACATAGTATGTGCTGAAATAGGTATTTGTTTTATTGTGTTGCATTAGAATAGGTGGCACTTAAGCTTATCTTTTAAGGAAGAGATTTGGACAGGTTGCATTCTAGGCATAGGGATCAGACAGTCTTTACAAAGGAACATAGGGAGGAGATTAGGTTGCCAAGTCAGGAACTGCCAGCCAACAGTCTTGTTTGTCTGGAATACAGTATATAATATGAAGTACTTGAAAAGAGAACAGAGATTGTCACATATACATATACACACATGCATATATCCACACAAAACATATGCTTGATTATGTGCATGGGAATATGCATGTGTGTACATATAGAAACACATATGTGTGTACACATATATACATATTTAGGATGTTGCAAAAGTCTTTATGTAGTTTAAGCTATTAAAGCTTAAAACTGCCCTAAGACTTTAGGGACATCCTGTAGCTATTTTGCATCCTCTGTGGAGTTTAGCAGGGTGATAAGCACATAGTAGATGTTCAATAACTTTTTGATTAAATGATGGATATGGTAATGAGTATAGATGGTGACAAAGGGTCCAGGATAGAGAGTAGTAGTAAGACATTTTTCCTGTAAAAGACTCATAGCTTTTTTTTACAATTTTTCTTACTACTCCTCAAACTATCTTTGTGAAATAAGGAGAAACAAAAATTATTAGCTTCAATTTTAGCTGGAGAAATTGAATCCCCAAAGTTGTTAAGCAAATCATCTAGAAAATTCCATTCAATTCAATTCAGTTCAATTCAATCCATTCCAATAAACTTATTGTGCCTGTGACTGGGAATACTCTTTGGACCAACACAAATCCTGTTCTCAAGGAAATTAGTGTTTAATAGCATATTTTGGACAGTTAGACCTATACATTGTTTACCACCTTCTACTCTATCTAGTTGAGAGACATCTTTACAAAGAGGCTTTCCAAAGTAACCTAGGGAAGAGCATATTGCACCTTCAAGGTCTCACAACCCTGGAGAGCAAAACCCTACAATGGAAAATTTGTTTTTTTATCTACAAGCAAATTTCTTTGGTCACCTGGGCTGGGGAGCCACTATCTCCTGGAGACAAGTTGTCTGGTAAGGTTTTAAGCATCTCACAGTCCTTATAGTTTGGAAATGTCACAGTAACAAACTTTCTGGTATCATTTTCTTAGTTCCAGTCCCAAATGCAATCAAGAAGCTCAAGGGAATATAGCAACAATGAAAACAAGGAATTAATCAGTCTCCCCTGAACTCCACTGAATAGGGGAGAATAGGTTGGTTCCATAGAAGGTGACTGGGATATCTGTTATGCAGCCCAGATTTGATATAATGTCTTTGGAATGTTAATAGAACTTTAATGATTTAACACATACCCACTTCCCCATAAAAAACCACACACCCATTTCTCAGAGTTTAGATAACTGGTACATTTCATTTAAATGGATTATCATTCACTTCAAACAGTTTGTGTCTCTACAAGGTCCCTAAATCAAACATTTCTTGATTGATTCTTTTTTTTGGGGGGGGGGAGTAGAGAGCTGTATTTTAATGACTATGTTCAGTATAGGGGATCAGTTCAGTCATGTGAAAAATGTGATTTTTCACCGAGATGGATACTCAGAAACATTACAATACATATCATTATATAGATATAGCCATGGAAAGTATCTCCTACTCAGGACATATTCTTAAAAATAATGATGATGATGGTGGCTATTATTGTTCACCAACAAAACCACCACCACCACCACCATCATCATCATCATCATCATCATCATCATCATCATCATCATCATCATCATATCAGTAGCTAGGCAGTATATAGAATACAGAGTATTGGACCTAGAGTCAGAAAGATATGAGTACAAATCTGACCTCAGATACTTCCTAATAGTGTAACCTTGGGCAAGTCACCTAACCTCTGTCTGCCTCAGTTTTCTCATCTGTAAAATGGGGGATGGAGCAATAATGGCACCTACCTCCCAAAGATGCTGTGAGGAGAAAATGAGATGATATTTTAAAGTGCTTTGCAAACCTTGACTCACTATATAAATGCAGGCGATTATTAATGCTACAGGATTTAGAATCAGAAGGGACCTAGATATAATCATCTAATCCTCTCACTTTACCAAAGAGGAAACTGAGAACCCAGGATGCTAAGCTTAAAGTGACACAATAGATAACAGAGTTTTTGGTGTTGTTCAGTTGTTTCATCAGTGTCTGACCTTCCATGACTCCATTTGGATTTTCTTGGCAAAGATACTGAAGTGGTCTGCCGTCTCCTTCCCCAGCTCATTTTACATATGATGAAATTGACTTGCCCATGGTCACACAGCTAGCAAGTATCTGACACTAGATTTGAACTCAGGTCTTCCAGACTTTAGACCCAGTGTTTTATCCATGATGCCATGTAACGACCCAAGAATCAGAGCCCAGGATTCAAATCTGGATCTTCTTGTCCTAAATCCAGTGCTTTATTCACTAATACCTTTTCCCTCTAATAAAGAATCCTACACTGATGTCATTCAGTTCATAGGGATGGCCCTTGCTTCTCTGAAGGCTACATCAGTAAAGCACAAATTCTATAAAGTTCTACCAAGTTCAAATGACATCAAGAATGGGCCTACTGATGGACGCATTTGGCATCTTGGAATGCATCTAGCTAAGTTTAAAAAGTCTCATCACCAGACAGTTGACCATATTGTGTTAGAATTCTATTTTTGAAAAGAAACTATACTTTAAGAAAGGATCCATTGAGTTGTTCCTTGTCTAACTGTTAATGCATCAACTCTGTGAATCTAATTTTAGCTTCTCAAACACCTCAGTCAAACCTCATCTGTAGACTTGGGTCTGCTGCTGGCCACCACATATTAGAAGCGTCACTGATAAGTACTGGCCCAGTAACATATTTCATGTCTTCATGAGGAACAGTCCAAAAAGATCCATCAATAGGTTTGTTACTGGCTGATGATATTTTGGACGTGGTAACTCTCAAAGACTGTTATGTAGGGGCAGTAATATGCATGAGGTTACAGATCCTTGTAACACTAATTAACTATAAGCTGAAGAGTAGTCAGATGAGAGTGATGGTGAAGGTGAAGAGACTAGAAACCTGTACTGTCATTGGCTGGTGAAACAAAGGCTATTTAGTTGGAGAAGACTTTGGAGGAATAGGGAAGATGTCTTAAAATATTTAAAAAGTTGACAGAGAAAAGGGGATTAGACTTATTCCCTCTAATCCTCAAAAGCAGAGTTAGATGACATATAACCTCTGGACATTGCCTGCTCTGTCACAGCTACTCCATCCTCCAAACTCCAGATACCATAGCTAGGAGGAAATAAACATGGGACAATATGTCTTCATCTTCACCTCCACCATTTTCTGTCCTGGCATTGTGGGATAACTCAACCACCCCTCTGATTGCCATCTTCTCCTTTCCACATTGTGACTTTCCCCTGTTATGGTTTTGATACATCACAGACTGGCATAAGAAATTAAATGAGAATTTGGGGGGAGTTGTGCAGAAACTGCAAATGACACGTAAAGGCCAGCAGAAAAAGTTGAGAAACTCAGAAATGCATAATATATGTAAAATGTTGTATAATATTAACATATTTTATCTTAATACCATAAAAATTCAGACTTCTTTTCTGGTAAGAAGGGAGTGCAAAAGTTTTACATGGATTTTCCAGATCATGGGGACTTGGCATCCCTAACTTCCATGATGTAGAAGGGATAACTTCAATCAAATCAACACAACCATTGTTTATGAACTGGCTGTGTTAAAAGACTTCTCTATACTTCTACTCATTATCCCTGTTACTTTCCAGAAAAAAACAAACAACCTTTCCCTGGGCACCATCCCCTCTTATATAGACCATCTCTCCCCTGTTTTACTGCTTTATTTGTGTCCCAAGAATCTAGTATAGTTTTTGGCACATAAACAAGGGCTTTTTCCCCTTTCCTTTTTCTTCTTATTAATGAGTTATAGGGAGACAGATTTTGGTTCAATATAAGGTAGTCCTAATTAGAGCTATCCAAAGGCAGAGTGGATTGCCCTAGAGGGTAAGGATTTTCCCATCTCTAAAAGTCTTCATGGGAAGGCTGGATTGAACTCTTGTCAGAAAAAAATTCAAGACTAAAACCTAGAGAAGTCAAAGAATCATAGACTTGAGCTGGAAGGTGCTTATAGGTCATTTAGTCTATCCTTTTCATTTTGCAGATAAGGAAAATAACATCAAGAGTAGTTCAGTGACTTGACCAAGGTTGCCCAGGTAGTAAGTGACAAAGGAAACTAGATCTATCCAATTCCACATCCATAGTCCTCCTTACTGGAAACCATCCTTTCAGAGTTGTAAATATGAGCAATGGGGTAAAAGGGTCATATTCTATATCAGGATCTGATGAGCAAGTCCTGCAACATGGTAAATTGAATAGAGCACTGGACTTGTAGTTAGAAAGTTCAAATCCTTGCTTCAAGCACTCAGTAGCTACGTAACTCTGAGCAACTCCCTAAAACTCTCTGTGACTCAGTTTTCTCATTTGTAAAATGAAGGAATTAGACTCAAAAGATTCTAAGTAAGGTCCATAGCTACCATCTCTAAATCAATCATCCAATTATATTCACCAACCAATGTGACATTAAATACCACATCTCTATTTAGCCTTTACATTTTTAGACTAGACAACATTTGTTTATTTTTATTTGTTTTTTGCTTTTTGGAGGGCAATTGGGGTTAAGTGACTTGCCCAACATCACATGGCTAGGTTTTTTTTTTGTGTGTGTTAAGTGTCTGAGGTCTGATTTGAACTCAGATCCTCCTGACTCCAGGGCCGGTGCTCTATTCACTGTGCCACCTAGCCACCCCCCCCCAACATTTGGTTTTAATTTCACCACTATGCAGCTGCTACTACATTCCCTTGTTCATTTCATAGTAGCTCTTCTCCAGATCATATCAATGAAAACTCTACATAACATTCCAGGCACATGTACACCTTGGGTTTGGACAAGGGTAAAACCCATTTTCTGTTATGTTTCTAATACTCCTGATGATGTCCAGAAAATTATTACACTTTTTGGTAGCAACAGGAGCACTGAACTGATATCTCCAGGGAACAGTCTACCAGGACTCCTACATTCCTGTCCTACACTATAACTAATAGCTTATAACCTATCATCTTGAAAGTATAGTTGGTATTTTTTTCCTCTAAATGCATTACCTTACACCTGCTCGCACTGAAGTTCATCTGCTACATTCTTGGGTGTTCAAACAGTCTGCAATTTATCTACCCTGGCTTGGCATTTCACTTGCTGGAATAGCTTAGTGCCACCTGCAAACTTGGAGACTTTACTGTTCATTTCCTTTTCAAGGGCATTTATAAAAATATATTTAAATAAATCCCAGCCTCATATGCCAAGGAGGTTAGAAAGAGAAGTGAAGGGCTTACCTAAAACAAAAATGTTATAGCAACAGTTTTTGTTGTAGCAAAGAATTGGAAACCAAGTAAATCTCATCAATTTTGAAATAGTTAAAAAAATTTCATTATATGAGTGGAATAGAATGTTACTGCCATACAAGAAAACATGAATATGGGAAAATATAGAAAAGCAAAGAAAGATTTATGTGAACTGATCTGAAGGGAAGTAAGTAGAACCAGATAAACAACATACAAAATGATTAAAATAATATAACGTAAAACAACAGCAATAAAGTGAAATTGAATCCTATGCAATTACAATGAACAAGTTTGGACCACCCTTCCCATAACAAAAAAGGAAAAAGAGAAAAGAGAAAAACCAAAGGAAATATGGAAGACAATGGGGGAAGGGAACTGCATAAAATTTTATATTCCCTTGATATATTGATTGATATTATTGAACAGCTTTCTCTGACTGTTTCTATCTTTCCCTCTGTTTCTCTCTAGTATACAAGATGGCTCTCTGAGTAGTAGAGAAGAAAGGATAATAGTAATTATTTATGTACTAATAATAATATTTGTATTTGTATTGCTTTAAGGTTTGAAAAGTGCTTTCCAAATATTTCGTTTTATTCTCACAACAACCCTGGGGAGTAGGAAATATTATTATACCTATTTTATAGATCAGGCAGCTAGGTGGCACAGTGGATAAAGTGTAAGTGCCCAGAGTCAGGAATTTATTGTTCAGTAATGTCCAATTCCTCATTTATTTTCTTTTTTAATAGAATTTTTCCCCAAATACTTGTAAAGATAGTTTTGCGTATTTATTTATACAAGATTTTAAATTCCAAATTTTTTCTCCTCCCCTTCCTCCCCTTCCCCTCCCTAAGACAGCAAGGAATCAGATATAGGTTATTCACATGCAGTCATGTAAATACATTACCATGTTTGTTAGTCATGTTATGAAAGAAGAATCAAAACAAAAGAGGAAAGCACTGGAAAAAAGTGAAAATCATAGTTGATTTTTTCACAGTGTTGCTGTTACTGTGTACAATGTCCTCCCAGTTCTGCTCACTTCACTCAGCATCAGTTCATGTAAGTCTTTCCAGGTTTTTCTGAAATCTACCTGCTCGTTCTTTTTTTTTTTTCTTTTTTTGCTTTTTGGAGGGCAATTGGGGTTAAGTAACTTGCCCAAGGTCACACGGCTAGGTTTTTTGTTTGTGTGTGTTAAGTGTCTGAGGCTGGATCCGAACTCAGGTCCTTCTGACTCCAGGGCCGGTGCTCTACTCACTGCGCCACCTAGCCACCCCCTGCTCATTCTTTCTTATAGCACAATAGTCCATTACATTTATATACCATGAATTGTTCAATCATTCCCTAATCAATGGGCGTCCCTTCAATTTCCAATCCTTGATCACCACAAAAAGAACTACTATAAATATTTTTGTACGTTTGTCCTTTTCCTTTTTTATGATCTCTTTGGGATATAGACCTACAAGTGGTTTTTCTAAATCAAAGGGTATGCAGTTTTATAGTCTTTTACATATAATTCCATAGTGCTTTCCAGAATAGTACTAGTTCACAACTCTACCAATGATGTATTAATGTCCCAATTTTCCCACATCTCCAATATTTAACATTTTACTTTTCTGTCATATTGGCCAACCAGATAGGTGTGACATGGTATCTCAGAAAAGTTTTAATTCACATGTCTCTAATTAATAATGATTTAGAGCATTATTATTTGACTATAGATTAATTTCTTCACCTGAAAGCTTCCTGTTCATAACCTTTGACCATTTATCAATTGGGAAATTACTTGTATTATAAAATTGACTCAATTTTCTACATATTTGAGAAATGAGGCCTTTATAGGAAATATTTGCTATAAATTGTTTCTCGTTTTTTCTGTTTTCCTTCTAATCTTGGTTGCATTGGCTTTGTTTGTGAAAAATAATAATCAAAATATCCACTTTGCATTTCATAATGTTCTCTATCTCTTGTTTGGCCATAAATTCTTCCCCTTTCCATAGAACTGACAGGTAAACTAATCCTTGCTCTCCTAATTTGTTTATGGCATCAATTTTTATGTGTAAATCATTTTGATATTGGTATAAGATGGGAAATACTGATTAATACCTAGTTTTTGCCAAACTATTTTCCAGTTTTCCAAGTAGTTTTTGTCAGATGGAGAGTTCTTATCTGCAAAACTGGAGCCTATGGATTTAATCAAACAGTGGATTATTATAGTCATATATGGCTGTATTTTTTTTTCCAAATGCTTTATTAACTTCTGGTTTATATCCTTCACTTTCGCCAGATTTTGAGTTACAATTTTTCCCCATTTTCCCCCTACCCACCACCTCAGAATAGCAGTCCCACAGAATATTCCCTCATCTAATCTGCTCTCTCCCATATCTTCTGCCATACCCCCTTCAACTTTTCCATTACGGCAAGGTGAATCTCTGTGCCCCAATGCCTATATATTTTATTTCCCGATTATATAATAATAGTATTTATATATTTTTACACATTTGATTTTAAAACTTCGAATTCCAGATTCATTCCCTTCTTCGCTTGTCACCCATTCTTGCTGGGAAGAGAACCAATTCAGTATATGTTATACATGTATAGCTATGCAAAACATTACCATAGTAAATATATTGTAAAAGACTGGCTATATTTCCCTCCCACCTATCCCACCCCCCCCCCACTTGGTCCATTCCCTACTTTGATCCTGTCCCTATTCAAAAGTGGGCTCTTCCAACCTTCCTTCCCTCCATCATGCCCTCCATTCCATCATCACCCCTCTCATCCCCCTCCCCCACTACTCTCCTGTAGGGTGAGATATCTTTTTTAGTATGTATGTCATTCTCTCCCTGAGCCAAATTCAATGAGAATATGGTTTTGCCTTTTGGCCTTCCTGTTCTTCCCCTCCCTTGCAACCACTTCTCCTTGCCTCTTCTATATGAGATAGTTTACCCCTTTCTGTTTCTCCCCATCTCCTCTCATTATATTCCTGTCTCACTTCTTAATTTCACCTTTTAAGTATCATCCCTTCCTATTAGATTCGACCTGTGCCCTCTATCTATGTATACCTGTAAACATACATACACACATTCACATATGTATTCATATGCCCATATACCCTTCTTCAATTATTTTCATACTGAGAAAGGTTTCATCAGTTATAGTTATTGTTTTCCCATATAGGAATATAAATAGTTCAACTTTGATAAGTTCCTTTTGATTTCTTTTCACTGTTTACCTTATCAAGCATCTCTTGCTTCTTTTGTCTGAATGTCAAATTTTCTATTCAACTCTGGTTTTCTTCCTCAAGAATTCTTGAAAGTCCTCTATTCCACTGAATGACCATATTTTCCCCTGAAACAAGATACTCAGTTTTGCTGGGTAGGTGATTCTTGGTTTTAATCCCAGCTCCTTCGCCCTCTGGAATATCATATTCCATGCCCTTCAAACCCTCAGTGTAGTAGCTGCCAGATCCTGCACTATCCTGATTCTGTTTCCACATTATTCAAATTGTTTCTTCCTGGCTGCTTGTAATATTTTTATCCTTGATCTGGGAGTTCTGGAACCTGGCTATAATATTCCTAGGAGTTTTCTTTTTGGGATCTTTTTCAGGAGGTGATGGATGGCTTCTTTCAACTTCTATTTTGCCCTCTGGGTCTAAGACATCAGGGCTGTTTTCCTTGAGAATTTCTTGGAGGATGATTTCTAGGTTCTTTCTTTGATCATAGTTTTCAGGTAGTCCAATAAGTTTTAAATTATCTCTCCTGGATCTATTTTCCAGGTCAGTGGTTTGTCCCATGAGATATTTCACATTGCCTTCTATTCTTTCATTTGTTTGGATATACTTAACAGAATCTTGATTTCTCATAAAGTCACTAGCTTCCATTTGCTCCTGTCTAATTCTGAAGGAATGATTCTGCTCAATGAGCTTTTGAGATTCTTTTTCCATCTGGAAAATTTGGCTTTTTTTTTTTTTTAATTTTTTAAAGCAATTGGGGTTAAGTAACTTGCTCAAGGTTACAAGGCTAGTCATTATTTATTCGTGGGTGCTCATTTTCTGAGGCCGGATCTGATCTCGGGTCATCCAAACTCCGAGGCCGGAGCTCTTACTCACTGCGCCACCTAGCCGCCCCTTTAGGGCAATTGGGGTTAAGTAACTTGCCCAAGGTTACAGGGCTAGGTTTTTTTTGGGTGGATTAAGTGTCAGAGGCCGGCTCCGAACTCAGGTCCTTCTGATTCCAGGGCCGACGCTCTATTCACTGTGCCACCTAGCCGCCCCTTGGCTTTTTAAGGCATTCTTCTCCTCATTGCCTTTCTGAGCCTCTTTTGCCATTTGAGTTAGTCTATTTTTTAAGGTGTTATTTTCCTCAGTCAGGCTGTTGACTGTCATTTCATACTTTTCTTGAATCTTTTTCATTTCTCTTCCCAAATTTTCCCCCACTTCTCTTATCTGCTTGTTAAGGTCCTCTATGGCCTGTAACCAGCTTGTATTTTCATTTGGGGCTTTTGGTGCAGGAGTTCTGACCTCACTGTCCTCCTCCTGTTCCATGTTTTGATCATCTTTGGCCCCCAAATAGTAGTCTAATGTTGAATTTTCTGTTTATTTTATTTCCTTTGCCTAGGCATGTTGCCACTCAATAACTTGACTTTTGGGCTTGTTGCCACAGTAGGACTCTGCCACCAGCCAAGGGAGCTCCTGTCCCAAATGCTGGGGTTTTCTCAGCTGCCAGAGGTATTGGTTGGGTGCCCTCCCTGAAGCCCCCACATGTTCTGGCAAGCTGGTTACACACCCCAAGATCTCCACCCCAGACTGCAATCCAGATCCAAGAAGGTTAAAGCAAAAACGATTATCCCCCAGACTGATCCCTGGATCCCCCTACAGTTCACAGGCCAGGAACTGAAGCTGCAACATGGTGGCTGCACTGCGTGGCTCCTCAGTGGCTTCTCGCCCCCAGGGGAAGTATCTGATATTCTCCCAAATACTGATTCCAAAGTCCATAGGGCACTGACCTCTCACTTTGTCCTAGGCATCTATGTGTTGATAATTCTGGATACTCCACATCTGCTGGTGTTCTGGAGTCCCTCCAGCCAGCTGCTGGTCTGGCTGCCCTGGAGCTAAAACCTCCAACTCATGTGGGCCTGGGCTTGGCTCCCAGAGCACTGTGCTGGCTGCTCCCTGCCGGGCTGCTGGGCTGTCCCTAGCAGGAGGTTAGCCTCTCTGTGTCATTTTATGGGTTCTGGAGCTCCAGAGGTTGTTCAGAGTCCCCTTTTATATGGACTGGAAGTAGTGTGGGCAGGAATGCCACCATGGAAGTACTATTTCTACTCCACCATCTTGGTTCCGCCCCTGTTGTATCTTTTGTACCTAATCTATTCCACTGATATATCATGATATTTCTTAGCCAATATCAAACAGTTTTGAGATTTGTTCCTTTATAGTATAGTTTTAGAGCTGCAACAGCTAGACCACCTTCCTTCACATTTTTTTCATTAATCCCCTTGATATTCTTGAATATTCTGTCTTTCAGATTAATTTTGTTGTTTTTCCTAACTCCATGATATAATTTTTGGTAGTTTGGTATGTCACTGAATAATTAAACAATTTTGGTAGAATAGTCATTTTTATTATATTAGTTCAGCCTACCCATGAGCAATTGATATTTTTCCAATTATTTATATCTGACTTTATTTGTCTGAAAAAGTATTTTTCAATTATGTTCATATAGTTCCTGGGTTTGTCTTGGCAAGTAGACTTTCAAATATTTTATAACATCTACAGTTATTTTAAATCTTTATATCTCTTGCTGCTGAACTTTGTTGGTAACATATAGAAATGGTGATGATTTATGTAGGTTTATTTTTTATCCTGAGACTTTGCTAAAGTTGCTCATTATTTCAAGTAGGTTTTTAGTAGATTCTTTAAGTGTACCATTATATCATCACAGAGTGATAATTTTGTTTCCTCATTGCCTAGTCTAATTCCTTCAATTTATTTTTCTTCTCTTACTGCTAAACTAACATTTCTAATACAATATTGAATAATAAGGATAATAATGGTCATTGTTTTTTCACCCCTGATCTTATTGCGAAGGCTTCTAACTTATCCTCATTGCAGATAATATTTGCTGATGGTTTTAGATATATACTACTTATCATTTTGAGGAAAGCTCTACTTAATCCTATGCTTTCTAGTGTTTTAATATTTACTTGGTATTTTATTTATTTATTACATGTAAAAAGATTTTAAACACATTTTTTTAAAATTTTTGAGTTCTGAATTCTCATCCTTCCTCCCTTCCCACTTCCATCATTGATGAAAATAGTTTTATATAGTCTATACATGTGTAGTCATGCAAAACATTTCCATGTTAGTCACATTGTAAAAGAAAATATTGACCAAAAAAAAGGCCTCAAGAAAAATTAAAAAAAATTTTTTTTTAAATATGCTTCCTAAGGTGGCTAGGTGGTGCAGTGAATAGAGCACTGGCCCTGGAGTCAAGAGGACTTGAGTTCAAACCCGGCCTCAGACACTTCATACTTACTAGCCTTGTGACCTTGGGCAAGTCACTTAACCCCAATTGCCCTGCTCTCTCCCCTCCAAAAAGCAAAAAAATAGTGTAGATTAAATTTGGGGCAGCTAGGTGGCACAGTGAATAGAGCACTGGTCCTGGAGTCAGGAGGACCTGAGTTCAAATCCAGCCTCAGACATTTGACACAATTACTAGCCCTGTGACTTTGGGCAAGTCACTTAATCCCAATTGCCCTCCAAAAATCAAAAAACAAAAACAAACAAAAAAAGTATGCTTCCATCTCTATTCTGACAACATCGGTTGTTTCTCTTGGAATGGATAGCATTTTACATTATATCCTTCAGAGTTATTTTGAATCATTGTATTGCTGAGAATAGCTAGGTTATTCACAGCTTACAATATTACTATTATCTTAAAATATTATTATTACTTTGTACAATGTTCTCCTGGCTCTACTAATTTCACTTTCACCCATTCACTTTAAATCTTTCCAGTTTTTTTTTCTAAGAGCATCCTGCTCATCATTTTTTATAGCACAATAGTATTCTATCACAATACTATGATACAACTTGTTCAGTCTTCCTCAGTTAATGGGAATCCCCTCAATTTCCATTTCTTTGCACCAGAAAAGAGCCACTGTAAATATTTTTGTATGTATAGGTCCTTTTCCTTTTTGATTTTTATCTCTTTTGATATATAGACCTAATAATGGTATTGCTAGGTCAAAGGATATGCATATTTTTAAAATTAATTTATTTATTTTTAGTTTTCCACATTTATTTCCATAAGTTTTCAATTTGCTCCCCCTCTGTCCCCTCTCCCTTCCCAAGACAATGTGCAATGTGTTATAGGCTCTACATATTCATTCTTATTAAACATATTTTCACAATACTCATGTTGCATAGCAGAATTATAAGCAATGGAATGAAACACAAGAAAGAAAAAACAAAACAAAATTTAAAAAGAGGGCAAATAGTGTATTTCAATCTGCATTCAGACTCCAAATTTCTTTCTGTGGATGTGGGTAGAATTTTCTATCGTGAGGCTTTTGGAGTTTTCTTAGATCCTTGCATTACTGAAAAGAGCTAAGTCTATCAAAGTCAGTCAGCACACAATGTGGCTTTTACTATGCACAATGGTCTCCTGGTTGTGCCCACTTCACTCAGCATCAGTTCATATAAGTCTTTCCTGGTTTTTCTGGAATCTGCCTGCTCATCATTTCTTATAGCACAATAGAATTCCATTACATTCACATACTACAACTTAGTCATCTTTTGATCATTTACCAATTGCTATCAATTACTAGGATTGCTACTCCTGCTTTTTAAAAAAAAATTTCAGCTAAAGCATAATATATTCTGCTCCAACCTTTTACCTTTATTCTTTGTGTCTCTTTCTGTATCAAGTGTATTTCTTGTAAATAACATATTGTAGGATTCTGGTTCTTAATGCACTCTGCTATCCACTTCCATTTTATGGGAGAGTTCATCTCAATCACACTCACACTTATGATTACTAAATGTGTATTTCCCTACATCCTCTTTTTTCCCCTTTTTACACTTCTCTCTCTCCTTTCTCCCTGTCCCTCTTTACCAGTGTTTTGCTTATGACCACTGTCTCCCTCAATCTGTCCTCCCTTTTATCAGCCTTCCCTCCTTTTTTTCTTTTCCCCTTCCCCTCCTACTTTTCTATGGTGTAAAATATATTTCTTTACCCAATTGAATGTGTGTTATTCTCTCTTTGAGCTAAATCTGATGAGAGTAAGGTTCAAACAATGCTCACCCCTCCTTTCTTTCCCTCCAATTATGATAGGTCTTTTGAGCCTCTTCATGTGATATAATTTATTCCACCCAACCTCCCTCTTTTTTTTATCCCAAGAAAATCCTTTCTTTCACCCCTCAGTAATTTTTTTTTTATCATCACATTGAAGTCAACTAATACCCACATGCCCTGTCTAAGTATGCTCCTTCTAACTGTCTGAATAGAGATACAATTCTTAAGAATTACAGATATTATCTTCCCATGTAGGCATATAAATAGTTTAGCCTTATTGAATAACACTTCTTTTATTTCCTGTTTACCTTTTCATGATCCTTTTGAGTTTTGTATTTGAAGATCAAATATCTGCTCAGTTCTGGTCTTTGCATCAGGAAAATTTGAAAGTTCCCAATTTCACTGAATGCCTATCTTTCCCTCCTGAAAGATTACACTCAGTTTTGCTGGGTAGTTGATTCTTGGTCATAATCCAACCTCCTTTGCCTTCTGGAATATCATATTCCCAGCCCTCTGATCCTTTAATGTGGAAGCTGCTAAAGAGAAAAACCTTAGTACCATGAGATGGGAATGGGGTGTGTGTGTGTGTGTGTGTGTGTGTGTGTGTGTGTGTGTGTGTGTGTGTGTGTGTAGGGGATATGACAAGGATATATTATAATTTATTAACAATTGATGACACATGGTAGAATAATTGGACTGGAAGCAACTTTAAAATTACCAAAGGCTCTCTGAAATTCTAAGTAAATTTTTTTCAGTGGATCACCTTGTCTATATGTTAATTGACCCCCTCATAAACTCCAGTAAATCAGTGAGGTATAATTTCCCTTTTCAGAAAATATTGCTACCTTCACTTTCTTGCCACCCACTTAGTCTTTATACCCTAGCAATCCGTCTTCTACCTACATCACTCCACAAAAATTTTTCTCTCAGAAGTAATCAATAAACATCTAATTGCTAAATCTGATGGCCTTTTCTCATCCCTCATCCTAATAAATTTCTTTTTAGCATTTGACATTGTTGATCTCCTTCTTGAAACTCTCTCTTCCTTCAAAATTCTTGATATTATGCTATATAAGGATCCTAATTCCTCTTCCTACCCAGAAAATGTTGGCATGTTCTTCAATTCTGTCCTTCATCCCCTCCTATTTCTACAATATTTTTCTTGGTGGCCTTCACTTTTATAGCTTAAACTATTATTCATCTCTATGCAAAAACATCCAACATTTATGCCTCTAGTCTCAAATTATTTCCTGAGCTCATAGACTATATTTTCAGTTTCATTTCTTCACATGTCTAGTACTAAATTCATCATTCCTACCAAATTTTATTCCTCTTTCTATTTTCCTATTTCTGTTTATGTAATATTAGAATTCCTTAATTCTCACTCAACTTGAGTCCTTTTTTCCCCTCGTCTCTCGGAATGCCGTCAGTTACCAAGCCCTTCAGGATTTCTTGTATCTCTCCCCATTTTAATATTCACATAGCCTTTAACCTACTTCATAAGTAGAGTACAGTCATCCCTTCCACATCACGACTTTCTCCATCATGTTTTTTGATATATCAGGGGTCAGCATAAGAAATTAAATGGAGGGCGGCTAGGTGGCACAGTGAGTAGAGTGTCAGCCCTGGAGTCAGAAGGACCTGAGTTCGTATCGGGCCTCAGACACTTAACACACACACAAACAAAAACCTAGCCTTGTGACCTTGGGCAAGTTACTTAACCCCAATTGCCCTCCAAAAAAGCAAAAAAAAAAATGTAAATGGGAATTCGGGGGGAGTTTTGCAGAAGTCACAGACAATACATGAAGATCAGCAAATGACAGAAAAAGTATGGGAACTCAGAAATGCACAAAATATATGCATAGTATTATATATCAACATGTTTTATCTTTGGGTCCTATAAATTTACATAGTTTCTTCTTCTCTGGTATGAAGGGAAAGCCAAAAAATTTTACAGGGATTTTCCAGATCACTGGGGTGCTGAGCCCCTAACACCTGTAATGTAAAAGGAATAACTGTGCTTATTAAGGATTTACCATGAGTATTTACTAGGGCTACTTGAGTCTATGCATCTATAAATTTCTAAATCGAAACTTTCTTTAAGAATACAAATTACTCCCTTGATCTAAAAATGTTCGATGGTTCCTCATTGTCTACTGATCAAAATGTAGGTTCCTCAGCCAATCATTCAAAGCCCTCAACAATTCGGCCTTCATTTATCTTTCCAGACTGATCTTATGTTGGCTTCTGATTATTCTCCATTATTCCAGTCTAACTGAGCTATTATTTCCCTAAGCTTTCCAAGATTTCCAGGCTTTGTCCCTTTCCTGATGTGGTTGCCTCCATTTGAATTTTAAAAAAGCAAGAAAAAATATTTCAGCAAAGCTGACCAAAATATCAATAATGTGCAACAATTTAAGCCCATAGGCCCCTACTTCTCCCTCTCCCCCTAAAAAGACATACATTTTCTCATCTCTTTTCTAGGGCTTGGCTTGGTCCTTAGAATTACACAACATTCAGCTTCTTATCATGGTTGTTTATTTTCTATTTATTGTAGTCATTGTTCATAGTTTTCCTGGTTCTACTTGCTTAATTCTGCATCATATCATATAAATTTTCCTGTTTCTCAGCATTCTTCACATTCACCACTATTTATAGAAGAGTAATTAAGTTTTTTACCTTAACGTACCACTACTTTTTCAATCATTTCACAATCAAATGGCATTTACTCTCCTTCCAATTTTGTTGTTGTTTTACTATCACAAAAAGTGTTGCTGGGAATATTGTTGCATGCATTGGACATATTTTTTACCTTTCTTGTGTTACTTCTTATCATTATCATGATGATGATCATATATATATATATATATATATATATATATATATATATTATATATATATAGAGAGAGAGAGAGAGCTTTTTAAGATTTGTAATTTTATATAAATAGGAATTATTTTATAAATAAAATAATTTTATAAACAATTATCTCATTTTATCCTTACAGCAACCTAGGAAGAGCCTGAGGTTGAACTTGAATTCAGATCTTTTTGACTCTAGGTCCAGCACTGCAATACCACCTACTTGTCTCTCATTAAACTTATTACTCCATAATTATTGGAGTACTTTTTTCTGTTTCCTTTATTGTTGGTAACTTCCTTAAGAAAATAGACTATTTCTTACTTGTCTTTGCATCTTCCATAGCATTTGGCACAGTGTCTTACAAAGAAAAGGTAGTGAATATTCACTAAGCTACCTTTCTGCCATGGATAGATTTACTTATGGATATGTTTCATAAGCCTATCTTTGCTTATAGATTCTACCAGATAGAAGGAATGAACTGGACACTCACTGGCACTGAGCTCCCCAGGGAGCCCCCAGAAACATCTCAGGGAAGGGGTTCCAAGGATCAATCTTTTGATATTCTATCTAGCACATGAGACATTTCTAATACATTATAGAACTCCACATCTGCACTATTCATCTTTGACTTTAGCCTGTCTCCCTACATTCAGTTAATTAGGTCCAGAACTTCCTGTATGTTTACCCATTTCATCTAGTGGTTCCTATTGTTATATAGCCAAAGCTCATTTGGAGTGTAGTTTTCTCTATAACATCATCCTCAGTAAATGCTAAGGCCAAAAATTCATTGAGTTTCTCTCTTATCTCTTTTAACTCCTTAGTACAACTCTTTGCACCTAGAATATCAATTAGTTGCAATGCTTCTCTACCTGGCTTCCTGGCTTCAAGATATATAAAGAACCTGATCTCATTGATGGAGGGGGTAGGGGGAAGAGGAATCTCTTACAAGGTTCTTCTGAATTCTTTTTTTGTCCACCTAGCTTTTAACATGCTCTAGGCACATTGTTTTGCAGCTGTTTTGTTTTAAAGCAGCCTTTGGTTAAAATAGGCTTCCTTGTTCCCACTTGGGCTAGCTTTCCCTTTTTAAAAATGATGCCTGTTTCTCCACAATGACTTCTTTTCTCTGATAGCCAGGTGGCGGGTCTTGTGTCTGAGCACCCATTCAAGCAGAACGAGTGATTTACTGTTGGTTGTATAGGTGAAAGAGGCTTTGACAAGTGGAGAAATGGAGAAAGTCTGAGCTTTGTTCATTAGCATGCACTTCCCTTTGTATGGGTGTGGGGAACCCGATGGGGGGGTAGAGCTTATGAGTTATAAAGTTGGAGCCTAATTTGGTTATGGAAACAGATCTGTGTCTGGATGAAACACATGGCACCCTGTCCTCAGGCCATCAGTGTTTGGGAAGCCTGCATGGCTTAATTGGCAAATCATCTGTCTTGCATTGTATTCCACCAGCATTATCTCCAAGGCAGCTGCCCACCTTGGCTAATTTAAATACGATTTAGCAAGATAGCCTCCTGCTCTCCCTGCCAGACCATACATTTCACCAAATCAGTGTTGAATAGCTTTTGCCATCCTAACCATCTGAGATTGTGTTGATAAGATTTTGTTGCTCATTTAAACTGACCTGGAATGATTTGAGAATATCTTTATTACCCCCTTTTCAATCAACAGGATTTGGCCTCTAAGCATTCTGTTAATTCTTTCATTTGTCTGCAGAAGCCACTGTGTGAGCAGCTGTCATGGTAGCAAGGTTGGGTGTCCTTCACAAAGCCTATTGTACAAATGCCCATGATTCTAAGCCACCAGTCACAAAATCCTGAAATCTAAGAGCTAGAAGGGTCATCAGAAGTTAAGGAGAGCAGACTACAGAAGGGAATTTTGGAGAGAGACAATATCCCCACCTAGTAGCTGTCCAGTTTCTCCTTGGAGAGTGACAATGCAATGTTTCTCCTTTGCCTCATCTATAGCCAGCCTCCCAGACTACATATCAACAAGTCCTACCCTGAGCATCACAGTGGAAAAGAACACTGAACTTGGGGACAGAGAAACTGGCTTCAAATCCTTGCTGTACCATTTACTACTTGTGTTAGTTTAGAAAAATCATTTCACCTCTTTAGGACCCTGTTTCTTCACCTATAAAAGAAGGGGTTGGATGGGATAGCCTTCAAGGCCCATTCTCAGTCTAACTCTGTGATCCCATTGTCCTAGAAGGTCTTCTGGTTTCATTTATCTTGAGAATATCACTAAGTATATAGTCCATTTTCTCCAATGCTGGTCTTTGGATAAAGGTGTCACAAATAGAATACTAATAGTTGAACTACTGTTTGTAGAACCTAGAAGTTATGATTTTTAGTAGTATAATAAAAAAGGGAATAACAAATATACAACCATTAGTAGCCAGAAAATACTCAGAAATCTCAAAAGGGGTCTCAGAATGTTGAGTAGAGCCTCTGTGGAGAGGCTATGGAAGAGAGAGGATAGAAATCACATGGAAAAAGAATTGTATGGGTGGGTTGTAAACTACATGAACAGAAGGAATGTCTGAATGCAATACTGAGGTCACAGAAATACCAAAGCATAATGAATAAAATAGATGTGAGAGAAGGAGAGAGGGTGTTCCTTGCTTTGGGAAAAGCAGGAGTAAATGCACAGATGAGGTGTGGGAAACCCCCTGAAACCCCTCTTCCGGAGCACAGGTCAGGTGAATGATTAACTTTGCCTGGAAAGTAGAATATATAGAGGAGACAAAATCAAGCCATCAAGTATATTCTAAGCACTCACTGTGTGACAGCTAAGCACTGAGAATACAAAAACAAACAGGAAGAATGAGAGTCCTTGCCTTCAAGGGGCTTACATTTTAATGGGGTGAGGGGAGATAATGCACATGATTGAAGAGAATCAAGGGGCAGCTGTACCCAAACCTTGGGTGATCACTGTAGGGAGTCAGAAAAAGAACAAGGAGATATTGAAACAAAACAAAACAAAACACTACAGTTTACAGTTAGGGAATTAGGAGGAAAGCTTGATAGATAATAGAACACTTGTTTTGCAGATTTGCAGTGGATATAGAATCTTTAAATACCAATTTCAATATGGAACAAGTTTCTGACATAATCTATGTCCAAGATATCTTCTCTGAGAAAAGCAACAATTTGGTGCCATTTGGGCATTCATCAAACTCCATGAGAGCAGTCCCTAAAGATGGAAGCATTTGGGCAGCTGGGGATTATCAAAAGAGGTCTTTATTTCAGTTTTTCCTCTGTGTTCAATACCTATCACCTAAAATTAATTTCACTGAATGATTTCTATGAATAAGGTATTTGTAATTATGCCCATTTTATAGAGGAGAAAAATGAGCCACAAAGAGGCTTGCACAAAATTATGGATTACTGGTATTACTAGAATTAACTGAGTTGGAGGGTTAATACACAAGACATAATGTTAGGGTGTTTATGCTAGAAGACAGATCATCTAGTTCAAGACATTGATCTTCTAGATGAGAAAAAAGAGACCCAAAGAAGAGGAGTCACTTGTTCAAAACACAGTCGATTAGTTGGAAAAACTGAAGGAGACACCTCCTCACTTTCATTCTAGCTTTCCTTTCACTGACCCCATGGTCCTACCCTCATACTCTCTCCAAATTTAGGATTTACTCTTGATTTTTAATATAACAACACAGAAATATTACTGGTATTGGAATGGAAGGCAGAAGCATGACTAAGAGAAAGAATTAATGAATGGACCCATGAACAAATGAATGAATGAAAAATCATTGCAAAGCATTGAATCAAGAGCTAGAGATATAAATAAAAAGGTAAGACAATCCCTCTCAAGAAATTCACATGCTAATGGCAGAGACAACACACAAAAGAATATTCAGTTGCAAGTCAGAGAAAAATTCCGATAGACCTTGGAGCATATGGTAATATATCTTCTTTAATTTTATTCCACTTAAAAATCTGCATTCAGACTCTTTTGGTTCTTTCTCTGAGGATAGATAGCATTTTTGATCCTAAGTCCTTGGATGTTATTTATCTTGGATCATTGTATTACTGAACATTCACAGTGGATCATTGTGTAATATTGGTGTTACAGTTGACAATGTTCTCCTGCTTCTACTCATTTTACTTTGAATAAGTTCATTAGTGAAGTCAAGATTCAAACCCAGGTCCTCTAACTTTAAATTCAGATTATGTCATTTTCCTTTTCTGTCATATCAGCCAATCTGATCAGTGTGAGGTGGTACCTCACAGTTGTTTTATTTTGCATTTCTTTATTCAATAGTGATTTAGAGCATTTGAAATATGGTTACAGAAAATTTCATTTATGTCTTCTAAAAACTACCTGTTCATTTCCTTTGACTATTTATCAATTGGGGAATGGCTCTTATTTTAATAAATTTGATAATAATTTCTCAAATATATTGAGAACTGAGTCAAATTTCAAGAATACATGTCATTCACCTAAATAGTCAAAGGATATGAAAAGGAAGTTTTCAGAGGAAGAAATTAAAGCTATCTATAGTCATATAAAAATGCTCTAAATCACTATTGATTAGAGCAATACAAAGCAGAACAACTCTGAGATACCACATCATATCTATCAGATTGGCTAACATGGCAAAATAGAAAAATGATAAATGTTGGAGAAGACTGTGGGAATGTTGGAACACTAATTCATTGTTGGTAGAGTTGTGAGCTGATCCAACCATTCTGGAGAGCAATTTGGAATTATGCCCAAAGGACTATAAAAATGTGCACACCCTTTGACCCAACAATAGCACTTCTAGGGCTGTATTTCAAAGAGATCATAAAATGGGAAAAGGACCACATGTACAAAAATAGTTATAGCAGCTCTTTTTTTGGTGGCTAAGTACTAGAAATCAAGGGGATACCCATCAATTGGGGAATGACTAAACAAGTTGTGGTATAAAATTTTAATGGAATACTATTGCACTATAAGAAATGATGAAAAGGTGGACTTCAGAGAAACCTGAAAAGACTTATATGCACTGATACTGAGTGAGGGGAACAGAACCAGGAGAACATTGTACACAGTAATAGCCACAGTGTTCAAAAACTGATTTTGATCGATTTAGCCCTTCTCACCAATGCAAGGACCTAAAACAATTCCAAAGAACATATGATGGAAAATTTCAGTCACATCCAGAGATAGAAGTATGAAGTCAGAATCAGAACGAAATAGGCTATTTTCTTTTTTTTTTTAATTCTTTCTCATGGTTTTTCCCATTTGTTATAATTCTTCTATGCAACATAATTAAAGTGAAAATGTGTTTAATAGGAATGTATGTGTAGAGCCCCTATTTGATTACAATCTGTCTTGGGGAGGGACAGGGGAGGAAGGTGGAGAAAATTTTAAACTTATGAAAATTAAAAATAAAGAATTCAATTAAAAAAATAAAAAGAAACAATCAGAAAAAAGACATGAGGCCTTTATCAGAGAAACTTGCTATAATTTTTTTACAGTTATGATTATTAATTGCATTTCCCTCCATCCTATTTTCCCCATTTATTCAACTCTCTTTTTCCTTTCACTTATACATCCTCAAAAGTGTTTTGCTTCTGATTACTTCCTTTTCCACTCTGCCCTCCCTTCTACCAGTCTTTCCCCTCCTACTTTCCTATATGTTAGGATAGATTTCTATACTCAGTTAAGGGTGTATGTTATTCCCTCTATGAGGCAATTCCTATGACAGTGAAGTTCAAACACTACACACACACACACACACACACACACACACACACACATCTTCCCCTCCACTATAAAAGTTTTATTTGCACCTATTTTATGTGAGATAATGTATCCCATTCTACCTCTCCCTTTTCCCTTCTCCCAGTGCATTCTACTTTCTCACCCATTAGTTCTATTTTTTTTAATATCCTCCCATCATATTTAAATTACAGTCAAGCTTTCTCTCTACGTATATTCCTTCTAACTGCCCTACTAATGATAAAGTTCTTAGGAGTTACAAGTTTTATCTTCCCATTTAGCAATATAAACAGTTTAACCTTACTGAGTTCCTTATGCTTTCTCTTTCCTGTTTACCTTTTTATGTTTCTCTTGAGTCTTGTATTTGAAAGTTAAATCTTCTATTCAGCTCTGGTCTTTTTATCAGAAATGCTTAAAAGTGCTCTATTTCATTTAATATCCATTTAGTCTTTCAGGGTAATTCATGGTTGTAACCCTAGCTCCTTTGCCCTCTGGAATATCATATTCTACACCTTTTGATCCTTTAACATAGAAGCTGCTAAATCTTACATTAACTTAACTGTAGCTCCATAATATTTGAATTGTTTCTTTCTGACTACTTGCAATATTTTCACCTTGATGTGGGAACTCTGGAATTTGGCTATAATATTTCTGGGAGTTTTCAGTTTCCTCAAGTTTGAGGAGGTGATTGGTGGGTCTTTTCAATTTCTATTTTAACCCTTGCTTTTAGGATATCAGGACAGTTTTCTCTGATAATTTCTTGAAAGATGCTGTCCAGGCTGGATTTTTTGTTTGTTTGTTTGTTTGTTTTTTATCATGACTTTCACATAGTCTAATGATTCTTAAATTATCTCCCCTGGATTTATTTTTCCAGCTCAGTTGTTTTCCCAATGAAAATTTTCACATTGTCCTCTGTATCTTTTTTTTTTTCATTCTTTTGATATTGTCTTATTATTCTCATGGAGTCATTAGCTTCCACTTGGCTGATGCTAAATTTTAAGGAATTGTTTTCTTTGTTGAGCTTTTGGATCTCCTTTTCCATTTGACCAATTATACTTCTTAAGGAGTTCTTTTCTTCAGTAAATTTTTGTACATCTTTCTTTTTTTCATTTGGAAGGTTTTCTTCTTTTTGGATTTTTGGACCTCTTTTACTATTTGGTCTATTTTGTTTTCTTAAGGTGTTGTTGTTTTTCGGTATTTTTTGTGCCTTCTGTACCAAGCTGTTGACTCTTGTTTCATGATTTTCTTACATCACTCCATTTCTCTTCCCAATATTTCCATTCTCCTTATTATTTGATTTTTAAAATTCTTTTTTGAACTATCCCATAGCCCGAGAGCAATTCACATTTTTCTTTGAGGCTTTGGATATAATGATTTTTACTTTATTTTTGTCTTTTGAGTTTGTGTTTTAGTATTCTCTGTCCCCATAGTAACTATGGTCAGGATCTTTGTTGTTGTTGTTGTTGTTGTTTGTTCATTTTTCCAACCCATTTCTTGACTTTTAACTTTATTCTAAAGTTGGGCTCTGTTCCTGGGGTAGGGTGGGTGCTTTCTCAAGCTTCAAGGTTTTTTTTTTCTCCTCTCAAATTATTTAATTATTTATTTTAGTTTTCAACATTCGTTTCCACAAGACTTTGAGTTACAAATTTTCTACCCAACTTTCCCCTACCCCCACCCCAAGATAGTGAGCCTACTGAATACCCCCTCCCCAAATCTGTTCTCTCATATCCTTCCCCACCCACCCCCAACTTTCTAGTAGGGCAAGATGGATTTCTATACCTCAGTGCCTGTATATCTTATTTCCCAGATGCAAGGAAAAACACATTTTTTTTAACATTTGTTTTTAAAACTTTGATTTCCAAATTATCACCCACCCCCACTGGGAAGACAAGCAATTCAATATAGATTGTACATGTGTAGTTACACAAAACATTTCCATAGTAGTTATATTGTGGAGGACTAACTATATTTTCCTCCATCCTATCCCAACCCCCCACTTATTCTATTTTCTCCTTTGAGCCTGTCACTTTTCAAAAGTGTGTGCTTCTAACTACCCTCTTGCCCAATCTGTCCTCTCTTCCATCATCCCCCCTCTACTTTCCTGTAGGGTAAGATACACAATTGAGTGTGTATATTATTCCCTCCTTAAGCCAAATTCAGTGAGAGTAAGGTTGACCCATTCCCTTTCACCTTCCTGCTCTTCCCCCTATTGTAACAGTGTTCTCTTGCCTGTTTTATATGAGATAATTCACACTATTCTATCTCTCCCTATCTCCTTCTCTCAATATATTCCTCTCTCACCTCTTAATTTTATTTTTTAGATATCATCCCTTCATATTCAAATGGTCCTGTGCCCTCTGTCTATGTGTATATGTACATACATATACATACATACACTCACATATATATTTATACACACATATACCCTCCTATACATATATATGCATGTATACATATACATATATACATATGTATGTATGTGTATGTATGTATATGCATGTATATATTCCCTTCAACTATCCTCATACTGAGAAAAAGTCTCATGAGTTACAATTATCATCTTTCCATGTAGGAATGTAAATTGTTCAACTTTAATAAGTTCCTTATGATTTCTTTTTCCTCTTTGCCTTCTCAAGACTCCTTGTATTCGAAAGTCAAATTTTCTGTTCAGCTCTGGTTTTTTCATCAAGAATTCTTGAAAGTCCTTTATTTCATTGAATGACCATATTTTCCCCTGAAACATTATACTCAGTTTTGCTGGGTAGGTGATTCTTGGTTTTAATGCTAGCTCCTTTGATCTCTGGAATATTGTATTCTAAGCCCTTTGATACTTTACTGTAGAAGCTGCTAGATCTTGTGTTATCCTGATTGTGTTTCCACAATACTCAAATTGGTTCTTCCTGGCTACTTGTAATATTTTCTCCTTGACCTGGGAACTCTGGAATTTGGCTAGTTATTCCTAGGAGTTTTCTTTCTGATATCTTTTTCAAGGGGCAATTGGTGAATTCTTTCATCCTCTATTTTGCCCTCTGGTTCTAGAATATCATGGCAATTTTCCTTGAAAATTTCTTGAAGGATTATTTCAAGGCTCTTTTTTTGATCATGGCTTTCAGGTAAATTATCTCTCCTAGCTCTATTTTTTAGGTCAGTGGTTTTTCCAAAAATATATTTCACATTGCCTTTTATCTTTTCATTTGTTTGGATCTGTTTTGTTTATCTTAATTTCTCATAAAGTCATTAGCTTCCATTTGCTCCAATCTAATTTTGAAGGAATTATTCTCTTAAGTGCATTTTTGAAATTCCTTTTCTATCTGGACGATTCTGATTTTTAAGGCATTCTTCTCCTCATTGGTTTTTGGGCCTCTTTTGCCATTTGAGTTTGTCTATTTTTAAGGTATTATTTTCTTCAGTCAGGCTGTTGACTTGCTTTTCTTGTTTTTTTGTTTGTTTGTTCGTTTGGTTGGTTGGTTTTTTGGGGGGTGTTTGGTATCATTCTCATTTCTCTTCCCAATTTTTCTTCCACTTCTCTTGCTTGATTTTCAAAATCCTTTTTGAGCTCCTCTATGGCCTGCAACCAACTCATATTTTTCTTGGAAGCTTTTGATGCAGGAGTTTTGACTTTGTTGTCTTCTTCTGGTTCTATGTTTTAATCCTCTTTGTCCCCAGAAAAGGATTCTATAGTCTGATTGTGCTTCCTTTTTTCACTCATCTTGAATTTTGAGCTCTCTGCCATATTAGAACTCTGCTTGCAGAGTGGAAAGAGCTGTATCCCAAAATTTCACAGTTGTCAGATCTATGAGGAGGGTACCCTCTCTACAGCCACCACAAGCTCTGGCACATTGGCATTCCTCACCCCACTACTATCACCTAAGACTTCAAACCAAATTCAAGCAGGTCAAAGCAAGAGCGATTACTCTCTGAATGGTCACTTGGTCCCCCTACGATCTGCAGGCCACAAGCTCTAGAGGCAGCCATGTGGAAGCAATTGCAGCTGCCCACTGCTATCACCTCTCACCCTAGGGGCAGGGGCCAGACCATGCTCTTCTCTTACCCTGGAGTAAAAGGGTTCCCTATTGACCTTTTACTTTCTCTTTGGAGTTTATGGCTTGAAAAGTCTGGAAACTGCCATAGCTGTAGGTGATTCAGTATCCTTAAGTTTGCTCTGGCCAGTCTGGGCCACTGATCAGGGCCACCCTGGGTCTGGGCCAGGCTGGATCACACAGGATTGCCCTCAGCTCCCAGCCCTGTGTGATAGACTCTTCCTGTCAGCCTGCCAGACTGTCTTCAGTGGGAGATTAGTTTCTCCCTGTCACTTTGTGGGTTCTATAGCTCTAAAATTTGTCTAGAGTCATTTTTTTTTACAGGTATTGGAGATGGTTGGAGTGGCAGCTCAAGCAGGTTCCTACTTTTAATCTGCCATCTTGTCTCCACCCCCAGGCTTCAAGTTTTTTGTGCAGCTGTTTTTGGAGCTCGTTCTGAGGGTCTGTAAGCTTTCCATTCTTTCAAGGTTGTTTGATCTAAGGAGAAGTGTGTTTACTACTTTTCTGGCCTATGCTTTGGGCTGTGAGTGAACACAAGTACTTTTTTTCTGACTTGGAACTTTGACCAGGGCTCCCACTTCACTTTACCCACAAGGTTTCATGTTCTAGTACCCCTCCTTATCCTGGGACTAGGACCTGTATCCAAGCATGGTCAATGCAACATAATTCTTCACCCAGTGCCAGCAAAGGGACCCCTGTCATCTCCTTCTGACCAGGTGTCTGTTGCTTTTACACTCTGTGGACTGAAAGCTCTGCACGCAGCACTTAAAATCATTTTTCAGTCATGTCTGAATCTCTGTGACCTTATTTCAGCTTTTCTTGTTTTGCCATTTCCTTCTCCAGCTCAGTTTACAGATGAGGAAATTGAGGCAAACAGAGTTAAGTGACTTGCCCACAATCACACAACTAGTAAATGTTTGAGGTCAGATTTGAACTCAGGAAGAGGAGTCAGGGCCTAGCTGCTCCTTGTGAGTGGTAGTTGGTCATTAATTGGTGGGGAGGGGATGGATGGCTATTGGATCAAAGTACTATTATATACCCTAAGCTCTAAATGGGGAAAAGGTCCATATTCCTCCTCCATGTAAACAGCACTAGCTACTGAGGAATATTAGGCATTGGTTGTCATACTTACCAGCATCCCCTATTTTAGCAGTGCATTTTGTATCTTTTCTGGCATATATGCTTATGACAGGAACTGTTTGACTTTCTCAATTAATACTTTATAATAACCCAAATGCTTTTATTTCTATCTGGATCCCTATGATAAAGCTTCTAATAAACCCCCTTGCTCCACATGAATAACAATGATGTCTCCTCCAGTAAGAGATATGCAAGTGTATTTCCCTCCATAAATGAGAGTTAAAGTCAATGAAAGCACCAACTCTTTTATCTCCTCAACTGTGCTGCAGTAAAATGATCATACAGGATCCTTGCAAAACACTATATGTTATTTCCTCCTTTAAAATTAGCATCTTCAGTACCCCTGTGAATACTGATTTATTGACTTTTTAAAGATCCTTTTAGATTTTTTATTTTGGCTTAGACAACTCACATGCAGGAACTTAAAGCATATCCAAACAACATTATCCCAGGCTGCCTCTCCAGGGTGAGTAACTTCCTTACTGAAAGATGCATTCCATTCTCCTGCAGCGATACAAGTAAACACCACACCAGGAAAGCTCACGGTACAGACTTTTATTAGGCAGTAACCATAACCAAACAGTGCTAATTGAGTGAGGGAACTACAATATAAATCAGATGTTAATTTTGTGCAAATAGACAGTATGTGGGTGATTTTGTTAAAATTTTTTCAAGTTTGATTTCCCCTTCAATGTCATGTTTAGTGACTATGAAAGGTAATGGGGCTATCCCAAGGCGAATTATGGCATGAGGGACCATAGGAGGGAACACCTCTGATCTTTGCAAATTGCTTGTTCTTCACTGGCCTGCACCTGTGGGTTCATCGGGAAGAGTATGGAAATTTCTTTCCATTAATACAGACCAGCAGCTTATCGATGAACAATAATCTTTGAGATCTACCAGGAGCACCAAGAAATTGAGTCCTTGGGGCGGCTAGGTGGCGCAGTGAATAGAGCACTGGCCCTGAAGTCAGGAGGACCTGAGTTCAAATCTGGCCTCAGACACTTGACACACTTACTAGCTGTGTGACTTTGAGTAAGTCACGTAACCCCGATTGCCCTCCAAAAAGCAAAAAAAAAAAAACAAAAACAAAAACAAAACCACAAAAAAAGAAATTGAGTCCTTGCCCATAGTCACATAGTTAGTAATGGCAGAGGTAGATATTGAAGCCAATGTTTCATGACTCCAAGACTACCTCTCTTTCCACTGGAAACAGGAAAAAAATATGTTGCATTATCGTGTGAGGGTAGGAGATTAGAGGTTGAAAAATAGGAGAAAAATCAATTGAGAATCCTTAGATATTTTGTTCCTTGTCTTCTCTCAAACTCTGAGGTCATCAGTGATCTAGAAAGACTTTTGGGTTCATCATGACCAAGAACATACTCTGCACAAATTTGGGTCTATCAATTCCCTCTTAAACTTATGATCACTCATTTAAGAGGGATTTTTTTTAAAGAAATTGGGGTTAAGTAACTTACTCAAGGTTACATGGCTAGTTATTTATGTGTGGGTGCTAAGTAACTGAGGCTGGACCTGATCCCGGGTCTTCTCAACTCTGGGGCTGGTTCTCTTACTCACTGAGCCACCTAGCTGCCCCTAAGAGGGATTTATTAAACTCCTACTGTATTCCAGAAACTGTTGGGCACTGGGACTACAAAAACAAAAGTGAAACTGCTCTGGGGTGGCTAGGTGGCACAATGAGTAGAGCACTAGCCCTGGAGTCAGAAGGACCAGAGTTCGGATCCGGCCTCAGACACTTAATGCACACACAAACAAAAACCTAGCTGGGTGACCTTGGGCAAGTTACTTAATCCCAATTGCCCTCCAAAAGGCAAAAAAAAAAAAATGAAACTGCTCTCAAGGAGCTTGCATTCTGTCAATAATGTGCCTTGGTCTTGCATTGTAAGAAGCAAGGATATCTGTCAAAATGACCACAGGCATGTGGTTTAACTTCTCAGAGAGAGACATTCTGGACTTATTTCCCAAGTTAGAGAGAGGTTTTAAACCTGCTTAGGTGTTGGGAGATGGAAGAGGTAGTCCTACATCAATGTATTTAAACAGTATTTTGAAAAAAGAGCTAAATATTGTTCAATACAATTCCAAGAACCAATATGGGGAAAGCAGAACCAAAAAGGACAGGGCAAAATTGGTAAAGATAGATAGATAGATAGATAGATAGATAGATAGATAGATAGATAGATAGATAGATGTATAGATACACACACACATAAGTGAATGAATGAATGAACCAAGAAGCAAACAAATAAACAGGTAGACAAGCTGATAGGTTAGTTATGTACATGCATGCATGTATACATACATACATACATACATACATAAACAAATGAATAAATGAATGAACCAAGAAGCAAACAAATAAACAGGCAGGAATGCTGATAGGTAGATATATGCATACATACATACATACATACATACATACATACATACACTAAAGAATGAATAAACAAGGAAACAAATAGATACATACACATGCATAGATAGATAGGTAGATACCTACATTACATGTGCACATGCATCTTTACATATACATATATGTATGTATATGTATATATGCATTAAGTATATGCATATATACACAAATGAATGAACAAGCAAACAGACAGATGATAAATAGATAGGTAGATAGGTAGGTAGATAGATAGATAGATAGATAGATAGATAGATAGATAGATAGATGACTGATAGGCAACTAGGAAACACAGTAGGCATAGTATTAGGCTTGGAGTTTGCTTTCTCTTCTACATCACAGTTGCCTGTAACAAGACTGCCCCTAATTTTGGTCCTTTTCCTCTGTCTTTTTCAGTACTTTGTCAAAGGCACCTTGCCCAGGATCTAGGGAAAGAGAGCACAGGGGATAGACTTGCTGTAATTTAGTCAGCAATGGGAAATGGAGATATAGTCAGTCAGGACAAATTAAAGAAGACTCATCCTGATAGACCCTGAAAAGGTCCTTTGTTTATAAGATATTGCTATGAGAAAAAAATAGTAAGAGAAAATATTGCAGGGCCATCCTAGCCCCAGATTCCTGGGAAGAGCTACAAAATCATCAGTTGATATGCTAATATAATAATTCCAAAATGGTACTGCAAATGGAACCCTCTTCTATGTGGGGAGTAATTGTCATAGAGCTCCTACTGAAAAGAACTGAAAAGGAGGTTTCATTTTTGTCTTTAAACCCCCAGCACCTAGTACAGTATCTGCAACCTACAAGGTGCTTAATAAATGTTGAACTGAAAAAAAGAAAAAGGAGGCGAACTGAACAATAGTGAGAAGTGGGGATGCAGAGTCACAGCAGTGAGCAATCATTGAAAGATTCATGGGACTAACCCCAAATGTACTGCTTTCTGGAGTTATACCCGGGGCAGTACTGTGAGTCATGGAGACAGATTTTCATAGAGGTTGGGAAAAAGAATTTCCTGATTCTCTATTGGCTCCAATGTGTGTGTGTGTGTGTGTGTGTGTGTGTGTGTGTGTGTGTGTGTGTGTGCTCTTTGTTTTATACTAGGCAAATCAAACCATTTTATTCTTGATACTTCATAAGCCTAAGTGTTTGTAAGGGGAACTGATGGCTGGGTTCCAGATGGGTAGGGGCTAATAAGTCAGAAAGAATTGAGATATTCCCAAAGTATGCTGGGTCATTCAAGTCAAGAAAGAGGTTTTGAAACAAAGACCATAGCGTTTTCTCAGGCTGACGAAATTAGAAGCAACCCTGGAAAAGGATTTTATACACTGGCTATAGATAAGAGACAAGACATAGATGCCAAAAGGTAAGGCGAGATTTCTAACTCCTCAGGGAAAGGGAGGGTCATAGCTCCTCAAAGGGAGAGGAACTAGCCCTGTTTTTTTTTTTTTAATTCACAATAAATTCCATTTTCACTAAAAAAGAGGAGGATTGGGAGCAGAGGCAACCTAAGAATTTTTTTTTTAACACTCTTGGCTTTGGCGTTTGCTGGGGCACTGAATTATTTGGTGGTTTAATTTGCAGCAGACGAGAGGCTAGGTGGGGAGGGTTTTTCAGAAACTGGGACTGAACTGACAGTTCCCTAATTTTTTAAAAAAGCACATACAATGGCGTCTGAGTAGCTCATTATTCCTTTTCAATAGGCAAGGCTCTGCAGGCCCTTACCACCTTAGTAGCTCTCTACAGGAAGCTGGCAGCTTTCAGTTTAGTCTGAGTGCTGAGGTTATTCTGCAATTTGAAGTCCCTGTCTCTGCTTCTCTCTGTCTGCATCTCAAACACCTAGAGATGGTCTGAACTGCATGATTAATGGAACTTCCAGATGGAAATTGTCCCCTGATCTTCCTTTCCTGACCCCAATGCAGGGAAAGGGAGGTAGATATACAAGTATCTTATGCTTCAGTCTCCTCGTCTGTTAAAAAAAAAATGAAGAGATGGGCTACAGCAGTGGTTCTCAAACTTTTTGGTCTCAATAACCCTTCATTCTCTCAAAAATTATAAAGTTACTGAGGACTCCCCCCCTCCCAAAGAGCTTTTGTTTATGTGGCTTATATTTAGCAATATTTACTACGTTAGAAATTTAAAAGTGATGGTATTATTATGATAATAGTTTTGACCTTATGGATTCCCTGAAAGTGTTTGGGGACTCCCAGGGGTCCTCAGATTATACTTAGAAACCCCTTGGCATAGATGATCTCTAAAATGCCTTTCAGCTCTAATCTATGACCCTGTGATTCTATGGGCAAGTACATTCTCTTAGGCAAAGGAGCAATCTTAGCCCTACTCTTCTTTCTAGCCTTTCTCTATTGTGTCCTATCCCACTCACATCCATCCGTGTTCCATATGGCCCTAAAAGCAGCTTCTGTGCAGGAGGTAACAAATATCCATGGATAAGTATTGGCGAAAAACCATCACTTTCCCTTGCCCCTATCTGGGTATGCCTAAAATTTTCCCCTAGAAGAACCCCAAATAAGTCCACCAATAGGACATTATATAAAAGCTATTTCTAGTGGTTTAAAAAACAAAAAACCTCATTACAATGACAGCTCAGTGGGACTGAAGGCAAATTGTGCCTTTGCTTATGCTAGAACATATGGACTTAACCCAGTTTAGGAGAGATCAGGGTATTAGGATTCTAAGCTCATACTTACCCCACACCCACTCCCCCACTGAACTCCATTGGCGCCATATAAGGGAGATGACATAGAATCACAGGACATTAGGTCTAGAAGAGATTTTATTTTATCTTGTTTTTATTTAGTTATTCATTTTTTTTTGTTTAAAGGGATTTTGGAACTCATCCAATCTAACCCTGTCATTTGACAAATTAGGAACTTGACACTCAGAGAGAACAAATGATCCTTCCAAGGTCAGCTGTGGAATCGGTAAAAGAACTTGATTCATGAAGACACCATTGGATCATAGAATTAGAATTGGAAGGGTCCTCAACAATCATCTCTTCCAATCCCCTTCTTTTACATTTGAAGAAAGTGAAACCCAGAGAGGTTGAGATTTGCTGAACAACACATAGGTAGTGACAAGAGATAAAATTTGAACCTCTGAAGATCTGCCAACTCCAAAGCATGTGGTTCTTCCACTGTGTCATGTTTCCTCTACCAGAGGAAGCATCTTATGTTATAGGATATAACATAACTATCTGTTCTTTTTAACCCCATGTCATTCTGTCCCAAAAGTTATGAAGACAGGAGTCACATCTAAAGTGGGGCTGACTACCTCCCAAGGTAATGGGATGGTTGGAGAGAGGAATCTTGCATATAGTCTATTCACTTATTTTCCCTTAAAAGCTGCAAAGGATCTTAGAAATGATCTAGTCAACCCCTTCATTTTACAGATTAGGAACTGAGGTCCAAAGAGGTAAACAATTTGCCCAAGGTCACATCCCAAATCAGCCTGTCTTCCCGACGCCCAGTCCAATACTCTTTGCTTGTGCTCTTCTCTTCCTGCATTGATATCTTATGATTTCCTATCTGTTAGGGGCGGGGATAGGCTTTGCTTTTACTGTGCTAATTTCCATATGAGGGCGTGGTTTAATTATATAAGATGCTGTATGCGGAAGCATCTCTCTCTCTCTCGGGATGTGACCAGCCGTGAATAAACAACCCCTGAAACCTCGGGTGCTCTGTCTGGGTTAATTCCTCTTCGGAGGCCGGTGACGACCAAAGACTCGCCATGGGGATAGGTGAGTAGAGAGGACGGGGATATAATAGTTACAGATCAACCCGCCGCCGGTGCAGTAGATAAGGCCCCCGGCAAGTGGCGCCTGAACAGGGATTGAGATCTGTAGGGACCGTCTGAGTCCGCTGGACGGACTCCCCCCAGACAGCCTCATCTCATAAGAAGGACGAGATGGGAGGATTGAATAGCATACCTGAATTTCGACCCGAGGAGAAAGGGGTTGTAGCCGCCCAGCTGTATAAGCTGTGCGCTAAGAGGGGGTATAAAATCCCCCTAAAAACCTGCCAAGCATTCAGAGAAGGGTCGGGTGAAGAGGAGGAAAGTCACGGTGTGGGGCCACAAGAGGAGGATGAAGGGGAGGATGGGGGGGAGGATGAGGGCCCCCCTCCCGTGTACCCCTGGGAAGAGTTAAGGAGGGCTAGAGGGGAAAGCCACGAAAAAGATGGCGGAGACACGACACTTCCGCATTCTTCATGGGACACTGACCGGAAGGATAGTGGGTGTGACGCAGCTCAGATGCCGAGCGGGCCTAGACAGGAAAAGACAGGAGGATGGGGCGGGGCCTCTTCTAGACACCCGGAGGCCTGGGGTGGAGTTTCCCCGAGTTGCCCAGAAGCTTGGCTAGCCGCCCCAATGGCCATGGCTGAGCCTCCCCCATGCAGATTGGCAGCATTCAGGGACGGGGGGAGAGGACCCAGACCAGGGGCAACAGGTCTGGTCGCAGCCAGTGCCATCCGAGCCTTTGAGCAGGGGGAGACAGTAGACTGGGATGACTGGGGGATATATCCGATGATCGCCGACCCCCTTACGGGGCAGCGGCAGTACACCCCAGTGCCATTTAAAATGCTGATGGATACTGGGGCGGATTGCTCCGTGATAAATGGAGGCCAGTGGAAGCCTGAATGGCCACTGTCGGCGGGAGGGCAGCCAGTAATGGGGGTAGGAGGGAGACAGACTGCCCCTAAGGCAGCAAGGGCCCTGAAGTGGGCCGTGAAAGGCAAGACAGGGCTGTTTAAACCTCTCTTCCTACCAGGGCTCCCATACGCCCTCTGGGGGCGTGATCTCCTCTCCCAATTGAATCTTTCTTTGGCCACTCCAGACAGTCTGCTGGGAAATTAGTGGGGGCCACTGCCGAAGAGAGCTTCTCCCCGCAGATCACTTGGATTGATAAGAAACCAATATGGGTAGAACAGTGGCCCCTGTCCCAAGAGAAGCTCACAGCGCTTAGGATGATTGTAGATACTTTATTATTAGAGGGGAAAATAGAGAAATCTCTTAGTCCCTTTAATTCCCCAGTATTTGTCATCAAAAAGAAAAGTGGAAAATGGAGGATGCTAGTTGACCTCAGAGCAGTTAACGCTGCCATGTTACCAATGGGAGCCCTCCAACCTGGACTACCCACGCCGGCAGCCATCCCAAGGAATGGGGAGATAATAGTGATTGATATTAAGGATTGTTTTTACAGTATCCCTCTTCACCCAAATGATAAAGAGAAGTTTGCCTTTTCTGTTCCCAGTGTTAACTTCCAGGCACCTTCCGAGAGATATCAGTTTAGGGTTTTGCCCCAGGGAATGGCAAATAGCCCAACCTGGTGTCAGTTATATGTGGCAGAGTTGTTAAGGCCAGCTAGGGAAAAATATAACAGTCTTATGATTATACATTATATGGATGATATATTGATCGCTGCACCACAGTTGCAGCTGGCAGAGAGTTGTTTGGCCCTAATAACTGAGTTGTTGCAAGGTAAAGGATTGCTGCTAGCCCCTGAGAAGGTGCAAAAGTCATATCCTTATGAATATTTAGGTCAAAAGGTTCTTCCCGAACAGATTGTTAAAGATATTCCTGGCATTGATAAGTCCCAATATAGGACATTGAATGATTTTCAAAGGTTGGTGGGAGCAATTCAGTGGATTCGCTCTGCAATCCCTATACCACAGTCACTTATGCAGCCATTATATGAGATTCTAAAAGGGGCGTCACAGTTGACCTCCCCTAGGACATGGACCCCCAAGGCAGAACAGGCATTGGAACAGATTTTGCAAAAAGCCTCTGTTTTGAGTCGCCAAGCCCCAGATGAACCTATATATTTTCAAATATTAAGAGATACAGGGCGATTTTGGGGATGCCTCTTTCAAAGACATGGATGTTTAGAATGGTTATATCCAAAAATTCCAAAAAAGATTATACAAGATAAATGGGAGACCCTAGCTTGGTTTTGTTTGCAAGCCTCTGAGCGCTGTCAACGCGCATTTGGGCACAAACCTTTTCTTAACTTAGATCTATCAGGAGAGCTCAGTCATACACTTGCAGAAAATTCCCTGCTGTGGGCCACGGTGTTGACTAGTATGAATATTGCGAAAGTCACACCTCCCCCAGTGGTCCGGATGTATAGTGAATTCATTCTCAAACGCCACACGCCTGTAGTGGTATCCGATCCAGTGGCTGGACCAAATATATTTACAGATGCCACTAAGAATGGCCGTGCTGTAGTTCACAACCCGTCACAACCAGCCACGTGGGTATTTGATACCCCATATACCTCCACCCAGAAGAATGAGTTATTTGCCATTATTAAAGCTGTAGAGTTGCTTGATACTATACCCATAAATTTAATTACAGATAGTATGTATTGTGCACTATTGCTTCCCCGCTTGGAACATGCCTATGTGTCTCCAGGATCCACCATAGCCGATCTTTTATTACAACTTCAACATAGAATAAAGGGTAGGAGACATTCCATTTATGTCCTACATGTGCGGTCCCATATATCTATCTTGGGACCTATTTTTCAAGGCAATGATGAAGCCGATAGTGCCCTATATATAGCCCACCAAGATCCTGATCCGGCCCGGCAGGCACACGGTAAGTATCATATTTCAGCTAGATCCCTCAGACACCTCTATGGCATTCCTAAGATAGAAGCACGCTCCATTGTATGCTCATGCACCGCTTGCGCACCCTTCCGGCCGCGCCCCCAGCCAGAAGGCATCAATCCCAGGGGCAATTTGCCTAATGCCCTCTGGCAAATGGATGTCACACATTTAGGACAGAAACATATACCTTTTCTTCCTTTACCTTTGCCACGTTGCAACCCGGCGAGACTGTAAGACATGTAATATCACATTTGTACACTCAAATGGCCACCTTAGGTGTGCCAGAAGCCCTAAAGACTGATAATGGGCCAGCATATACCTCTAGGGCCTTTACAGAATTCTGCCTAGAATTTTCTATCAATCATACTACGGGTATCCCCTATAACCCCACAGGCCAAGCCATGGTGGAGCGAGCAAATCGCAACCTGAAAACAACCCTCTATAAACAAAAAGGGGGAGTATGCAGGGGAATAGCCCAAAAGGAATTGGCACAAGCCGTTTTTACCATGAACTTTCTCCAATTTAGAGATGATGGCACCTCGGCCGCACAGAGATTTTTTGGAAAAACTGCGACCAAACACATAGAGCTGCCACCCCCCACAAGGGCCCTACCAGGAACTAAGATAATGTGGAGGGATGAAGAAGGAAAGTGGCATGGGCCGGTCACAGTGGTTGCAAGGAGACCAGGCCATTTATCCTTTTATCCAAATGAGAATTCTAGTCTCCCCGAAAAATGGATACCTGTACATAGAGCTAGAGATCTTGAATGAACCCAACCCGATTATCGGGCTGAGGAGTTCCCTCTCTTTTCCTTTGCAGGGACATGGCCCACCATCCTGGGAATCCTGATGTGTGGAACGGCGATAGAACACCCCACCCCCGGACTCGCGACGCCTCGATGGGGGCCTCTTGGGGCGGGTTGGGTGCCTCTCTGGGTCTCCTCTTATTACTTATTGGGCTTTTATTTTGGTGCATATGCCGTGCATCCACCCGTCATAAGGGCTATATGTTACTTACCCAACAAGCCATCTTTGCTATAAGAGAAGGACAAGATCCTTCAGTTTGGCTCGCCGCCATGGAAGACATGTAACACCTTGGGGTAAGACGGGGCAAGCCCCATGACGGGCAACTTCTCCCACCCAGCCACCTAAGACAGGGCCCAAAGGTGTTGGGTCCCTAGGACGGGTAAGGTTTCAGGGATTGAGGAGACGACCCAAGCCAGGGCACCCCGCTCCCGGCGAAGCTATAAGCTTAGATGATGCGTAATGTTTAGCAAGGCTGCACCAGGCACCACAGCCCTGATAAAACAAAAAGGGGGAGATGTTAGGGGCGGGGATAGGCTTTGCTTTTACTGTGCTAATTTCCATATGAGGGCGTGGTTTAATGTATATAAGATGCTGTATGCGGAAGCATCTCTCTCTCGGGATGTGACCAGCCGTGAATAAACAACCCCTGAAACCTCGGGTGCTCTGTCTGGGTTAATTCCTCTTCGGAGGCCGGTGACGATCGAAGACTCGCCATGGGGATAGGTGAGTAGAGAGGACGGGGATATAATAGTTACAGATCAACCCACCGCCGGTGCCGTAGATAAGGCCCCCGGCACCTTATCACCATCATTTCTGGGTATAGCCTCCACTCCCATTCTAAGGATGCAGTTTACCTCCCCTTGCATAAAAGGAAAATAACTAAGAAAAAGTGATTAATGCTGAGGCTGCAACTGAGAGTGCACCATTCCACACCCATAGTCTTTCACCTCTCCAAGAAAAGGAAAATATCATAATGCTTCTCTACAAGGGAGAAGCATGAGATATGACCCTGGACATGGTGAGCCGATACGCTTGAGTATTTGCCTGACCTTCTTAGAGAGATGGTTGTCAGTTGTCTGTGACTAATTGATTGATCTCCTTCTCTCTGACTGTATTTTATTTGATGTTCAATTTTGTGTAGTGATCATTTTTTAAAGGAAATTTTATCTATTTATAAGGATGATGAAATGGTGAAAAATTCCAGCTTCATTGACCATATCTATTGGAGGAAAGCTGGTCAATGTAGGTACCTTTAGGTGAAGCATATTGTAAATTCCAGTAGATTATGAATTCCTGGAGAGTAGAGATGTTTTCATTTTTGTCTTTGTCTATCCATTGCCTAGCACAGTGCTCTGCACATAGTAGGTGTTTACTGCATGTTTCTTTTTTTTTTTTTTAAAGCAATTGGGGTTAAGTAACTTGCTCAAGGTTACACGGCTAGTCATTATTTATGTGTGGGTGCTCATTTTCTGAGGCCGGATTTGATCTCGGGTCATCCTAACTCCGAGGCTGGTGCTCTTACTCACTGAACCACCTAGCCGCCCCTTTAGGGCAATTGGGGTTAAGTAACTTGCCCAAGGTTACATGGCTAGGTTTTTGTTTGTGTGGATTAAGTGTCTGAGGCTGGCTCTGAACTCAGGTCCTTCTCACTCCAGGGCCGGCTCTCTATTCACTGTGCCACCTAGCCGCCCCTTACTGCATGTTTCTTGAACTAAATTGAATTAGCTACATATTTAGAGGAGCTGTGGTATAATGGGGAAAGCACAGCCATAGAGTTAGCAGACCCAGAGTCCAGTCACAGTTCTGCCGTTCACTTGTCATGTGGCCTTGGGTAAGTTGCTGCATCTCTGTAGCCCTTAATACTCCATCTGTGAAATGAATACATTGGACAAGATGGTCTCTGGACTTTCTTCCAGCTCCGACATTCTGTGATTATATTCAGCTTCACCCTGATATCTACTTCTTTTGCCTTCCATTTCAAGAAGAGTGAGGAGTTAGAGCCCTACCCCCATCCCCTGAAAATAGCCAGAATAACATTAGCAAGGATATCTTCTTCTCTCTCCCCATATGTGGTCATTTGCTGTGTGGTCTGCTTCAGTGGGCAGCAGTACAGCCTTAATTAAAACCCACTGATGACTACACAGCATTGCTTTCCTTCCCACTGCTGTCTTATTCTAGCACCGGCGGGTGGTTTAACTCAGACTAAGGGCCAAGTAACCTGACTTTGTGGAAGAAGTTAACAAGAGCCACAAAAAGTCTTCCCCTATGTGGCTCTCAGAAAACTGAGTATTTGGGGGGCTTGGTTTGCTCCCCCCCCATCCTTCATACCCCAACACTAAATAATATGAGTGTTTCTCTAAAATGGTTGCCAGGATGTGCTTGGTAAAGACAATTCTTTTTTGAACTCTGAACCTTGTTTGTGGTCCTTAGCATAACCCACATCTCAAAAGCCATTGGTATTGGACTCTCTCCTTATTGGGGCCCTGGCAATAGTGACAGATGAAATGAATGCCTCAAACTTTTTCCTCTATGCAACTTTTAAAATTCAGTCATAAGACCCAGGAAAAGGCATCATGGATTTATTCCTAAATGGGACCGTCAAGGCTCCTAGGTCCAACCCTTTCATTTTACAGAAGAATAAGCTGAAGATCAGAGAGATTAAATAAATTGCTCAGACTAACATAGCTAGTAACTATCTGAAGCATGATTTGGACCTTGACTTTGGCAGCTAGGTGGTGCAATGGATAGAGCATTCACCCTGGAGTCAGGAGGACTTGAGTTCAAATTCAGCCTCAGACACTTACTAGCTGTGTGACCCTGGGCAAATCACTTCACCCTGTTTGCCTCAGTTTCCTCATGTGGAAAATGAGCTGGAAAAGGAAATGGCAAACCACTCCAGCATCTTTGCCAAGAAAAATCCCAAAGGGGGTCAGGAAGAATCAGACACAACTGAAGCGATGCAACACCACCAACAATTTCCTTAGTTCAAGTCTAGTGCTATATCCATTAAACTAATTTTCATTTCAAAATTTAAAAAAATGCTTCTCAGTATCTTACCCTTGCTGAAGTACATAGATGTGATCTCCATATTTATGAAGATGGGAACTTTTACTTGCTCACTTTCTGAACTATATCAGTTCACTCTTCGACTTTATCATCATTACCATCATCATTCTAACCACTACCATGACCACCATCTTCCTCCTCACCATCATCATCATCATCACCACCACCACCATCATTCTCACCGCTACCATGATCACCATCCTGCTCCTCCTCCTCCTCCTCATCATCTCCATCATCATCATCATCATCATCATCACCATCACCCTCATCATTAAGTTCCAAATGATCAGACCAATATATAGGGACTCCTTCCAAAACACAAGATCCACATCTAAAGATTCCCATTGGTGACCAGCTTGGTCCACTGGCCCCAAAGGCCAAGTCCTGATAGTCCCCAATGAAAAAGTCAAACCATCCAATGACTTTAATAAGCATAATTTAAGCCCATGATTTTCTTTTTATAGCAATTTCATTTTCAGTGTTTTATATTCCAATTTTCCACCTTTTAGTCTTGCTTTTTGTTCCTGCTGTTACAAGCCCCTCTCAGACAGGAGGGCAATTACTGGGTAGGCGAGTTGTTCTTTAATTGAAACACTTATAGGTGTACACTGGAAAACTATAAAGACTTTCAAGAAATAGCCAGGCTTTAATAGGTTCTTGTATACTCACCACATAACCTAATTCAGGGCTTGTTCAGCAATGCCAGGGGATGTTACTAATTTATGACCATGATGAGCAATAAAGCAATAATAGTAATCGAAAAGGTGCAATATTCCTTGTTTAGGGGGCATTTATGGTTATGTATTAAAACTATAAATACTTCAAGAGTTTGCAAAACTGATCTATAGAAAATGAAAGATAAGATCTGTTTGCTTCCAAAAGTGCTTTTCTTGCAGAAATCTGGGCTCGACTTTATGGTTTATAAATATAAACAAGCCTAAAGTGAAATGCTCGACATCTCTAACCATCCAAAGGGACCACTTAAATAACCAACAGCACTCAGACCCAATAAGAGCTAGAAAGTTTTCTCACTTCCTTTTCTTTCTTCGATCCCTTCCCTCTCTTCTTTCTGGCTTCTCTCTTTTGCATACTATTCCCTCATTTGCCTCTCTTTCTCCTCCTTTTCTTCTGACTTTTCTCTTTTTCACTCTTCTTTCCATCACCCACTCTTTTCAGCCTCAAAGAAAGAAAAGAACAGAATTAGATGGAAATGGAACTTGAAGTACATCTTCATGGAGGGAAACCCCTGAAACCTTCAGGAAGATCTGCCAGACTATGGAAAGAATGCCTGCAGAGGAATCCAAAGTAGTACCATGGAGAGAGTATAGGAGCTAGAGTCAGGACACCTAGGTCCAACACACGAGTTTGAATCCTAGCTCTGACAGTTGTGTGACCCTGAGGAGAGCACAAACTTCTCAGAAAAAATAGAGGCAATCCTGCTACTATCTTCCTCACAGAGTTGTGAGAAAAGCACTTAGAAAACCTTAAAATACAATAGAGACATGAGATATTATCATATTAGACTCAGGGATGACAGGAAAAAGACTCACTTTCCCAGAATGCTCTGTCCATAATATACATGCTTTAAAAAAAAAGTTGCTGGGGAAAATAAATGAGGAAAAGTGAGAAGTTTTCTGGGAAAGCAAAAGATAAAGGCAGGGGCTATCTCCATTGAAAGTGTTAGGGGCTCATAAGTTAAGCCCCAAGTCTCATTCATATCCTTACGTGTTTTGCAACAAATATGTTAATGGTTGAAATGCTTATTGACTGCCTTGGCTGCTAGCAGGGGAACTGACTCCAATACCATAAAAGAGAAGCATTTTCAAATGTCCTCAGATTTATCTAGATGGGCACAAGCTGTGTTATTGTAACAGAGGAAAGAGGAAGACTGGCCAAGAAGGCCCTAGTCTTTGGAATGTACACAATATACCTTGACTGATAACAACCCACCTGAAGGTTTAGTGAGTCTTCTTCTAGGCATGCATAATTTAAGGATGGGAGAGGTTTCCTTCCTTCAACTTCAGAGAATGTACAAATATCCTCTATTTCCTGTCAATTTTCAAAAGAGGCAAAAAGTCTTAGTTGACTATTGGGCTAATACTGAATATGCATGTGAAAGGTCAAGGGGAGGAACAGGTGAGGAGTAAGAACAGCTGGGAGTCTTTGGATGCCTCTGATTCTGTCTTCTACCAGCTGCCAGGTGTCTGTGAATGTGTAGCTGTTTCTTTTGCATTTATTTTTTTCCATGGTATGAGTATCTGGAGGCAGAACAGGTAAGGTTACAACCTTATGAGCTTTGAAAATTTGGAAGAGGCTTGAGAGGCCTATTAAGAAGGGCTGGGAATCGAATCTGATAATAGCTACAGCAGCGAGTGAAGAAAGAAAGGATGGAGCAGCTAACTGGCCTATTTGACCCAGCCCAGCAGGGAGCAAACCCAGTTGCAAGGGAGTGACCCATCTACTGGCTAAACCACAATTAGAAGTAAATTGGATGCAGATTCTATAAGGAGAGAAAGTACTCACTCCCTGGCTTGGTGGTGAGGATGGTTTCCTAATATCTACTTAATGCTTGAGTCAAATCTCCTTAGGGTTGTGGTAAGGAGAGAATACATGCCCAGTTTGAGGAGTAATGTTACCATTGATTTTTGCTATGTCTTCTTTGTAAATATCCCTTTGGGAAATAAAGGACAGAAACACAACTTACTGATATTAATTTGGTGAAATATCAACTGGTTAAATGTCATAGAGGAACATTACAGGTGGAGACTTGTGAGAGATCATCTTAGATCATCTTAGAAGGACAGAAACACATATTTAGTAAGCACCTACTAGGTGCCAGGCATTACGTTAAGCACTTTACAGATAGTATCTCATTTGTTCGTCACAAATAACATTGGGAGATAGGTGCTACTGTTATCACCATTTTACAGGTGAGGAAACTGAGGGAGAAATTGGTTAAATGACTTGCCTATGGTCACAAGGCTAGGAAGTATCTGAAGTTAGATTTGAACTTAGATCTTCCTGACTTTAAGACCAGTAGTATGTCTGTTGTGCCACCTAACTCCCTCTAGATACTGCAGAACTTCAGGGTAATCCTTTAGAAGCCCAGTGGGAGAAATAGTAGCTGCCCACTAGGGACTCAACCTGATAGTCAAGTTCAGATTAGGAGAGTGAGCCCAGAGCCTCCTTTATATTGCTATTATGTATAAGACTGAACCTAGTCTATCTGTCACAGACAGAATTTGAGAGTTAGAAGGGACATTTGAGTACATTTAACCTCAACTAACAAGATACAGTGCTAAAGACCATTTGATCACTATTTTAGCCAAGATCCAGCTCAGCCTCCTCTTTGGGAATTTTCATTTCCAAACACTAGCCATAGAACTAGGCTAGAACATGTTGGAACCATCTGGAGACATACCATCCTCGCTCACCTATAGATATCTTTAGGGCATAGGTCCCAAGCATCTTTCAGGTGCTCACTGTCTCTATTAAACCCTCCTTCCTCCACTGACAAAAGGGTGCTATGAAAAAAGAGTTACTCAGAGATGGTGTTTTTGGATAAAAATTAAGCTAGGGTCCTCCCCCTGCCCTTCAAACCCTGAGTCTAAGAGTTAAAGGAAAGTCAGTCCTAAAGGCAGTCATGACTGTTCTAGACCAAAATGACAATATAAATATTACAACAGAGTTAGAGTCTAGCTGGACACATTCTGAAAGCTATTGTAGTTTAGGTTGGAGGAAGGGCAGACAGGCAGAGGGTTGTTCAAATATTTATGAGGGTGAGTTTAGCTCATACCATCCAGATATATTAAACCTAAAGACAGGCCTTTTCTGAAATGGTGGATGACAGAACCTAGCAGACCACTTCTGTCCTTTTTCTCCTTCTTCCATTTCTCCTTCCAAGAACTGGCATATGGAAGGGTATCATGAAGAGATAATTACCTTGTTGGCAGCAGGTCTCCAGATAGTCACTGTGACATTTCAGAATCCAAATGCACAGTCCGTGTTATGATTAGTTAAAAAGAGAGGGCAAAACCATCTGACAGTAAGAGGTCCGACAATTCCCCTCTGGCCCCAGGGGAGGCTGTGACCAGAGGAGTTTCATTTGAGATGAGGAGGAGAAGGTCACTCTCTTCATTTCCAGAACCATGAAAGAAGTAAATCACAAAATACTGCTCCTTTGCTTTCCATATTATATCTAAATTTCCCTACCTCCCTCTCAAGGTCTTCCTTAATTTGATCCCACCTTGCTTATCCAACTGAATCTTCAACTGAACCCCAGCACTCAGTCTCTATTTCAATCAGGCTGGTTTCCTCCCTGTGCTGGGAAAATTGCCATGAACATTTTTTCCCTCTCTGTCTCTGTCTTCTTACTTGAAATGTTCTCCCCTTCTAATTTCTATTTTTTTTTCAAATCTGACCCATTCTTCAAAACCCAGTTCCTCCATAAAGTTATTCTTGATGACACCAGTCCTAGGAGGCCTCTTTCCTCTCATTTCTTATAGTAATTAGCACACAGTTTGATGGTTCACTGTATACAGGTAGGGCTCATCATCCAAGTATTCACTATTTCAGTTCTAATTGTTTCAAGGTTTCATTTTATGTTGGTCTGAACTTCTTATATTATTGAGTTAGGGGAAACTTTCTCTCTCTCTGAGGAAATTCCCTCTACCAAGAAAATTTAGCAATTATTCAACAACTCATAGTTGTTAAAGAACTGCCTTGGGCTCTTAGAAGTTAAGACGTCATTATGTGTCAGAGGTGGGACTTGAAACCAGGCCTTCCTGATTATGAGGTCTGCTCTTTAGTTATGAAATTATACTACTGTCTTATGGATAGTATACATTAAAAAGTCTTAAAATGAAAATATTCATTAATGAACTGACCACATATAAAATTAATCCCCGTTCATACATTAGCATTCATCCTTGTCCATGTCTCTGCCATCTCAGTTTGTCAGTCTCCTAGATTTTTGGTAAGTGGTTCTAAAAGGAATGATTTGAAAATCAGGATTAAGAGACACCCTTGGGAAAACTACTGAAGCCCTTGAATATTTTTGCAACAGTGACCCTCTTTATGATTTCACTGCAAAGTCAGACACGAAGTGAAAGTTCTTGCATCCTGCTATCATACAATTTGATTGGGAAAATTATGCAAAAACACACCCAATCAATACTTGATTCATTCTTTACTCATCCTAAGAGTTGGCACATGGTTGCAATTATAATATAAACTTTGTTATAAAACCAAATATATTTATTTTCCTGATTTTTAGTTTCATTTTTTTCAAGAAAATGTTCCAATTAATTTCCTCCCCTCCCCAGTTATCATGAAATGTGCATTTTTACTTTAAATGGCCTCATTTTATGGCCTTTTTATGGTGTCGATTATCCTAAGATAACAAGACCCAGAGATCTATAGCATGAAATCAGCAGAGGATGTCAACAGCCTGGAAGGGTCAGATGTGTTCTGCCCTGGTGACACAGATTCATGACATATGCCTCTTTGAAAACGTTCCCTGGGCACATATTCCCCCTTTTTGTGTAATCTCTCCCATTTGTGGAATTAGAAAACCATAGGAAAATACACCTTTCCTAGATTTAGGGGGAATCCTTTATTTTTACTTTATTTTCTGTGTTCTTTGTGTGGCTCATGACTGGCTAGTAGAAGTGTTGTGGTTTCATGGTTTGTTGTGGTTGAACTGTCTCAAAGAATTCAGAATCAGACCACCTCTAATCCAAGTTTAGGCATTTATTGGAATGACGCCTCCAAATGGCTGAGTTCTACTAACCAGCAAGTTAGTAAGACAAGACAGGCAATTTTATGGTCTAATGATGCTGATTACACAACAGAAATGATGAATATCAAAAAGGCAGGAGGAGTTTGTGAAGAGATTAAGTAACGGGGGAGGTGAAACTATCTGAACTTTCCCATTGTGCATACAGAAAAACGCATTTGGGAGGAGCTTGTATGGATGATAATAAGTTTCTCTTATCTCATAAGTTCACCTAAAGAACAACTTTTTTTTTTTTAATTAAACAAATGCTTTATTAACTTCTGGTTTGCATCATTCATTTCCACCGGATTATGAGTTACATTTTTCCCCCATTTTTTCCCTACCCACCACCCCAGAATAGCAGTCCCACTAGATATCCCCTCATCCAATCTGCTCTCTCCCATATCTTCTCCCATACCCCCTTTGACTTTGCCATTAGGGCAAGGTGAATCTCTGAGCCCCACTGCCTGGACGTCTTATGAAACATTTAATTTTAAAACTTCAATTTTCAGATCCATTCCCCTTCTCCCTTGTCACCCACTCCCTCTGAGAAGATAAGCAATTCAGTATGTGTTGTACATGTTTATCTATGCAAAACATTACCATAGTAGATATATTGTAAAAGACTGCTTATAGTTCCCTCCCACCTGTCTCACCTCCCACCTGGTCCATTCCCTATTTTGCTCCTGTCCCTCTTTGATACTGGGTACTTCTAACCTCCCCTCTCCCCAGAATGCCCTCCCCTTCATCATCCCCCCTCCCATCCCCCTTTCCCCTACTCAGGAGAGTGAGTGAGGGTAAGATATTCCATTTAGTATGTATGTGATTCTCTCCTTGAGTCAACTTCAATGAGAATATGCTTTTGCCTTTTTGCCTTCCTGTTCTTCCCCTCCTCTGCAACTCCTTCCCCTTGCCTCTTCTACATGAGATAGTTTGCCCTACCCTGTCTCTCTCCATCTCCTCTTGCCACTTTCCTCTCTCACCTCTTGACTTCACCCCTTAAGAATCATCCCTTCCTTGTTGGGGCGGCTAGGTGGTGCAGTGAGCAGAGAGCCAGCCCCAGAGCCAGAAGGACCCGAGCCAGGATCCGGCCCCAGACACCCAACACACAAACAAAAACCCAGCCATGTGAACCTGGGCAAGTCACCCAACCCCAATTGTCCTCCAAAAAAAAAAATCATCATCCCTTTCCATCAAATTCAACCTGTGCCCTCTATCCATGTATACCTGTGAACATATGCCATGTACCCTTCTTCAATTATTTTCTTCATGAGAAAGGTTTCATCAAACACAGTTATTGTTTTTCCATGTAGGACTGTAAATAGTCCAACTTTGATAAGTTCCTTTTGATTTCTTTTCCTTGATTACCTTCTCAAGCATCTCTTGCTTCTTGTGTCTGAATGTCAAATTTTCTATTCAACTCTGGTTTTTCATCAAGAATGCTTGAAAGTCCTCTATTCCACTGAATGACCATATTTTCCCCTGAAACAAGATACTCAGTTTTGCTGGGTAGGTGACCCTTGGGTTCATTCCCAGCTCTTTTGCCCTCTGGAATATCATATTCCATGCCCTTTGATCCCTCAGTGTAGAAGCTGCCAGGTCCTGGGCTATTCTGATTGTGTTTCCACAATATTGAAATTGTTTCTTCCTGGCTGCTTGTAGTATTTCTCCTTGATCTGGGGATTCTGGAACCTGGCTATAATATTCCTGGGAGTTTTCTTTTGGGGATCTTTTTCAGGAGGTGATCTGTGGATTCTTTCAACCTCTATTTTGCCCTCTGGGTCTAAAACATCGGGGCAATTTTCCTTGAGAATTTCTTTAAGGATGATTTCTAGGTTCTTTCTTTGATCATGGCTTTCAGGCAATCCAATAATTTTCAAATTATCTCTCCTGGATCTATTTTCCAGGTCAGTGGTTTTTCCCATGAGATATTTCACATTGCCTTCTATTCTTTCATTTGTTTGGATCTGTTTAATAGTATCTTTATTTCTCATAAAGTCACTAGCTTCCATTTGCTCCAGTCTAACTCTGAAGGAATGAATCTCCTCAGTGAGCTTTTGAGATTCTTTTCCATCTGGCAAATTTGACTTTTTAAGGCATTCTTCTCCTCATTGCCTTTCTGAGCCTCTTTTGCCATTTGAGTTATTCTATTTTTTAAGGTGTTATTTTCCTCAGTCAGGCTGTTGACTGTCATTTCATACTTTTCTTGCATCTTTTTCATTTCTCTTCCCAAATTTTCCCCCACTTCTCTTATCTGCTTCTTAAGGTCCTCTATGGCCTGTAGCCAGCTTGTATTTTCATTTGGGGCTTTTGGTGTAGGAGTTCTGACCTCACAGTCTTCCTCCATGCTTTGAGCCTCTTTGCCCCTAAAATAGGAGTCCAATGTTGAACTTTTCTTTTTATTTTGTTTCATTTGCCTAGGCATGTTGCCACTTAATTACTTGATTTTTGGGCTTTTTGCCACAGTAGGACTCTGCCACCAGACAGGGGAGCTTCTGCCCAAACGTGGGGTCTTCACAACTTCCGCCAGTTGTTTGGCCTCTGTAAAGCCTCCACCCACTCTGGCAAGTTGGATACCCACCCCAAACTTCCCCCCAGACCACAATCCAGATCCAGGCAGTTTAAAGCAAAAGCGATTAACCCCCAGACTGATTGCTGGATCTTCCTACAGTTCGCAGACCAGGAGCTAGAGCCACTACTGAGGCTGCAAAATGGCTTCTGTGCAGCTGTTTCTTCAGCAGCTTTTTGCCCCCAGGGGAGGAAGCCACGTGTTCCCCAAATATTGGTCCCAAAGTCCATAGGGCACTAACCTCTCACGGCATATCTGTGCTGATAATTCTGGAATCGCCACAATTGCTGGTGTTGTGGGGTCCCTCCAGCTGGCTGAAGGCCTGGCCGCCCTGGGACTAAAACTGCGGACCTGGGCTTGGCTCTGTGGGCTGTGCTGTTGGTTCCCAGCACGCTGTGCTGCCTGCTCTCAGAGCGCTGTGCTGCCTGCTCTCAGAGCGCTCTGTTGGCTGCTCCCTGCAGGGCTGCTTGGCTGTCCTCAGCAGGAGGTTAGCTTCTCTGTGCCATTCTGTGGGTGCAGTGGCTCCAGAAGTTGTTCAGAGCTCCCTTTCACATTGTTTGAAATTTGTGTGGGGCAGAGCACATTGGAAATGCTGTTTCTACTCCACCATCTTGGCTCCGCCCCCCTAGAACAACTTTTACTATTACTACACAGGTGCCTACTTAGGGAAAATTTCCTCTATTGTTTTGGGGTCCACACTGGGCCCTGGTATCTTGGTGATACTGCTCTCTGATTGGCTGAGTCTTGTGGTCCTGTCTGAGATTAGATGCATGTGGTCGTGGTTGAGTGCATGGACATACCTGTTATTTCTGTAGGAAATATGAGGAATGGGTCTGGGGACAATGGCTAGCTAGAGGCAGTGTCTGGGATCCGATCACATGGATACATCTGCTATTCTAGTGAGAAATATGCATTCATGGACACACCTGTTCTAGTAAGCAGTGAGACATATATGAGAAAGTTAGGATATTAAGTCCAGGTAGAGGGGGCGAAGCAGTGGCTAGATAGGGGCAATGGCTAGCTAGGGAGCCTGCTGTTCAGTGGGGCCCATGATCGGGTCTGGGGGCCTGTGGTGTGATTAAAGCTAGATCATATGGCTAAATAAGGGCATGACTGTTGTTTAGTGAAGCCCATAATGAAGTTAGAATACTGTGGCTAGGGGCAGCTTTAATAGGATTCCATCAAAAGTAAGTATGTCTATAGGATTTCATGAGCTATGGTTTTGAATGAGTATTCACTACAGAGTGCTTCAAACCTGCGATAGATTTTCTTGGGAAAAAGGGAGGGGTGCCACGAGTATTACATACGGGTTTTGTGTTAACTTTTATTTACGTGGGGGCGATGAGGCATTAAAATGAGTAGCTGGATTTGAAGTAAAAAATACCAATGTTCAGACCCTGCCTTAAATCATTTTTAACTGTGTGACTTTGGGCAAATCATTTAATAGCTCTCTGCCTCAGTTTCCTCACATGTAAAATGAGTGGGCTAGACTTGTTTACCTCAAAGGTCCTTTCCAGTCCTAAAATCATGATCCTATGCTGTGTCCCTCTGTGAAGTTATTAGTTCCTTGATGGGGTCAAAAGCTGTTTGTGTTTTGTCTCTGTATCATCAATGCTTAAGGTCATGTACGCATCAGGCATTTACTATGTTTGTTGAATTGGGTGATGGGTTGGAAGGAAAGAGAAGATGAAAAAGGAGGGAAAAGAAAAGTGGAGGAGGAAAGGAAACAAAGAAGCCACATTTCACCTGTTTTGTTCTTAAAAACAGGTTCTTTGGGCCTGAATTACACAGATGTCAACATTCCTCGGCATTTAGGAATCATTACTGGTCACTTGGCAGCAGCAGCATCTTCCCCCCTCCCCATCAACCATCCCAGAGAAAGCTATAATGCCTACAGTGAGGGACTTTTATTTTTTAAGTTTGCTCATCTCTCTGTTCTCCTAGTTCTTACAACTCTGCACTTGGCTTTCCCATTAGAAGCACAAGACAGTAGCAGGGAACTAAGCTCTCAGTATTTTGATATATGAGAGATCATTCATGTGGTATTTTCTGGGCTTCCAGCACCAAGGAACTCTCCAGACAGCAGTTCTCTCTTTTTGTGTCAGGAGAAAGGAGGCTGGTGAAACTACATTATTGTACTGTTCCAAAGACTCAAAGTCATTGGTCTGCCATCCGCCTTCTCACTTTATTAGACATCTCCCTCAATACTTGTGGGAGAGAGAGTGCCAGTGATTTAAAAAGAGAGAGGCATGTGCAAGACAGAGAGAGAGACAGACAGACAGAGAGAGAGAGAGAGAGAGAGAGAGAGAGAGAGAGAGAGAGAACCAGAGGTGGGCAGAGAGATACAGACAGATAGAGACAGAGAGGAAGAAAGAAAGACAGAGACAGACAGCTGGCCAGAGAGAAAAAGAGACAGAGAGACAACAAAGAGAAACATGGCCAAATTGAGACAGAGAGGCAGAGAGAAACAGGAAGAAAGAGACAAGGGGATAAATAAAGATAGTCAGAAGGACACAGAGAGACAGAGAAAAAGAGATACAGAGACAGAAAGAAAGAGAGAGAGAAGAGACAGAGTTGGAGACAAAGACAGTCAGAAACAACCAGAAACAAGGAGAAGAGACAGGAGACAGAGAGAGTCAAAAATAGAGAAAGAGAGACAGATGGACAGAGAGACAGAGACAAAGACAGACAGAAAGAGGGACAGTGAAACAAAAACAGGGAGACATAGACAGAAAGACAGAGTGAGATAGTCAAAGATGGGCAGGGAAAGACAGAGAGACACAGAGAGGCAGAAACAGAGAGGAACAGAGAGGCAGATAGAGACAAAGATAGAGACCAACAGCAAGCCAGAGAGAAACAGATTCACATAAAGAGAGAGCCAGACAGAGACAGAGTGACAGAGAGAAACTGGAAGACAGAGAGAGACAGAAGGACAGAGAGAGACAGTCAGAGATGGACAGAGAATGAGAGACAGACAGAGACAGAGAGACAGAAAGAGAGAGACAGGAAGTGGGGGAGGTAAAGAAGGAGAGAAAGAGATCCATTCAGACTTGTTTCACGTGAAACGGCTCCAATGTATCAGCAAGTAAGGACATAGCTAGTGCTGACAAGCATATTTGCTCTCTAGTTGGTCTCTCCTTGATCTTGTTAGCCTGAATACTACTTAACCCCACACGCACTCCCAAGAGGGAAGAAAGGAAGGAAACAAGCATGCATTAAGTACTTCCTGTATGCCAGGCACTGTGCTATGTGCTAGAGGTATAAATACAAGTAAAAAAGAAAGAGTGCCAGTCTTCAAAGTGGGAATGCCCATTTTAATGGGAGAAGACAGCACACAAAAGGGAGAAGAAGGGAGTAGGGCAGGTACCAGGGGATAATGAAAGACCAGAGCAGGGACATGAAATTTCAGGATGAGCCTACAGGACAAGAGGCATGTATCTGAAGTCCAGGGGAAGTCAAGGAACAAGCAAGGAAGGGGAATTATGGCCAACCTCCACAGAATGGAGGATCCAGGAGACACCATTGCTGAGGAGCTCTTGAGTCCCAAATTGGTTCAGCATTCCAGGGCCTTCTCATCCACTGGAACCAGTTCTATGGATTCTGATGCCTTAGGTAAGACCTCATCTTCCTGGAGGCATTCTCTAGAGATGCTGGGTAATAACCTAGATTGCTAGCTTCCTGTCCTTGACCTTGCCAAAGAGAGGTTCTCTGTCTGTGATTTCCACTAGGGTTGTCTTGACCTGGGAGAAGGAATTGGTGAAAAGAACAGTTTGGGGAACTACAAATTGTGACATTTAAAAAGGTTTAAGAGAAAGTTTCAGGGTAATTAAGTCATTTTATTAATAAGACTATCAGGTTGGAAAGAATGGTCATTTGACCATCTTTCTTAGACCAAAGACAATCATGGTGGTGGACTCACAGTTTATGCACCCTTTGAAATGGTGGGTGGTCAATAAGGGGCTGGTGTTGTTAAGGTTTGGGGTTTAGGGATGTTTGAGACCCCAAAATATAGACATGCTGGGTTGTGCCAAATGAATTCTACTCAAGCCTTCTCTCAAAGAAAAGCAAAGTTTATTAAAGATTTGCCATAATGGGTAGACTGTAAAGGAGCCTAAGCATTTGTGATGCTTGTCTAATACAAGCAAGCCAGAATAATCTGACACAGACTGAGTCTGCACTAGATTAAATCTCAGAACCTTCATGGAGGCAAGATGGATCTTATATACAGAAAGACTGTGGGAAGGATCTAGGAGTGTTCTAGAGGAGGGGTCTGGGGAGGAGTGGTCTAGAGGAAGAGTCTAAGGAAGATCTTAGATGGGACTTAGGTCTGACTCCAGGAAGGGGATTAAGGGTGGGAAATAGCTGAAGGCTACCTGGAGATGACAGACACTGGAGGGCTAGGCTAGTTTAAGGGAAATAAATTTGAGTATAGATATTTTGATAAGATCAAGTGAGAAGTAGTGGACAATGGAGATCTAGGCTAGGTTAAGAGTAACAGAGATTTGGGTCTAGGATAATGAAAGGCTTCTGGTCTCGGGCAAATGCTTCATCAGTTGGGAAGATTCAAGGGAGTTCCCAGAGCCTAAACCCTAACATTGTCACCCATTATCATGTCACCTTGGACAGAGAAAATATTTCTATACCAGACCACTCCCAGTCTTGGGCAAGTTAGACAAAAGAATATGTTTCCTTCCGACCTTGAGTAGAATACACCAGGCTTTCCCACCCTAGATTAAATTCCTTGCAAAGTTGGGTGGGATCTGACCAAGAGGAGGAGAGTCAATGTAATCTTATTATCAGTAATGTCCTTCAGGAAAAACTGAGGAATTTGGAAGAAGGGGAGACCTCTGAATCTCCCTGAAGCATTGGTTATTAATAATCATTTCTCACAAAATGCTCTGCACACACCCACTTGTTTCATACTTTTAATTTGAAGGTAATTTTCTAATTAAATGTTGTGACCTTCATTTGCATTTTGATCCTGCTTACACAGCATTTTCATACAGATTCTGTCCTTTGTTCCTTAGAGATCTTATGAAGGATAAAGGACAGAGGTCATTGTTTTCATCCCCATTTTGCAAACAGGAGGAATGAAATCTCAAGAACTGGAAGAGACCTGCAAAGACCACCTGGCCTGGACGCATCATGGTGCAATGAAAAACATGCTGAATACAATGCAGACTACCTGGCTTCTGATACAGATCCCACTACTTAACCACCCACACAATGCTGAACAAGCCAATTTGCCATTCTGGGCCTCAGTTTCTTCATCTGTAAAATGAAAGGGTTGGAGGAGATGACATCTAAGACCCTTCCTAGCTCAAAGTTTATGGTTTTATGACCCTATGACCCCCACAAGTAAGAATTCCCCCTAAAATATATCCAAATGTTCATCCAGAGTTGGCTTGCAGAAGCCCTAAAAGGAGGAACACATTAACAATAACTAGCATTTATAATAATAACTAGCACTTATATAAAATTTGAACACTTGCAAAGCACTTTACAAATATTATTGATGAGGTATGGACTCTGAGAGCCCCCTAGAGCTCTCCTTGAGTCCTTGGGGTACAGGCTCTGGGAACTGCCCATGACTCTTGATTAAATCATCCCATTTGATGAGGCAATAAGCCTTACATTGTGTCTGAGCCCAAGCCTCAGTTACTTAGACTTCCCACCCTCTCTTACTGGACTTCCCACCTTTGAGCCTATCAAAGTGTAGATCCACCCTTAAACTGGCCTAGCACACCACTGTCTGTAATTTCCAGGTGGCTTCCCACCCTTAATCACTCATTGACCTCATTAAATCCTCCTGAAGACCCTCCCCAAACTCCTCCCCTAGACCACTCCTAGATTCCTCCTACAACCTTCTATATAAGACCCATCTAATGCCATGGAACAGTGAGAGCACCATAGAATGATCTAGCACAGACTTACTCTGTGTCTAATGCAAGTGAACTTTTAATAAATTTTACTTTTCTTGGGATGAGAAGACTCAAGTCAAATCATTCGGCAGGACCCAGAATGTTGGTATTTTGGGGTCTCCAGAGCAACCCTAACCCTCTTAGTGGGTACCCTCTTCATTATCTCATTTTGTCCTGGGAGGTGGCACAGTGTATACTGTGCTGGTCTTGGAGTCAGGAAGACCTGATTTATCTTTTTTTTTTTTGTGGGGGTGGTAATCGGGGTTAAGTGACATGCCCAAGGTCATGTGGCTAGGAAGTGTTAAGTGTCTGAGGTTAAATTTGAACTCAGGTACTCCTGACTGCAGGGCTGGTGCTCTATTCATTTTGCCACCTAGCTGCCCCCAAGGAAGACCTGAATTTAAATTTGGCCTCAGTCATTTACTAGCTGTGTGACCTGGGACAAGTCACTTAATTCTGCTTCTCTCAGTTTCTCCATCTGTAAAATGAGATGGAGAAGGAAATGGCAAATCATTCTAGTATCTCTGCCAAGAAAACCCTAAATGGGGTCTCAAAAAATCAGACATAACTGAAATGACAAAATAACAAAGAAAAAAAAAGACATTAATATTATTCCCACTTTACAGATGAGAAAATTGAGGCAAACAGTTTAAGTGACTTGCCCAGGGTGATACAATTAGTAAGTATCTGAGGCTAAATCTGAATTCAGGTCTATCTGACTCCAGGTCCAACACTCTATGCCCTGCACCAAGTAGTTTCTATTTCCTTCAGAGGTAGCAATTCATACCACTCTGGAATAGAACTAATTATTTTTTTTCCCAAATGCTTTATTAACTTCTGGTTTACATCATTTATTTCTGTCAGATTTTGAGCTACAATTTTTTCACCATTTTCCCCCTACCCACCACCCCAGAATAGCAGTCCCACAGGATATCCCCTCATCCAATCTGCTCTCTCCTATCTCTTCTCCCATACTCCCTTCGACTTTTCCATTAGGGTAAGGTGAATCTCTGTGTCCCAATGCCTTCACATCTTATCTCCCAATTACAAGCAAAAGAGTATTAATAATAGTATATATATACATATATATGTATATATACGTATATATATATATATATATATATATATATATATATATATATATATATATATATAGGAAACATTTAATTTTAAAACTTTGAATTCCAGATCCATTCCCTTCCTCCCTTGTCACCCACTCCCTCTGGGAAGATAAGCAATTCAGTATATTTTGTACATGTATAGCCATGCAAAACATTGCCATAGTAGAAATATTGTAAACGACTGGCAATATTTCTCTCCCACCCATCCCACTACCCACCCAGTCCATTCCCTACCTTGATCCTGTCCCTCTTCAAAAGTGGGTGCTTCCAACCTCCCCTCCCCCCAGTATGCCCTCCCTTTCATCATCCCCATCTCATCCCCCTCTCCCCCACTGTCCTGCAGGGTGAGATATCCCATTTAGAATGTATGTCATTCTCTCCCTGAGCCAAATTCAATGAGAATATGGTTTTGCCTTTTTGCCTTCCTATTCTTCCCTTCCCCTGCACCTACTACCTTTTGCCTCTTCTACATGAGATAGTTTACCCCCCTGTCTCTCCCCATCTCCCCCCATCTCCTCTTGCCACATTCCTCTCATCTCTTAACTTCATACCTTAAGTATCATCCCTTCCCACCAAATTCGATCTGTGCCCTCTATCCATGTATACCTGTAAACATATATTCACACATTCACATATGTATTCATATGCCCATATAACCTTCTTCATTTATTTTTGTACTGAGAGAGTTTTCATCAGTCACAATTATTGTTTTTACATGTAGGAATGTAAATAGTTCAACTTTGATAAGTTCCTTTGATTTCTTTTCCTTGTTTACCTTCTCAAGCATCTCTTGTTTCTTGTGTCTGAATGTCAAGTTTTCTATTCAACTCTGGTATTTTCCTCAAGAATGCTTCAAAGTCCTCTATTCTACTAAATGACCATATTTTCCCCTGAAACAAGATACTCAATTTTGCTGGGTAGGTGATTCTTGGTTTTAATCCCAGCTCCTTTGTCCTGAGGAATATCATATTCCATGCCCTTCTATCCCTCAGTGTAGAAGCTGTCAGGTCCTATGCTATTCTGATTGTGTTTCCACAATATTGAAATTGTTTCTTCCTGACTGCTTGTAGTATTTTCTCCTTGATCTAGGAATTCTGGAATCTCACTATAATATTCCTAGGAGTTTTCTTTTGGGGATCTTTTTCAGGAGGTGATGTGTGGATTCTTTCAATCTCTATTTTTCTGTCTGGGTCTAAAACATCAGGGCAATTTTCCTTGAGAATTTCTTGAAAGGTGATTTCTAGGTTCTTTTTTTGATCATGGCTTTCAGGTAGTCCAATAATTTTTAAATTATCTCTCCTGGATCTATTTTCCAGGTCAGTGGTTTTTTCCATGAGATATTTCACACTGCCTTCTATTTTTTCAATTGCTTGGATCTGTTTAACAGCATTTTGATTTCTCATAAAGTTATGAACTTCCATTTGTTCCAGTCTAATTCTGAAGGAATGAATCTCCTCAGTAAGCTTTTGAGATTCTTTTTCCATCTGGCAAATTCATCTTTTTACGGCATTATTCTCCTCATTGCCTTTTTGAGCCTCTTTTGCCACTTGAGTTAGTCTATTTTAAAGGTGTTATTTTCCTCAGTCAGGCTGTTGACTCTCATTTCATACTTTTCCTGCATCCTTCTCATTTCTCTTCCCAATTTTTCCTCCACTTCTCTTATTTGGTTTTTAAAATCCTTCTTAATGTCCTCTATGGCCTGTAACCTGCTCATATTTCCATTTGGGGCTTTTGGTGCAGGAATTCTGACCTCACAGTCCCCCTCCTGTTCCATGCTTTGATCCTCTTTGCCCCGAAATAGTAGTCTAATGTTGCATTTTTCTGTTTATTTTGTTTCCTTTGTCTAGGCATGTTGCCACTCAATTACTTGACTTTTGGGATTGTTGCCACAGTAGGACTCTGCCACCAGACAGGGGACCTTCTATCCCAAATGTTGGGGTCTTCTCAACTGCCGGAGGTACTAGTTGGGTGCCCTCTCTGAAGCTCCCACACACTCTGGCAAGCTGGACACACACCCCAAGACCTCCACCCTGACCGCAATCCAGATCCAAGAAGTTAAAGCAAGAGCGATTACCCCCAATACTGATTGCCGGATCCCCCTACAGTTTGTAGGCCAAGAGTTGAAGCTGCAACTGAAGCTGCAAAATGGAGGCTGTGCTGTGGCTCCTCAGCTGCTTTTCACCCCCAGGGGAAGAAGCTGACATGCTCCTGAATACTGGTCCCAAAGTCCATAGGGCACTAACCTCTCACTTTGTCCTAGGCACCTATGTGTTAATTCTGGAAGCGCCACAGTTATTAGTGTTCTGGGGTCCCTCCAGCCAGCTGCTGGTCCAGCCATCCTGGGGCTAAAACTGTGACTCACATGGGTCTGGGCTCGGCTCCCAGAGCACTCTTCTGGCTGCTCTCTGCCAGGCTGCCAGGCTGTTCTCAATGGGAGGTTAGCTTCTCTGTGTCGTTCTGTGGGTGCAGGAGTTCCAGAGGTTGTTCAGAGTCCCCTTTTACATAATTTTGAAGTGGTGTGGGCTGGAGTGCTGTGGAAGTGCTGTTTCTACTCTGCCATCCTGGCTCTGTCCCCTCGATAGAGCTAATTATTAAGAAGCATTTCCTTATATGAGGTTAAATTTGCCTCATAGTAATTTCCACTAGGTGGTGTGGTAGATAGATTGTCAGGAAGACTCATCTCCCTCAATTCAAATCTGGCCTCAGTCACTTACTAGTTATGTGAACCTGGGCAAGTCACTTAATCCTTTTTGCCTCAGTTTCCTCCTCTGTAAAATGAGCTGGAGAAGGAAAGGGCAAACCACTCCAATATCTTTATGAAGAAAACCTTAAAAGGAGTCACAAAAAGTTTATTGAATAGGGACCATGACATAGTCAAACCTGTACTTTAGGAAAATCATTGCCAGCTGATTGGAGGATAATATTATTTAACTTACTGTCTATAGTCACTTGGCACTTGAGAGGACAGTTATGCTAAATGATCTGTAAGGTCACCTTGAGCTTTAATATTCTGGGGTTTCATATTATTCAATTCATCAAATATTTATTAAGTTTCTACTGAAGACTGGGTTCTGGTGATAGAAAGATGAAATGAAATGTAATTCCTGTCTTCACTGAACTTACAATCTGTAAAGAGGTAACTATGTAGAGTAGACATAATACAAATTAAAAAGGAAAATTCCAAACAAAGTACCCAAGAGGAAATTTGAAGAGGGAGAAATCATTTTGGTGGGGAGAAGGGGGAAAATGTTGGTTTTACTTAAGATAAGGATTTTATTGAAAAGAAATAAAGAGCAAATGTATTCTAGGCATGATGAAGCACTCCTGCAAACTCAGGGTTGGAAGAAAGAAGGATGAGATCAAGCAGAAGCCTAATTTGTCTGGGACATGGAATATGTGAAATAGAATTATTTGAAATAAGGTTGGAAAGGTAGATTGCTGACAGGCTGCAGAGGGCCTTGAACGCCAGACTGAGAACCTTAGCCCAGTGCAGTGGAGATCTACTGAAGGATTTTGTGCAAGGGCGTAATGTAATGAGACCAATCTCCCCAAGACTCAATGTCCTCATTTGTTTTGAGACTTTTTTCCAAGTTGGTCACTGCCTCCCTGATTTGGTCTTTAAAATTTTTCTTAAGCTCCTCCAGGAATGCTATTTGGGCTTGAGACCAGTTCATGTTTCCTTCTATGGTCTCAGGTATAGGTAGAGAGTCTATATTGTCCTGTGTATTTGGTTGTTCTTCCCCTACATAGTAGGCTCGAATAGACTTTCGTGCCTTCTCCTTCTCCTTCTCAGCTTCCTTCCTTCCCATTGTGATTTCCTGTTTCTTAATTTCTCAGGCTATGAGTTTAAGGGCTGGTGGTTGACTTTGAATACCTCTGGGTGGCTAGTTTATGGCTAAGTCAGGGAAGTCAGTGAGGAATGTAGATGTGTAGGTGGGGGCCAGTCTGACCACTTCAGATTTCTGCCTCTATACCCCTGGGCTATAAGCAGGCTTTTGTTGGTGAGGTGAGGTGGGGCTTGTTGGGACCCCTCCCTCTCTTCTCTTCAGACTCCTGGTTTTCTCAGTTATACCCCTTCTTGGAGACTCCCAAGCCTGAGGCTATTTCCATTAACTTGGGATTTCAATCTGGGTGGGAGACTTATCTTTGGGTTTTCTACTTAATGAAGGAGGGATGGGAGGATTGGAGCAGCTAGAATTCACTTTGCCATTCCAGCCCCTGTATTATACAGGCAGGCAGTTTCTAAACTTCCAGGCTGGGGGCTGAATGCTGCAGGAGAAGCTGCTCTCTCCACTGGGGGCCCGACTCTCCTACCTGGCTCCAATGATTCTTCCCGTCCCCTCCTGAGATGAAGGTGAGATGACTGCGATTCGTCCTTGGTAAGTCTGCAGGCTGGGGCTTCTTCTCTCTCTGGTGTAGTCTGTTTGTCTGCTCTTAAGTCTGAGCTGTGAAGACCCCATGTGCTCTGAGCTCGTCCTGTCCGGATGCACTGGGCAATTTCCTGGGCTGGATTCTGCCACAATTCCTTTCCAAGTGGATTTTGTCACTCCGGAATCCGTTCAGATTCACTTTTTGAGGTTTAGTGACTGAGGAGCTTAGTGAGGTTACTGCTTCCTTTCCGCCATCTTGGCTCAGTGTCCTCATTTGTAAAAGGAAGGGATTAGACTGGATGGCTTCAGATCCTAATTCTATGAGCTACACAAAATAGAGACACTGCCCATGAGAGACCAGTCCTTATAATCAGTCCTTAGATCAAATGAGACAATATCTAGAAAAGTGCCTGACACATAGTAGGTGCTTAATAAATGCGTGTTCCCTTTTTCAAGAACATGATCGGCTTTGCCCTTCCTGGTAGGGTATACTGAGTATGTGCACCATTCTCTGTCTAGTTCTAGTTTAATACCTGGAGGCTTGGTGATCTTTACTTCTAGGTATGAGTTGGGGATAATTCCCATCATTCTATATTACAATTATGTAAAGGCCAATGGAAATATTTGGTGTGATTTTTAACTGTTATAATCACTTCAGAGAAATTGTTATTCACCCTTATTGGGGCATAATTAATAATGTTTGATCCTTACATAATCCTGTTTGATCCTTACACCATCCTGTGAGGGAGGTATTATTGTGTGTGTGCATTATATAAATACACATATATAGTGTGTATATACACAATACATATATGTATACACACATACATGTATATGTGTATATATATATGTATATATATTTTTTTTTAGATAAGGAGGTTTAGAATCACATAGCTAATGAGGACAAGAGTTTGAATTCGGGTCCTTCTGATGCTGTCAGGAGCCTTATCCACAATACCTCCCTGTTTTTCATATTGCCCGTTTACTGTCTCCCATTGTAGCAGCCAACACATCCCTGGCCTCCCCAAGCCTTCTGAAAAGGTATGCATTTTTTCTGCATTTTTCCTTGTACCTCCTCCCCGTCAAGATACCTTTCTGTAGCTGCTAAGTTAGTGCTTGCTAATACAATAGAGAAAACATTGCCTGACAGTGAAAACACAATGTTTTTAATGATCTGCAACTGCTTAGGGAAGCAAAAGCCCACCAGTATTCTTTTGATAATGTTACATAACTAAGACACATACAACACAACACACCAAAGAAGAATTGAATGTTAAAAAAAAGTAAACTCAGAAGATAAGTCGCCTGACCTCTCTCTACCTCAGTTTTCTCTGAAAAAAAAAATGGAGGTATCATCCAGGATTGTTGAGAGGATAAAGTGAAATATTTCTAAAGTGCTTTGTAGACATTGAAGTGCTACATAAGTGGTGGTGGTGGTAACTGTAGCTGCTGCTATTTCAGGGTAGTCACTATTTCTTCAGTACGGTTACTCTCTTTACCTAGGCAGAGAACATCTGGTGACCCTGAACAAGCCACAGTATGTTACCTACCAACAAGAAAAGGCACCAAGGACTTTATGGTCATAAAGGGAGGAGACAGATGGATTACATATCAAAGATGAGGCAACATTTGTACAGGTGTACATGGGTGCCTCTGAGAAACTACAAGTAAGAAGGAGGCCCCCAGAGCCTTTGGGTAATGCTATATAGAGCAAACACAGGATGTGAGGTGGTCAGAACTTCTCTCTGCATAGGTAAAAGGAATAACCAGACTGAAGATTCAATGGACTGAGCCCTGAGTTCTGAGCTAAGACCTTCTGGTGTGAGCAATAAGTCTGGCCCCAGTGTGATGACCTTCCATGCCCCCCACCCCTGCCCCCTCAGTGCCCCCCACCCCATAGCAGAATCCACCAGGCTGCTTCTAAGGAGGGGCAAACCGGCCCAGGGGGAAAAGGAGCATGTCCAAACTCCCTTGCTTGTCAATAATAGAATCAGGCCCATTCTCAATGAAAATAAAATTTAAAAACTAAAATGAAATAAAAAGTTAAACTGGAGAATGTTTTCTTTATAAATATCAACCGACTCCACCTACGCTCAAACTTCTCCCTTGAACTTTCTTCTTTGCATACCAAATAGACCTGGAATTTGAGAAGAAACTACCTATACTTGATCTTTCGAGTCATCTGGGTATTCCTAAGAAAGTTGGCCCATTCTGGATCCATGAAGCACATGCCACTAACTTCCCAAGTTGTTGATTCTTAATTTCTAGTTGCTCCCTCTGCCAGCACTTGTCCACATGCTCTCCCTGAGCCCAGTAGGGGACTATGACCTAAGCTTGTCCAGCATGATGGGCCAGATATGATACACTATGTGGTAATCTACCTGCTCTATGCTTGCATGGTCATCAATTTCTTTCTTTTTTTTTTTTTTTGCTTTTTTGGAGGGCAATTGGGGTTAAGTAACTTGCCCAAGGTCACACGGCTAGGTTTTTTTGTTTGTGTGTGTTAAGTGTCTGAGGCTGGATCCAAACTCAGGTCCTTCTGACTCCAGGGCTGGTGCTCTACTCACTGCGCCACCTAGCCACCCTGCATGGTCATCAATTTCTGCTTGGGCTTACCAGTCATGTCTCCATTACTCTTTAGGCTACACTGTGACATTCCAGATTTTCTCTATCATGTGGGTACTCCCCTCCCTTCATTTCTCCTTCCATTCTTTTTCTTTTCAACCTCTTTTTTATGTGTTGTTTCCCCCATCAGAATATAAGCTCCTTGAGGATGAGAACTGTCTTCCTTTTTATTTTTTATTTGTATTCTCAGAGTTTGCCTATTAAGCACTTAATAAATGTTTGTTGACTTGACTTGTCTTGGTTTTACAGATCAGAAAACCAAGGCTCAAGGAGTTAAAGGGATTTGCCCAATGGGGTAACACAGTAATCAGTGATAGAACTAGAATTCAAAACCAGTTATTCTAACCCCAAATTCAATCCTTTTCAGGGAAAAGGGGAAATGAAATGTTATGTAATAAAATGTAAATGAAATGTAATAGGGAAGGGGAAATGAAAGATAGAGGTGAGGAGAGGCCTAGTGAGTGTGTAGACCTTGCTTGGCTGATCAATAGTGGGATTCAGCCCATCAATGGCTGCTAAATTTCCAGCCTAGATTTGTTTGAAGCTGAACCCAGATCCATAAGGACTTTGCAACATTCATACATATCCCATAACTAATTGTGGTCCACTAACTACATAGCAAAAAGGAGTCATTTTGATTGGCTGTGGATCCAGAATGGGGGGCGGGGGAGGAAGAGGGAGGACAGGGTGCTAAAATACCCCAAATGAATTTCTTCATCAGACTTTTTTCTGCCTGTCTAGAGTGTGGAGCTCAGCAGCGGTAACCTGTGATATCAGACTCAAATAGAAACTCAAAAAGGGTACACCATATCATACATAAAAATCCTTGGCATGGCATATTGACTTAGATAACCACATATGAACATTTTCTGATAGAACTAGAAAAGAATCATTCCATCCCCTCAAGGGTACCCTAGAACTCTGAAAGGGAGATGTAGTTAGCCTAGATCTAGGAATCTGGTTGGTTAATGTACCTGAGATTTGAAGAGTAAGACCAGACTCTTTTCTGGACAAATATTTAAGATATACATTATTGAAAAGTAATTTGAATTGGGCTAAATTAATGTAGGGCATGCCTATAGTTTCTAATGAGTTTATTTGTTATTCCTCTCTTTTATCCTAGGATTATAGTATTTCAAACTGGAAGGGACCTAAGAGACCATCTAATTAAACTTCCTAATGTTACATGTGAGGAGAGCAAATCCCAATTTAATTCAACAAGCCTTTATTGATACCCTTTGACCCATAGATCATCCTGCTAGGTGTAAGGAAGTCTATGACACAAAGAAAGATTCCATATACACTAAAATATTTAAAGCAATATTTTTGTGGTAGCAAAGCATTGGAAACAATGGGGAAGGGGAAGGGGTTAAACAAGTTATGGTATATGAATTCAATGGAATATTACTGTGTTGCAACAAACAATGCAGAAAAGCATAGGAAGATATATGAGCTGATGCTAAGTAAACAGAACCAGCAAAACAATATAGGCAAAGAAATGGAAAAGATAATAACAAAACAACAGAAACCGAATGCCATAAGATCCTGAGGACCAAGCTTAGCCCCAAAGAAGAGAGGAGAAAGCATCTCTTCCTGCTTTGTTGCAGAAATAAAGGAACTATGCCATCCATAAATTTTCAATGTATTATTAGTATTTCCTTTTTTCCTCCCTTATTTTTTCTCTTTGTTTCTCTCAGGAGAAGGAGACAGGAGGCATATATTGAGAAATCTAGTTGATGAAAAAAATCTAGATATTAATAAAATCTGTTAGTAAAGCAAACAAACAAACAAAAATCCAAACCATTAGTTATCACCTAATTTGCACTGGTGAAAAAGTGACCACACAGTTCTTGCTCTCAAGGAATTAGCAATTTATAGGTAAAACTGAACATGAATACAAATAAGAAAACTCAACAGTCATTAAATATTTATTAAGGGCCCACCATGTGCCAAGAACTGTTAAGAATAATACCAGGTAGAACGTGAGAGAGTGATGGAAAATCTAAGTTACTTGCTCAAAGTCATGTAAACAAAACATAGGAACACCTAGGTTTGAACCCATGAATTCTGCCTCCCAATTCAAGGCTCTTTTCACATCACCAGAGACTATGTCCTAAATCCAATCCATGGCTCTTATGGCAGACATGTCAGACACTCATGGTAAGCCAGTAGGGGGAAGAGGAAGGGAAAGGCATTTATATAACACCTACTAGGTACCAAGAACTGTTCTAAATGTTTTATAAACATTATCTCATTCGATCCACAGAATAATGCTGCAACGTAGGTATGGCTATTATCGCCATTTTAGAGCTGAAAAAAGCTGAGGCAAACAGAAATTAAGAGACTTCTCCCGGGTCACACAGCCGGGAGATGTCTGTGGTCAAATTTGAACTCAGGTCTTCCTAACTTTAGATCCAGCACTCTTTTCTACCAGGTACCTAGCTGCCTCCATTAGAGGTGAAACTTTGGGGCATAGAGAGTGTAGGTTTCAGGAATAATTCAAATCCTGTCATCTGAGGATGCTTTGTTTGCAACATGCAGGTGTGATGGTAGTAGAAGGGGACAGTATTCTTACCTATTGCAGATTTCTTCATCTAAGAAAAACCCTACTTCTTCCTCTCTCTTATGTTTATGATAATCTGATCTTAAAGGAGTGTGTGTGGGGGGAATTATGTCTTTGTGAACAGAGTTCAAGTCTCAGAGTCAAGAGACAGGGTTCTGCCACTAAGTTAGCTGCTCTGATTCTTTTTTCCTAGAGCAAGTTAACTGTGCTCCCATAGGCAGCTCAGGGGCAAATGAAGAACAAAGGTATCTGATATACAACATGGACACAATGCTCCCAAGGGGGCTCAAACTAGAGTAAAAAGTAATTGATAAATATTTATGAAAATAAATGAAAACATAGATAATGTTAATATATGGTTTTCTAAGTCAGTATGCAGGTGGCAGGTATCCTTATGAACACTTTAGCTACCACTGTTCCATTTGAGTTTGACATCACTGGTGAAGAGCACTGAACTTGGAATCAGTAAGATCTGAGTAAGAATTCTGCCTCAAAAACTTACTAGCCATGAAACCCTGTTGAAGTGACCTTGCCTCTGTCAATTTCACCTTCTTTATTTGTAAAATGGGGATGATAATAACCCCTATTGAGAGCAGCTAGGTGGTACAGTGGATAGAGCATCCCTCCTGGAATCAGGAAGACTCATCTTCATGAGTTCAAATCTCACCTCAGACATTTGCTAATGGTGTGACCCTCGGCAAGTCACTTTACCCTATTTGCCTCAGTTTCTTCCTCTGTAAAATGAACTGGAAAAGGAAATGGCAAACCACTCTAGCATCTTTGCCAATAAAAACCCAAATGGGGTCACAAAGATTCAGACATGACTGAAAACAACTAAACAACAATTACACGTGGTGGTTATAAGGATCAAATAAGATAATACATAAAGTGCTGTGCAAACCCAAAGCAGTATAGAAATGTTATTATCCTTAGACGAGATGAGGTTCGTCATCCCTAACAACCAAATGGATGTTAATGACTCTCAAGAATCTATACATAGCTTGGGGTTCAGAGGAAGAAACTCCTCTCGGAGTCAGGAAAACATGGGTCCAAAGCCCAATTTCCAAAACACAAACCCAACTTATTTGCTGTATGACTCTGGGAAAGTCACTCAATCTCCATGAGCTTAAGTCTTCATGTATGAAAAGGACAGAAGTTACAACAAGGCAGAATTCTGTTCCTTATAAGAATGAACTTCCCACTAGGTACAGTTCTCCAACAATGGAAGAATAGGTTACCTCATTAAATAATAAGTTCTCCATCACCGGAAGTATTCGAGTACAGTCCCTTCCAAATTTGAGACTTCATGATTCCAGAAGGTGTAGATATTTACTAGATGAACACAATTTGGGGCAATGATGGCCCTGGAACCACCCCCACTAGGTTCAAATGGCTTAAGTTCTAGCCCCCAAACAAATTCAACTAGGATGGCTGCTCATTCTTGGAACGATTCCCTTCCTTACTCTTTCTTGTTCAAGTCCTAATGCCATGGGTGGATTGGGAAGGAAGAACTTCTTTTGGGATTCGCCCACTCTCATTCTCTCTCCAGTGAGGCCAATCATTACCCATAATTCTAGCAGCAGCCAGCTGCTTGGCACAAAGCACTGCCAACTCAGCAGCTTTCCCCACACATCCCTGGGGGAAACCATTCACCTTATCACCAAAGAAAGGGAGAGGAAGAAAACTCCCATCTGTTACAGCTCAGAGCGAGAAGCCTCATAATTGCATCAGCACACTCGGGCTGCATATCAGATTCTCTTGTTTTTAGGGAGCACTTAGGGAGCTTTCTCTCTCCTTTTATTGTTGTTTTCTCCCCAGCAAGTGACCATATTTCATCTCCACCGAGACACAATGAAAGAAATTTTCAAGCAAATTTGTTGCTTAATGATTCCAGGGTAGGTGCTTAGAACCATAAATGTCTTCCTGAAAATCTGTAGAGGAGCCCAGCTCAGTAAACTTTTTTCAAATTAGCACATGTAGTCAGGGTACAACTATTATGCTGGGTCAACAGTCTGAGTGGAGGATATTGTAGGACCCATGCTTCCCGAATACCCATCACCTCAAAGTCCAAAAATCTATGAGCTCCAAAAGTAATCTGGAGGTTTCCAAAGGACACCAGGGTAGGTGAAGTTGAAGTTATTTGGAGATTCCTTAAAAGCAAGCAGTGAGATCCAGAAAACTCTAAGGAAAAGCAATGAGCTATGAAATAAGAAATCTTTGGTTCATATCCCACCTTTTTAAGATTGTACCTCAGTTTGCCCATCTCTAATATGGGGAGAATAATCTCTCTTCTTGTCACTATTCAGTTCTTAGTGATGGAGTAGTATTTCCTTGGATGACACTGAGAAAGGGACAATCCAAATTGAAGCCTAACATCTTAAATTCAGAAGAATTAAAAGGGCAAGTCCATGGCACTGTGTGACATCCAAATACTGTTAACTAGATTAGGCATAATGTTTTGTTTGTTTGTTTTACATTTATGTACCTCATGTACTGTCATCCTAAAGAACTGTTAGAACATAAGAGTTATTAGAATATAAACTCTTTGAGACAGGTGCAGTAGATAGAGCACCGGACTTGGAACCAGAAAGATCTGAGCTTGAAATCTGACCTTAGATAAACTCATTAGTTGTGGGGCTCTGGGGCACATATCATCTGACAGCCTCAGTTTCCTCATCTGTAAAATGAGGATAATAATTTTTTTTGCCTTTTGGAGGGGGGAAGGCAGGGCAATTGGGGTTGACTTGCCCAAGGTCACACAGCTAGTAAGTGTTAAGTGTCTGAGGTCGGATTTGAACTCAGGTCCTCCTGACTCCAGGGCCAGTGCTCTATTCACTGTTCCACCTAGCCACTCCTGGGGATAATAATATTATTTCCTATAATTATTATGAGGATAAAATGAATTAATATTTGTAAAGTTCTATCTTTAAGTGTTATATGAATGCTAGCAATTATTATAGAGACTAGGACCTATCTGATCTTTGTAGACCTCTAGATATCTACCAGAGTGACAAATCAAGACTAGTTGCTTTAATAAATGCTGTTTAATTCAATTTACTTGAACTGAAATCGCATAGCCTTAAAATTAGGAGATAATCAAGGTCATTATTACTATGTAGACATATATAGTGTCCTAATCTAGGTTATTCAGCCCAAGGGGAGGCCACAGAGAAAGAGTTGGAAAATTTTGCATATCAATATCTTACAATATCTCAAGCCCACTGCAATTACTCTGAAAAGCATCCACCTTTTAGAAGAAGAGAAAAGTCCAGAGATTTGCTAAATATGACACCATGAGCTGATATGGAATCCATATTATCTTTTGTTGGGGGTATATGTGCAGTTCCCCTGGAGGCATGAGACCCAGAGCATGCTGACTCTACAGTAACACTGTGAAGGTAAATCAGACATTCCATGAGACAGCTCTGTTCCAGGAAGGGAGCTCCATGACCTTCTGACTTGTTGCCAACTGATAGGGTCTTCAAGGTAAGAGAAACCTTGAGATTCCAGGGAGATTTGGGGAGGTTTAGGGAGGTTTGGAACATCCTGCCCAGTACCCAGAACCTGATACAGAGTACTCGGCTGTGACGTAAGAGGCGTATGGGAACGAGGACAATGTTGTACTCCCAAAGACAGTAGTTTATGATGGCTATACAATTATACACTATATATTCTGAACGCTTAGCTGATCATGTAGAAATTAGGATGTAATCACATAAGAAGCTGCTGAATAAAGTCTTGTTAGTCTTTGACTCTCCTGGCTTGGAACTCCGTTCTTGGGGAACATAGCTGGACTACAACCAGGTGTACACTGAAGGCCAGAATAAGGTAAGACCTGGCCACTTCTGACCTTGGAGGTCGGATCAATCTTTGAGCTTTACTACTCAACCATTCAAATCATTCGTTGATAATATAGATATAAATGTTATATTAAATGGTATTAGTATTATATTGACTTTAAAGACTTCCAGACTCACAGTCAGTTGAGTCAATTAGTTAACAAGCATTTATTAAATGCCTGTCTGAACAGGGGTGGGGAAGCTATGGCCTCAAGGCCACATACAGTCCTCTAGGTCCTCAAGTGCAGCCCTTTGACTAAATCTGAATTTCACAGAATAAATCCCCTTAACAAAAGGATTTGTTATGTAAAATTTGGACTTAGTCAAAAGAATACACCCATGGACCTAGAGGGCCAAATGTGGCCTCAAGGAATATTAATAAGGTGTGACAACTCTAGGAGGTAGGTGCCAATATTGCCTCCATTTTGCAGATGAGGAAACTGAAGTTGAGTAAACTTCAATGACTTCCCCAGGGTCACATAACTAGTAAATATCTGAGGCAGGATACAAATTCATGTCCAGCACTCAATTTACCATTCCACCTCACTGCCTATGTACTATGTTAGATGGTGGAGACATAAAGGACAAAAGTGAAAAAATTCCTGACTTCCAGAAGTTTCTATGCTATTCAAGAAAACAGCAAATACAAAGTTAAGCATAGACAAAGTGTGTACAGAGTCAGTAAGGTATTTTAAGGTAAAGGCACTAGAATTCAGGGACAGGAAAAGTCTCATGTAGAAGGGGGCAATTGGGAAAACTGAGTAGAGCATAGAACTCCAGGCCTAGAGTCAGACCTCTGACTTTGCAAATTTGGCCTCAGACACTAGCTGTGTGACCTTGGGCAAGTCACTTAACCCTATTTGTGTCAGTTTCCTCATATATAAAATGAGCTGGAGGTAGGAATAGCAAACCACTTCAGTATCTTTTGCCAAGAAAATCCCAAATGGGGTCATGGAGAGTCAGACACAACTGAAACAAATGAATGACAGAAAGGGACAATTAAGATGATTTTTTCAAAGAAACCAGGGTTTCCTAGAAGTAGAGGTGAGCAGAGGATGCATTCCAGGCATGGGAGGCTGCCAGAGGGGGTGATGAATGATCATTTATGAATAATAGTATGAAGGCCACTTGGTCTGTACCACCAAGGGTTAGAAGGGGAATAACATGTAACGAGTTAAAAAGAATTATGAGGGCTTTAGATTCCAAAAAATAGATTTTATAATTTTATTCAAAGGTAGTAGGGAAACATTGACGTTTATTGAAAATGGGACTGACAGAGTCAGACATGTAAATTTAAGAAAGTCACTTTTAAATATGTGAGACAAAAATAGATTGAGGAGGAGGAAGACTTGAAGCAGACAGACCAATTAGGAGGCTATCACAATAATTCATGTAAGACAGGATGAGGCTCTAAAGTAGAATAATAGCTATTTGGTTGGAGAGAAAAAGACAGTCACAGAAAATATCATAAAGTAGAAATGACAGGATTTGGCAAATGATTGGATATATGGGGTGAAAGAAGGCAAAGTCAGAGATGACAATGAGTTTATGAACATGGGTGACTTATAGGTGGCCACATTGACAGAAATAGGGAAGTTCAGAAGAGCTCTGGATTTGGGGAAAGATAATGAGCTCTGTTTTGTCCATGTTGAGTTGGAGTCCTGGGGACATCTAGTTCTAAATGTTTAATAGGTAGATGGTAATAAAGGACCAACACTCAGGAGAGAGACTAGGACTGGATATATAGATTGATGGGTTTTTTTGCAGAGAGATGGTAATTAAAGCCAAAGGAGCTATAATAAGAGAGAGGAAAAGGCCCTCTAAGATAGCCCATGGGCTACTCCCATAGGTAAGGCTAATGAAACAGAAAAGAACTCTGAGTTGGAGAAGTTAGATAAGAAGGAAAAAGAATAAAGAGAGAATAAACACAAAATCCCAGAGAAGAAAACAGTCCAAGAGGAGAGGGTTGTCAAGGATGTCAATACTATCACAAGGTCAAGATGTGGAAGGACTGAGAAAAGACAATTTGATTTGGCAATAAAGAGATCATTGGTAACATTGGAGATAATAGCTAAAAATTGAGTGATGAGGTTGGAAGTCAGATTGCAAAGGTTGAAGAGAGGAAGCAAAATGAAAGCAATGATCATATTTCTAGGGATGTGGTTGAAAAAAGAATGGGAGAACTATAATGATACAGTCTATAGATGGTTTTTAAGGGTGGGGGAAATATGGTAGTATTTAGAGACAGGAGCAAAGGAGCCAAGAAATGAGGAGAAATTGAAGATTGGTGAAAGAGGGGTTGGTTAATCTGATAGAGAAGACTCAATGGCATATATAGAGGAACTGGTCTTGTGAATAAAGATCAAATCTTTATTAAAGATGAGCAAAAGAGGAGAGAATCTGAGAAGTATTAAGATGTAGAGGAGAGAATAAAAAATAAGATTCATGCCTAGTGATTAGAATAAAACGATCATCCTAAAATATTTCAATTGCTTATTCAGTCTAACTAAAGGGTTTATATGAAATGAGTTCCATGAACTAGGGGCCAGCTCAACTACAACTCCTTGGAAGTTTGACTGCTTCCAAGGGGTTTTCAAATCTCATTGAACTGAGTGTCCTAGGGCTATACTAGATTGTTCTGTGCAACCCAATTTCCTATTAATATATATGCTTATATATAATAAAAATATATGTATGTATAAATACATGAATATATACACATATATGTATATATTTGTATGTATTTATGTGTGTGTCTCTAAACACATATACACTTAATGTCAACATCTCTCCCAGAAACTTTTCCTACCTTAAAGCTCAATTGTATTTTTTAAAAAATACAATTAACTATATAGACAATCCAGGAAAAAGTGTAGAAATGGCATGTGATATTTCACATATATTCTGCCAATACAAAGAAAGGAAATGAAATTCTGCTCCCTGTTTACCTCCTCAAAAATAAACACTTAAAGACCAAATATCTGATATCCATAGAATTTGTGATGAATACAATTCTACCTTGCTAGCCTGGCTACCTTCATTTGATATTCCATCCATAAATAATGCCCAGTGCACCACTCTGACAATGATATGAAATTAGAGGTGAAAAGCATGTGACTCCTAAGGGGAACATAGAGAGGAGGTTGTAACTCAATTCATTTATATATTTATTTTAAAAGTTGTTATTTGGGTAAGTTCACAGCAGTCAATAAAGCATTCCTGTAGGGCTCCTCATTCCTTAGAGGACTCTAATTTCATTTGCATATTGGAAATTCAGCACTTTTCTTTACTCTAATCAAACTTGCAAGAAATTCAAGACTGACTTTATTTAACAAAAGGTTTAGACAAGCCTGGGGGAATGGGAAGGGAAGGGGTGTATTATAGAAAACAAAGAGTAGTCAGCAGGGCCATGTTGTAGAGGTGGCTGGGATCCCACAGGCTGTGCTACCTCTAACATCTTTTCACAGATCAAATTAGGTTAAAAAAACAAACAAACACCACAATGAGATATGGAAAATCTTAAAAAAGAAAGTTTTTCTTTTTTTTTTTAAATGGGTGACTTTATTATTTAATTACTTTTTTTTCTTTTTGGAGGGCAATTGGGGTTAAGTGACTTGCCCAATGTCACATGGCTAGTTTTTTGTGTTAAGTGTCTGAGGCCAGATTGGAACCCAGGTCCTCCTGACTCCAGGGCCGGTGCTCTATTCACTGTGCCACCTAGCCACCCCCAAAAAGAAAGTTTTTCAAAAGTCAGTGTTCCGCAATTACTGACACAGAAACGCTGAACAGAATAGGAAGGACTCAAAAGGCAGTCAAAGACATGACTGGCATTGATACTGTGACACAAATATGCTACTTCCTAACCCTTTGGTGTATTGTGCCCAAGACCTCAAGCAACTCATACAATCCAACACATGAGACCATGGCCAAGCATACACGAAATAGAAGAGCCCACAAACAGACACCAGGCGGGGCCAAACTAGACTCCCTACAGTTGAAGTACTCTGCCATAATGATTTATCTGGCTCCCTTGCTAATATAATATAACGGTCAATTTAGGAAATATTAGCCCTATAAACCTGGACTTTCTCTCTACTCTTATAGGCTCCCTATAGGCAAAGCTAGAATGAGAGAGGGAGGTTAATAGGGCTATTGACATCTTCTACCTCCATGCTTTCTCAATTCAACTGCCCTGCCTTCTTGGTCATGGTAACACAAAACATACAGTTATGTTGGGGAGAGATAGAAAGGGAGGTTATCTCAACCTCCAGAAAGGCTTCCTTTCTATCCCTCCTCTCTTCTGTTCTACTCTCCAAATCTCTCAAAGCACTTTATTTGTGACTCTTCTGTTTTTGTTCCCTTAGCTCCTGGGTTCTAATTTCCAGCTACTTGTGGCTAACTTCTTGCAATGGAAATTGTAAGTTCACTAAGGGCAAATACCATGTCTTGCTTTGCCTTGATATTCTCAATGCTTAGCATCAGTCTTTGCACATAGCAGGCTGAATGAAACTGAACTGTTTACTCTGCCTTTCCCTAGTTGCCTAGGATTCTAGGAAAGGAAGCAGATGTCTGTATCCATTTATGGCGTCCAGTGAAAAATGCAGTGAAGTGGGGGTTTCTTCTTCTCTCTCCCCTCCATCCTTTCCTGTCACATGCAGACACCAAAGGAGTTTGCTGTCCTGATGCTTTGTTTCTAATCTCTGAGGAACACACTCAATAGCATACCCATCAAAACCCCAATAGATTTCTCAAAAGCAATCTTCCCCTAATTGTATCCTCTCTTTTACCAGCGATTTCTATTTTGTGTGTGTGTGTGTGTTTGAAATTATGTTATCTATGTGCCACCAGGGCACCTGGTCCATTTGCATATTAGGAAAGAATTGAATAAAACATGGAGTGTATTCTTTCAAATGGGAAACAGTATCTTCAGTGGATACTTTCAATTAGGGCCAATTCCTCCAGAATCAATCAACCTAACCACTCAACAAGTATGCATTGCACCTGTTATGTGCCCAGAGCTGTTTTAAGAGCCACTAAGGCTACCAAAGAACAAAATGGGATCGGTGCCCTTAAGGAGCTAATATTCTAATGCCTCCCACTCAGCTCAACCCAACATTAATTGTTTATGGAAGCTACTAACTTCAGAAGTCAGAACTGAATTTTTTCTTTGGAAATCTATGGTCCTTAGACCAGGAGCTACTTTGTAAAGCTTCCCTCTGAGATACCGGAGCAGAAGAGCATGACTCTTATAGTTGGTATTTGGATCGTCTCCATGGTAGTGACTGGGAAATTTAGAGACTTGTAGGGGGAAAAAAAACATTTCGATTCCTGCAGAACCTGCTGGAGAAGACTTAAATTTTGTTTTCTACATACTCTTTTTTGGTAAATAATCTGTTTTATTCATTTTAAACTTAAATACAAAATGAGAAAAAGGGAAAAGAACATTGCCATGTGCACAGCAGAGCATAGAGGGGATTTAATATAAAGTTGTCTACATTCTTCGCCCCAGTTGTTTCAGTTCCAGCCCCTCCTAGTCCCTGTACTGCTGTCAGTTGCTCTGACTTTATCCTGTGGCACCCCTGCTATTGGGAGCTAGCCCCCTCCCCAAATCCTACATTTCCTTTCGTATTTTACCTTTGGATGTTATCAGAACCCTTGGAGATTATCTCATCCCTTTCTGTGCTCTCCGAAGCTAGCACTCTTTAGCTCATGGCTCCCCCAGCACTGGGCCCACAGGGGAGGTCAGCATATTCCGTATTCTCCTCTGTTACTTTCAGGCTCTTCCTCCACCCTCATAACTTACATGAGTTACAAATGAAGATAAGTTACTGGTTTTCTGTCTTATCCAGATCCTTGTTCCCATCATCTACCAACGTCTCCTTCCTTTCTCAATGAGTTCAGTCCACTGGCATCCTTCAGTCTTCTTCACTGGCCCCTTCCTTGGTGACCTCAATATTCATGTTGACATACCTTTCATCACCCCTGTTCCAGACCTCTAAATGTCTTTCCCTTTATCTGCCCTTCTTTTACCTCTAGTGTGAGAAAGAAGAGCCTCTTCTCCTTGTCAAGAACAATCCTATCCTCCCCAGTGATTCTATCATATCTCCTCCAGGGGTTTGGCCCATTAATAATTCTTGATCCACTGACTTCTTCCCTGCTGTAAACCTGATCAGGGAACTCCCCTACCTTTCATTATCTTCTTCTTCTATTTTTTTTTTTTTTGAGACTGAGTTCTGCCTATCCTGCCCAGACTTGAAGCGCTGTGGTTACTCACAGTCCTACGTAGCTTTGACATATTCTTTTTCTGGTCTGTTTCACCTAGAGGGTATACTGGTAAATATTTTAACAACAGGCTTTCTGGGGAGAAAAAAAAGAAATTTATGCTCCAGGCTTTAAGTTTAATATGTATTTTTTCACATTTTCTTCTTTACTTTCTTAAGTCCAGACAATCAACAAAACAATAAATCAAACATTGATTTGTAGCATTTGCCAAATTCTGAAGATTTCTGTGGTGTAAACACATACACTAAAATTTTAACAATCAGCTCTTACAAGCCAGTTGGATGAGCCCAGGGCATCCTTGGATTTGCCCTTTTGGACCCTTGGGCAGTCCAGTGGCCCCACAGATCCTGGAGACTCATTGTTATTGGTGCCAGATTTAATACGAACATTGGATCATTCAGTTTTTGCTCTGCCACAGTTCAGAGCTGCTGAATTCAAGGGATCCACCAGTCTCAAGCTCTCTGGTAGGGCCACAACTCCAAATTTCCCCTATCTTGGAAAACAAAACAAAATATAAAAATATTTGCTTGATCTTGTTCTACCTTGAAGCAAGAGGCTTGTGTGTGTGTGTGTGTGTGTGTGTGTGTGTGTGTGTGTGTGTGTGATAGACCCTTTGGTCAGCCTGGTGAAGCCTATGGACCGCTTATCAGAATAACATTTTTAATCAAGTGCATAGGATTACAAAGAAAGGCTATCATATTAAAACATAGTTTTCAAAATACTAAAAAAAAAAAACAAGCTCACTAACTCCAGATTATGAACCCCAATTAAATTTTCATCCCATATCTTACTAGCTTTTTCACTATTAAGAACTAGGAAAAAAAGTCTACAATTGCTGTTTCCATTACTACCCATTCACTCCTCAGCCCTTTCTAATCTAGCTTCTGGCTCTACCACATGACTGAAACAATTCTTGCAAAAGTTACAGATGATTTCTTAATTGTTCAATCTAAAGACATTCTCTCTAACCCTATCCACTTCAGTTTTTTGTAGTTTTCCATACTTGTATTTCTTGCACTGAAACTCAAGTTACTAGCTGATCTACAGCTTCAGAAACTTGTGTCATTTTTGGTGGTGTCAGATGATTGGGAATACAGCTCCCACTGGGGAGAAGGCCAAGCTAAAAAGCAGAAAGACTTTTCTGGTGGTTTTTAAACAAAGCATGGCAGAACTTGGCTTTTTTGTAGTAGTACAGTATGGCTACTGAGTAGGGAGGACAGTGAGTACCCAAACAGTGACTTTTTCCCCCTCCATTCCAAACCATGTATGGCTTCCTTAGCAACTGCCCTTTCATTGGCACAAAGTATGAATAAAATATGGCAAATATTTTTGGATGAAAATGAGTAAATGATCTCTTACTCTTGTGAGAGTGTTGTTTTCTCTGGGTTTTCTTGAAAAGTAAACCTGTTGGGGGTAAGGAGGAGAGTGACTCAGAAGGATACTCTTAGAGTCTAGTTAGTGGATAAAATGCTAGGCCTGGAGTCAGGAAGACCTGAGTTCAAATTCAGGTGGAGACACTTGCTAGTTATGTGACCCTGGGCAAGTCATTGAACATCTCTCTGTCTTCGTTTCCTTTACATATAAAATGGGGATGCTAATAGCACCTTCCTCCTAGGGGTTTGTGATGATCAAATGAGATAATATCAGTAAAGCTTAGCAGAGTGTTCGACATGTAGTAAGCACTTAATAAATGCTTGTTTCTTTCCCCTCCCTTCCCCTTTCTTTCCTACCATCCCCAGATAAATAGAAGCCAGTACTCTTCTGGGAACACACAGACTATGTTACTCCCACCCGTCATTCCCTACATGCATTTGCAAATGGGTCTGGGAACAAAAGTGATCACTAAGAGTTAGAATCCCAACAGTGTAGACCAGGATTTTCAAGGTGGGCATCCAAGTGGGCATCCCTTCTTGGACAGTTTTACACAATACCAAATTTCCTTGCCTAAGCTGAGGTGAATGGCCCCAACCGGATCACCAGCATCTAGGTGTCATGACTGCCTTTGGGGAGGCAAAGAGGACTATCAGATTATGAGAACCTATCCCAGTTACTTCTCTTTCTCTATCACATACCTGCATTTCTGCAGTTATTCTTGAGCTGTCAAACTATATGTCGCTGACTACGCAAAAGCCTTGTTATATAACTGAACCTTAATTGTTTTGTTAATTACTAAGGACAATTAAAGCAAGAACTGCTCTTTGGTCTTTTCTTAGAACCTCTATGTACACGAGAGGAACCCAGGCAATTAAGGTAGGAGGCAGATGGATTGGCAGTTTTTCTGCCTCTGATTTCCTTTCTATATGTCAATTGTGTTCTCTCTACTATACTCACCACCTGTAGTAGATTTACTCATGTACTCAGAAAGACTGGTCTGGGAATGTGTTGCTGTCATGACTACTTACTACTAAGTAAAGAGAAAAAGAGGTAAGATTACATTCTTGAGACTCTAGCCTCACACTATGCTGCAAGTCTTTCTTTTTTGGGGGAGGAAAGGTGTGAGGGTGACAATGATAGCAGGGAGACTGTGCCTCTGTGCTCAGAATAGAGAACAGATCTGTGATTAAGTGGCAGATAAGTATGACCAGCTTTCCATGCCTCATTCAGCACAATACTAGGCACACATATAGTCAATAAATTCTTGTTGATAAATTGATTGCTTCAGGGAGCAAAAGTGTAGATAATCTAAAACACTAGACAGTCTGACAATCATTTTGATGTCACTTTGAAATTCATTGAAAGACAGATATATGTGTATACACAGGGCTCACACTGAAAGAATCACCTTGACCTCTCCTCTTCTGTCTGGGACCCAGATGGACAGGGGAGGGGGAAAACATACAAAGAGCAGATCATCCCAGCAGGGTAACTGAGAGTTGATTGAACAGATAAATTACCGATGCACGACTTTTCAGTGCTTCCCCTAGGACTGAAATAAATGAAACCCACATTCTGTGCCCCTTATCTGCAATAAATTGCTACTTGCCCTGGGTGAGTTGCTATAAAAAGGTCATGGAACTAAAGTTAAAGGCCTTTCTCTGAGGGCCTGGGAGAGAGCACATGACTTAAAACTCAGTAGGAAAATGGGACCTACTCTCCATATGAGTCAATTTTTGCTACGAGCTAAATAAGACGTCCCACGGGTAACCATCCAAACACAACTGCCCTTCTCTCTCTAGTGCAGTTTTGCCAGTGGGTTCCTAGAATATCTGCTGGGAATCAACAGAAAAAAAATAAATAGAAGACACAACATGGCGGGTTGTTGGTACATTTCCCAGAGAGTCCAGGGCAGTATAATTATTAAAGTTTCATTTTCAAAGTCAGTCACCCATAGTATACCTTTCCCACTGTGGCTTCTGCTAGACAAGATGATCAGAGGTTTAGGATAATAGAATTCTAGAGATGGAAGCCATGTTGAAGGGTGTCTAGTCCAACCTTATCATTACGTAGTTGAAGAAAATAAGGCACCAAGAGATGGAATGAATTCTCTAAGGTCATATACTAGTAGAACCAAGACTTGAACCCAGTTCTTGTCCCTCCCAATCCATTGCTCTATTTCACTGCACTGAGTTCAAATCTAGCCTCAGACACTTACTGGCTGTGTGACCCTGGGCAAGTCACTTAACCCTATTTACCTCATTTTCCTCATCTGTAAAATGACCTGGGAAAGGAAATGGCAAACCACTTTACTGTCTTTGCCAAGAACCCCAAATGGGGTCATGAAGAGTCAATCACAACTGAAATTACTGAACAACAATACTCCTTCAAGCCTAATGAATATATACTTGTCAATCAGTCTTGGGTTGATTCAAGGCCAGTGGTGAAGGGGAAGGATTTACATCATTATGATCTAAGAGATAACTGTTGTAAATAGATGAGTTAGTAAATTTATTTCTGAGGAGGTTCATGGTATCTAGAATAAAATAATCTCAGTTTGGAAGGGTTTTCTTTAGATATATAGTCCAACCCGTGTTGCTGAGAAGTCATCCTCTAGCTTATTTGAAAACGTTCAGTGAAAATTTCCACTGCCTTCTGAAGCATACATTCCACTTTTTTTCTTTTTTTTTCTTTTTGCTTTTAGGAGGGGGCAGGGCAGGGCAGTTGAGGCTAAGTGACTTGCCCAAGGTCACATGACTAGTAAGTGTTAAGTATCTGAGGCCAGATTTGAACTCAGGTCCTCCCGACTCCAGGGCTGCTGCTCTATTCATTGTGCCACCTAGCTGCCCTGATACATTCCATTTTTGTTCAGTGGTGATAATAAAGAAGTTTTTCCTTTGCAATAAACTAACATCATCTCTCTGTAACTTGGATCCATGGCTCTTGGTTCTCCCTGATCTTGCTCAGTAGATCAAGTTGCCACATGGAGAAACCATTGACTCTCCAGGAGAGGAGCTCAGGTCCCACCTCTGATGATGATTTTCTATGTGACATTGGATGTGTCTCCCAAGGCTTTATCCTCCCTGGGATTCAGTTTGCTTATCTGCAAAACAAGAACATTGATGGCAACTAGGTTCCTTCCAATCCTAAAGTTGATCCTTGATCTATTCTCTCTCCCACCCAGTAGTCTTACTTGAAGTTAGATATTATGTCACCTCCTTTTAAAATATCCTAAAAAGCCACATATCTTTCAGTTGATCTTTTGTGGCACAGTCTCCAATTCTTTAATCATTCTGTCTGCCCTCCTGTGGACATGCTCCAACAGGTCAGGTCAGAGTCCTCAAATGTGATGACTATGATGGAATGCAATATTTTATTTGAAATGTGAGTTGACAAGGACAAAGCTTGGCAGGACTATCATCTCCCTCATTCACAAGGACTCTCAGAACATAGATAGCCAGATAGATGGATGATGGATAGATAGGGAGGGGAAGGGCAGAAGAATTCATTAGCCCCTACAGGTTCTTTACAAATGTTATCTCATTTGATGCTCTGCAAGGTAGGTGCTGTGGGTATACCCATTTTAGGATTGCCCAGTGTCACACAACTCTTAAGTGTCTGAAATCAGATCATGACTCCTGGCCCAGTGCTCTGTCTGTTGGGTCATTCAGCTGTCTAGCTGCCTAGATAGATAGATAGATAGATAGATAGATAGATAGATACATAGATACATAGATACATAGATAGACGGATAGAAACATAGATAGACAGACAGACAGAAAGATAGATAGATACATGCATATATAAATATATATAAATATACTTACATATATACGCATATATAATATACATATCCTCTGGTCTGATTATGTATGTATGCATGTATATTAACTATGTATATATAGTGTGATAATGAATACTCTCCAATTTCATTCTCCCAGCGCCAGCCTAGGAGATATATATGCACACACAGGCATTCACACACACATGCACACATACACAGACACACACACATATATGACAAAATATTAAGTACTCTTTGGCTCTCTCAGAGCCAGGCTGATATATTTTTCTGGAGGTGGGTATCTCCTCTCTCCTGAATTCTCATTCCAGTATGCTCTACCCACCAACCCCCATTAGTGACCTCATTTCCATTTAACCAACTAAAATAAATGAGGTTTTACTAAAGCATATATGAGGCTCAGTGGACAGAGTGCTAGAAGTCAGGAAGATCTGAATTCAAATCTGACCTCAGACATTTACTAGATATGTGACCCTGGGCAAGTCACTTAACCCTGGTTGCCTCAGTTTCCTCATCTGTAAAATGAGCTGGAGGAGAAGGAAATAAACAGCAAACCACTCCAGTATCTTTGTCAAGAAAACCCCAAATGGGGTCATGAAGAGTCAGACACAACTGAAACAACTCAACAGCAACAACATTTATCTATATCAGAGGGATGGAAAAACTCATGATTTCACTGATAAATGAAACTCCTAAATAGAAAACTCTCTCTGCAAACGCAGATCAGCACTTGCTCTGATACATATAGTTTGGGCTTCCTAAGGCACTGAGAGATTTAGTGACTTAACAATGATAGCTCCCATTTACATGGTGCTTTAAAGTTGTGAAGCACCGTACAGATGTGGTCCCATCTTTGCCTTCGATGAACACTCTTGACTCTGATGCAGCTCCCCATCACCTCCATGCCACTCTGTCTTCCCCACGTGGCCGCCATGTCATACTTGTCTCATTGTTAATCGTAGCCCCCTAAGGCCTCCGGATCTTTTCCACACTGACTGTTTTCTAGCCATTCCATGGTGTATTTATGAAGTCATAGGACTTCCTATGGAGCCACTTTGAGTTCCATCTTTTTGGATCCTAAACAACTATTCTAGATGTTGAGGATCATTCTAGATCCTGACTCCATCATTCATCCTTCCCAGTCTAGGCCCACATTCAAACGTGATGGGTTATATTTTATATTCATCTAAGTTGATAATAAAAATGTTGACCAATACAGGGTCAAGAATAGATATCCTACTAGCAGCAATGGCCTCAGTTCTCCATATCAGCATGCTAACATAGCACTTAAGTGAGAAAATGAGGGGCTTAGCCCTGCTTCTTGAGGACACAAACCATGTTATATTCAACATCCTTCTTTCCCAGGGGTGGGGAACCTGTAGCCTTGAGGCCACATGTGGCCTTCTAGATCCTTGGGTGCATCCTCTTAACTGAACAGAATAAATCCTTTCATTAAAGAGATTTGTTCTGTGGAGTCTGGATTTAGTCAAAGAGCCTCACTTGAAGACCTAGAGAGCCACATGTGACCTCAAGGCCACAGGTTCCTCACCCCTGCACTTTCCTATCCTCCACAATGCTGAGAATGGGGTCTTAGGATGGCTAGGTGGCACAGTGAATAGAGCACCGGCCCTGGAGTTAGCACCTGAGTTCAAAACCATCCTCAAACACTTAACACAGAAACTAGACATGTGACCTTGGGCAAGTCACTTAAACCCAGTTGCCCTCCAAAAAGAAAAAACAAAAAGGGTCTCAATGAAGTCCTAGAAGAGATGGTTTGGGACTTTTTTTGTTGTTGTTTTTGCAAAGCAAAGTTAGAAGAAATGAGCTGTTCCTGTCTTCTCTAGAGAGTCACAATTCAGAGCTGAAAAAAAGCCTGTTATGACTTCCTCAAGACAGTTTCCTTTCCTAGGATATAGTCAATCCTTGGAGGCAAGAAGGGGAACCAGGGGAACCCTGAAGGAGTCATCTAGCCTTTACTGGCTACTGGAACTGATTTGAATAAATGAGTTTTGTGTAATGAGGGGGATAGCTGCTGGGTTCCTTCAATGTACTAGAACAGTATACCAACTCAAATTTAGAAATTTCTTTCCACAAGACAAGTTACACTCACAGATATTTCTCCAATGTACCTAGACATCCAAAGGCTGCAAAATCTGAACAGAAATCTATAAATGGACTCTTTGATATATTTCTGGAACCATCAAACCATAGAATCTCAGAAAAAGAAGGGATGTCACAGATCATCTAGCTCAATCCATACCAGAACAGAAATCTATAGGACCACTGGACTGTGAGATCATAGATCTAGATGTGCAAGAGACCTTCAGTATCAGCTAATTATGTAATTCTATAAACAAGGAAACCAGGATCTGGAGAGTTTAAAATTTACCGAGGGTCATATATGTAGTCATCACTTCTGCCACCAGATGACCAGTCACTGCTGTTGCCATCTTAATTAGCTAGTTTTTGTTTCAATATATATTCAGCATTATGGGTGGGATATATTTGTCCTAGAACTAGCAAAAATTAAACTTGGCTGAAAATCTTAAAGATATTTTTAAAAACATCAAAGCCAAGGAGAAACTTCTTAGTCCTTAATGCCAACTCTTGTAGAGACTTGTGGATGCTTCAATCATGATATGAAAAAGATATGCCTTTCCTAGATAAACTAAAAGCCCCTATTCTCTCCTCTAAGATTGTGATTTGTTTCACCTAGAGATATACCTTTGAGTTAGAACATACCCACGGCACCAATTGCAACTACGCTTTATTGCTCCCCATGGATTCTACTCACCCCTCTACCTGCTCCAGAGGTTCTGAAACTTGAATCATGTTGGAGTAGGAAATGTTAGTGGTGATTACTGGTCTCTTCTCTTACCTCTTTAACTGCATATTTCTAGTAATCTGATAATTACTTATCTGCTGGCTCCTAAAGCAGCCCATTCTATTTCTTTTCCACTCTTCTAATTGTTAGGGAGCATATATTTGTATTGAATTTAGATATCCCTCTGTAAGTTCCATTTATTACTCCCAGTTCTGCATTCTCAGGGCCAACTTGAGTGAAATTAATCCTTCTTCACCATGGCTACCCTTCAAATACTTGAAAACCGTGACCATGTCTTTAAATTCTTAAGACTAAACCACCCTAGTTCTTGCAACTGATCTACATATAACATGGTCCCCAGTCCCTTCACTCTCCCATTCATCTTCCTCTTGATACACTTCAGTTTATCAATGAATATAATTCCAGGCATCATTCCTGCAGTTTGCACAGTCTTTAGCACATAGTAGGTATTTAATAAATGTTGATTCATTGGATCTTGTGTCTGAAGTTGCCTCCAGATACAAAGATTCTGGGAATACTTAGGATATTTTCAGTTCCTGGCCCATTATTCCTACTCATATGTTTTGGGCATTTTAGTATCTGTCTCCTCTCCCAGGTGTAATCACCAATTTCCCTTATATGCACATAGGCTCACAGGGCTTAAAACATGAATAGTTTTATTTACAACATAGTATTGTTAGAAGCATTCAAACTCAAAATGAGCTGAAGTAGGTGAGGGAAACTAAACTCAACAAGAAGATTTTAAAAATCTTCTATCTTCTATTGCAAGAAAGAATATCCCAAAAGGGAAAGCACCAGATGTATGCAGGCCCACTGGAGATAGCTCTCAAGAGATAATTGTTAAAATTTCAGTCAGAATATTTGCACTTTCAAAATCAGCAAATGCTACAATTCAGAGCTTGGTTTATTCTTTTGTCAATTATCCAGACTTAAGAAAGTGATGGAAGAAAATATTAATTATGCAAATTAAACTTAAAAGTATATCAAGTATACATTTCTCAACCTACCCACTCCCACAACCCCACAGAGGAATGATTGATAAACATTTACTAATATACCCTGACAGCACCACTACTTGGAGTAAAGGGGAAGCTGATGACAACCAAGGGCAAGAAAGTAAATTTGTTTAATAATTATTTTGTTTTATTTTCTCTGTCAATAAGAACTTTGCCTTGGAAACAATGGAACAAAAATGACTAATAAAGAGTTCATGCCCCCCAAAATGAGATAGTAGGAGGCCCTTAATGATTACAAATCCCCTGGCCCAGGGGACCCATGCCCTTGGCTACTGATAAAAAGCAACCATTGTGATTATAATGACACAAGATATGGAAAAAACAAAACAAAAAACAAAAAAACAAACCAAAACAAAAAAACAGGAGAGACACTGAAGTACTGGAGACAGGCAAATGTTGTCCTGATTTTCAAACAAGGAAAAAGAACAGAATCTACAAGTCTAGGTCAATGATCTTAACTTTAATTTCTGGGAAATTTCAAAATGGATCATGGTTGAGATGATGAGAGAATAGATAAAAAAGAAGTAATAATCAACAAAGATTTTATAAAGGGCAGGTCATATGAGACTAAGTTGATTTCCTTTATTGATAAGATTACTAAACTGGGAGATCAAGAGAACACTATACATAGACTTTAACTAGATTCTAGCAAAGTATTTGGCAAAGGCATAATAACTGTAGAATTTATATTGCATTTGAAAGTTTGCTAAATGCTTTGAATATAAATAGTATAATAACTATCTTATATAAATATAATAAATGTAAATAATTTATATAAATAACAGAATGTTGGGCATGGAATCAGGAAGGCCTGGGTTCCCAGCCTCAAACTCTTGCTAGTAAAATGACCTTTAGCAAGTCCCTTAAATCTGTTTGCCTCAGTTTCCTCATCTGTAAAATGGGGATATTAGTAACAACTACTTTGCAGGGATCTTGTGAGAATCCAATGAGATATTTGTGAAGCAATAGCAGTGCCTGATGTATAGCAGGTCCTCTATAAATGTTTATTCCCTCTTCCCCTCATCAGGCAGAGATTGACTGATGCTCATTGTTGGATATCTTATAATGGTGATTCCCTTCATCACTAGAGGCCCCTTCCAGCTGTAAAATTCTATGATTTTGTGAAGTTAATTGAAAAAGTAGGACTCAGATCTGAGCCCATGGAAGGTATCAATTCCTACCAATAAGCAGCCCTTTCTCCAGAGGGGTGTATAGTCTCTGTGACTTCAGGTATTGTTATGGATGGGAGGGTTCTAACAGGGGCTGGGTGGGATTTTCTTCTCAGCTACCTTACTTTTCTTTATGGTTCTACTATTTTTCTTAGGTTCCAATAGAGGGCGCTATTTCCCTTCCCCAGGGGACCAACTCTCTAACACCCTCCAATGATGTCTACAGCTCAAAAACACACTGCTGTTATCCTTTTTTTTCTGCACACAGTCTACACAACTTCTCATCTCCTATATGAGTGATATTTCAGGAACCATAGACAGTTTTTCTTGTATTTTGCAAGCAGAAATGTTTTGTCCAATTGATGAAGACTCATGGTGACTCATCAGCACTTACCTCCTCTTTCCCAATAACTTAGTGGCATCTCCTTTTTCTGGGGCAGGACTTCAGCCTTTCCCCAACTGCCCAGATAGCCTCCTCCCCCATCTTCTAATGGAGGATATCAGCCAAATTAATAAACTTATTCCAGAAACATTTAGAGAAAGGAGGCAGAATGAGGCCTGCATAGAGAGTGAGAAACTTGTTAATTTATCCCAGATCCTCTCAAGTAAACTCTTCAACCTCCTATAAAGGCAGGATGCTGCTTCCAGGGATGCCACATCACATAGATAGATAGCTGACTTTAGAATCAGGAAGGCCTGGGTTAAAATTCTTCCTCTGAAGAATATTTGCTATGCAGCCCAGAGTGGTAATGACAAGGAAAATAGCAAGCATTGATAGAGTAAGATTTGCAAAACACTTTACAAATATTTCACTTGATCCTCACAGCAATCTTGATAGGTAGGTGCTATTATTCTTCTACATTTTATAGATGAGGAAACTGAGGCAGTTGGCGGTGAAGTGACTTGCCCAGGGTCACGCAGTTAAGAAGTGTCTGAAGGCATATTTGTATACACATCTTCCCGACTGTAGGTCCAGTCCTCCATCCATGTTAACCACCTATCTGCAAGAGTAATGTAACCTTTCTTTGACTCAGATAATTCTGTAAAACCAAAAGTTTCAGGACACATGTTAATCTGCCTTGGTAGAGAGTATTTTTCAATGGGATGTTCTCTTTACCAATGAAAGCACAAATCTAGTCCATATAGGCTGGTACATATATATGCATATACAATATATACATTTATTTAAATACACATGTATGCATATATACTTACATAATAGATATAAGTACATATGTATAAATGTTATATAATAAATAGTATATCTCCTATATATAAATATTTTATAGACAAATATATATGTATGTATATCTCCCTATATATTATACATATATCTATTCATATGACAAATACATATATATGCTTATATGTAAATAGCATATATTCCAGAATATGATACATATGGATATAATATACACATGCATGTATGTGTGTTTTTATCTAGGTGTGTATACATACATGCATATACATCTATAAATACATATATGGGTATATAATACATACATACATACAAATATGTGTGTATACACACACACACACACACACACACACAAACACACTGAAAGAATTGAAGCAATTGAGTGAACCACACTGACTCCATCTTGTGACTTAATTTTGAAGCGATCTGAGTTTCTTTTCTATTCAATTATGGGTCTAGTTCAATATCTGTCCTGTGAGAAAATGTTATTCAACTGTGGGAATTGGGAGAAAATCTTATCACATTGTTTGAACCTAGCCCTGCATGACTGAGGAATTAGACCACTCCTACTTGCTGTTTAGTGATCCTTAAGTAAGGACCTTCATTATGCTGACCAGAAACTGGGTCAGATCCAAAGACTGATACAATTTTTCTCACAATTATACATCTCAAGCCACCCATGTGTCTTATCTGTAAATTGGCCGGTTATTGATTGTTCACAGATATGTGGGGTTGGGGGTACCTTCTTTTTGATTTTAGGGAATTGTACTTGGTCACTCTCCCCCTTCCAACTTGGAAAATCCCTAATATTTTATCCAGTTAGATATCAAATTACCTAATAGCACATTGTTTCCTTTAAATTAATTGGCCTTATTTGATTAATTGTTTTTAATGTATAAGAATCAGTCTCTCCTTGTATTTGAGATCTAATGCCAAAGCTTAGGAAGCCTTCTAGTCCCAATTTGTTAGGCAATTGACATGCATTACTTAATAAATTTGAATTCTCAGAAGCTCAAAACTATTTCTTCACTCATTTCATTTTTTACCTGCTACAATACACTTCTATTTACATGATAAACATGTTTGTATGTATAGACATATAGAAAGAGTATAAATTTTATATACACATATATGTGTATATGTACATACACATACACCTACTTATATATATTCATTTACATATACATGTATATTTACATAGATATATAAAATACTAGTAAGTATACAGCATATAACAATATCTTATCATCTATATACATATATGCCTATGTGTTATTTATATATATATACATAGACATATAATATATGGGTAGTTAGGTGTCACAGTGGATAGAGTGCTGATCTTGGAATCTGGAAGACCTGAGTTCAAATCCAGCCTCAGAAGCTTCCCACTTAGGTGAACTTGGCCAAGCCACTTAACCTCTGCTTGTCATTGGAGAAGGAAATGACTATCCAGTATCCTTGACAAGAAAACTCCATGGACAGAGGTTCATGTGGTCACTAGAAATCAGACATGAGTAAAACAACTAAATAACAACAATACATACACTATATACATATATGAATACTGTGTATGCAAATATAAACATATGTGTACATATAGGTATGTCTGTGTGTAGGTGTGTATATATATACATATACATGCATTTATATAAACACATGCATATGCATTATATATAGTTATATATGTGTTATTATATTATATGTTAATACATATTTTTAAAGGAAGGAGAATTCAACTGAATCTTTTTGCTCTACATATACTATGCACCTTCCCTCCAATGCCAAGAACAAGTTATATATTCATTTATAAAGCAACCCTCAGACTCCCTTCAATTAAGGATCAGAATGTCCCTCCTCACTCACCCAAACATGACCTAGATATTTGATTATTCCATTTCCTCCTGGGCAAGTTGGCAACAAGAATTAAATGGTCTTTTTTCTTTGTAGTTTCCCTTCCTGGATGGCTTCATGAGTTCTTGGGAAGGTCAGTGGAGAGAAAAAAAACAGGCTGTTTCAGCTTCAGTGTGACCTAGGACTTTGGTCTTTGGCCATCTTATTCAAAGGAATGAGCTCACATTCTTCTTTATAGCACAAAACTATTGCATGCTATTCTTTGTATTAATGAACAAAATGGACACAATGTTTATTCAACACATATAAATATGTACATGTATATATACACATATAAAATATATACCGTGTGCATTCATATGTCTATATGCACATGTGTGTATATAGGTATAATAACACATATGTAGGTATATACATGTGGTATTCTAACCTTGTTTTCCCACTCACCATCTCTGAGGGGGAAATAAGGCAGGAGTATCTAGAGAAGGCAAAGCCCAGCACATAATTCAGAAATGGTAATACAGAGAGCCCACCACAGAAACCGACTAGTTGCATTGGTAATGATTTTCTTCAAATAATGCAAACGCTATTTTTCCTGGGAAAATGAAATACAGGAGTGCCATGTTCCACAGATGATGGGGGAGAACTCATAAAAGATTTTAATCTTGCCTTGTCAGGCTTCAAAGATGTGAATGGCTTTGCCATTTTTCTCCCTATGCCTTGGACTTCTAATTGAGGAAGCTGGCATCAATTATGCATGTAGGCCCCACTGGGGAGGGAGCCAGAATAAATATTTGGGGGTATCGTTAACCAGCACATCACTTTGTCTTTGTGTCACTGTAATTTCCCATAGTGTAGTGCTTTAGATTAGAACATATGGCAATAAGGTAGGTAATGGGAACCACAATTTTCTGAAACAACATTATAACTTTTCCCTCTTTATGGTCACATTTAGTTACAGCACACACTGCCGTTTAGCAGCTTCTGGCAAAGGCAAATGGCAGAGAGGACGGTGTCGGGAGAGGGAGAGCCTCGAGAACCTGGATGCCTGGGCCCAGAGCTGTCCCTTGGCAGGAGGAAATTGGGTCATTGGCCCTAGGATCATGCTATCATGGAGACCAGAGGGCTATAAATGACTCAGAGGGGCAGAGTGTCTGGGAATAAAGAGGCAGATCCAACAGCTGGTGCTAAGAAAGCCCTGAAATTTCTGCATAACACTCGATCAGCAAGTACAAGTGTCTCCTCAGACACCAAAGTGAACCATGGGGTTCAAGGGTCTAGTACTTCATTTCTATGTGTCAGGGTGCTTGCAGCCCTTTCTGTGACATCTTTTCTCCTTTGAGGTTAGCCTTGGTGTAGGTTTAAAGCAGATAGTTGGTATGGATTTAAAGTGGATACAAGTGCAAAGATCTAATTATTATCTCTATGGTTTAATATAATACCTCCCCATTTAATGAGTGCCTACCCTATTCAATCACTGATTATACAAAGCTGAAATAGCTACCCTCAGGATACTTTAACTCCAGTGAATAGGATAAGTCTTCTATACAAATATCTAAAATACAAATGCCTGAGTCAGCCTCTTTTCCTCAATTTTCCTCATCTCTAACATGGGAATAGTGATACTTGAACTACCTAATTCCTATTTGTGAGGAAAGCACACTAGCAAAGTTAACATGCTACATCAATGTTAAATATTATTACCAGGCTAAGGAGTTGGTATCTTATTGAGTAGGCAGTGGGGAACCACCGAAGATTTTTGAGTAAAGGGGTGCTACAATCAGATCTATGTATTAGGAAAATTGCTGTGTGAAGAATAGCTGTGAAGGTGGAGAGACCAGAAGTGGGGAGGCTGATCAGGAAGCTAAATGGCCTTACCCAGCCCTGTCAAAGCACAAAGCCTTCTCCAGACAGGTCAACCCCAAAAGAATGATTTCTCTTTCTGAATGTTATGAATACATAAAAATGTAACCCATTCCTAAAAGAAGGCTGAATTCTACTTGAAATGTTAGAGCTGGCTATTGCATTCTCTATGGGGAGCTTCAGAAGGGACACACTGTTGTTGTTTTTAAGAACTAGGCTTGATTCCTGAGTACATAGTATGAGAGTTGGATACAACCAGAGTACTTGTGATGAATATGAGGACAGAATATGTGAGAATGAGAGGTAGCAGCATCCCTCAGTGATGGGTTGGAAAGCCTGGAAGATTGGTACATGAAATAATGAGACACGACAGCTAGGTGGGGAAGGAAGCTGGAACTAAGTGGCCTGCCCTAGGAAAGAGATGAGGCAGAGGGTTTCTGTGATTGTGGACAGAACTCCAGCTAGAGTGGGGCCAATTGGAACTTAGCTCTACTACTAACCAACTGTGTTACTTCTCTCATTTTCCGTTTCTCCATACATATAATAAGGGGAGTTTCTATTCACCTATAAAGTTTTATAGTATATGACTTGTTAAAGTACTGGATTTATAAGCCTAGACCATTCTGGCCATTGGTCATAAAGATTGCATTTAACAGTATTTCATGAGGAATCTAGTTCACTGACCAAACCTCATATCAAATTAGGCTCTGAATTCTCCTTTTCCTTCATCTTCCTCATCAACTATAACTGTTTGCTGAATGTTCACTGTATTATAAGGGAACTGAGGTAGTACCTGAAGACATAAAAGGCTTAAGTCATTAACCTTAAGAAACTCACATCATAAATCAACTTCTTGTGGTTGAGTCATGTCTAACTGTGAAACCACTGAAATTTTCTTAACAAAGATATTGGAATGGTTTGACATTTCCTTCTTCAGCTCATTTTTACAGATGAGGAAACTGAGGCAACCAGGTTTAAGTAGCATGCCCAATGTCACACAAACAGTAAATATCTGAGGTCAGATTTGAACTCAGGTCTTCCTGACTCCAGGCCTGGGCTCTATCCACTGTGCCACCTTGCTGCCCCAAATCAACTAGTAAGAAATGACAAATGAGTATTAGACACAATTGTTAGAATTTATTTAGTGAACATTTATGGAGGAAGGGTCTACTATGGGCAAGCCATGTGTCAGGTGCAAGTGGGAGACCTTTTTGTTCAGTGAAGAAATCCTAAAGGAATCAGGACATAAAACGGGTTTTGGAAGACGGATAGGACTCAAATAAACAAAAGGGAAATGGAAGATTTCTTTTCCTTTCAATTGATTGGTTCACAGGTGCAAGTTACTCTTTTGATTGATCATCCTTATGTGTTCTTCAGATGAAAACAAATGGAGTCCAAAGAATATTGAACTAGGAACCATAATATCTAGACTCAGTTCTTTCTCCATCTTACTAGCTAGGTGACTGAGCAAGTCACTTTGTCCCTTCCAAGTCTCTTTCTTCATCTTTATAATGGGAATAATAATCCCTACCCCATTATCCCTCGAGGGTCAAACATTGTAGTGACATGAAAGCATTCTGTAAATTGTGGGGTGATTTTATACCCCCCCCACATATATACACATATTTATGCATATATGTATATATAAAGTAAATTTTAATAGTTTGTGTTTTATACATTGCTTAAAATTCCCTTTGCATCCTCTCCCAGAAAGTCATGAGTAGTATATAAATAAAATGTGATGTTATCACTGTTAACTCCTGCAGTCAGGCTTGGGAAGGACCTCAGACTCTTAAACACAGCTCCTGATAATTTTCTTTGGCTGTAACTCAGATCTCAAGTCTCCCCAAACAGAGCTACCTTGGTTTCCATCTCTGGCTATGCTCCCTGTGTTGGAGGTCAGGATCTTAGAAAGCACAGCCTCCAACTTCCTCCCCTGGTTGGACTATAGGGACTTCTCTTTTGAAGCCCATTGTTTGAAAGTTTGTGTCGTAAAGAAATCGATCCCACCCCATGCTCCCAAACAGAATCTCTATGTTGAAGCACTCCTTTAATCAAAAGTAAATTATGTACTGGCCGTGCAGGTCAGCCCAGCCAGACTCACAAAAACGGCAATCCATCATTTATTCGTAAATGTCACTGAAATCTGGGGATCAATATGTGTTCCAATGTGGATTATGTTTATTATTTTTTCTGTAAATATCAAAGAAGAGAAATATTTCAGAGAAGCAAGGAGGTGCCACGGGAAATCGACCTGAGATCTTACCAAGTAGATTTTGTCTGCTCCTTTGGGGGAGGTCAGATCAAGGAGTTCAGGGAAAGAATGTATAGGCTCACATGCTCAAAAATTCTGTGGGGAAAGTTGGACCAAGAAGGATGAAGTGATTTCAAAAATGAAATTCTGATGACACAAACAAAACCGATTACCATGAGAAAGAGAAGGGAAAGCTATCTAAAGACACCCAGGAGGTTACACAGAGCATCATCCACCAGCTTAGATTTGGGGAGATAATATTTGTTACACCACCTACCTCAAAAGGTTGTTGTGAGGCGGGCACTTTGTACACTCCAAGGTGCTATATAAATGCAAGTTGTTATTTTCTTGAAAAGAAGTATAGAAGACCAAAGTAAGTGCAGGTAACTCAGGATGAATGCCAAAGAGTGACATGGTCCTCTAAGAATAATGTCAGGAGTGCTAACACTCAGAAGGAACTCAGGTTTACCATGAATGTAAATGAACAACACTTTTGCACCTATACTGAGGCAAGAGAATAAGCAAAGATGGAAAAGGAGTATTGCTTAGAGTGGATGGGAAGGTAGTAATGGACAATGAAGAGAAGGCAGAACTACTTGACTACTTAACACACTTTTATTTTATTTTCTTTACCAAGGAGACTGATTCTGGTGTTTGGAAATAGAGAAGAAAAATTGATAACAGGGATCTTGAAGGGAATACAGGGCATCCCAAAAGGCTTAGTGGCACTTAAAACTCCACAAGGAAATGGCTAGAGAGAAGCAAGCTATTCTCAATGAATTCAAATTAAATATATATATATATATATATAATTATATATAATTCTACATATACAATTCCATATCTATATCTATCTACTTATTTGTCCATCTGTCTATCTATCTATCTATTTATCTAGTATCTATAAATATGATGCAATTCAGGTTAATTCTATCCCTGAATACAAAATGACAATAACAACAAAATCTCTGATAGAAAAGGTTACCAGGGCATTATTAATAATTTCTGATAGAAAATGAAAAAGGTATAATAGTACTAGAGATAAAGGTTGTGGTCTCAACTTTTAAAAAACAACAGAAAAATGATACTTCAACCTGACTTCAATTCCTGGGGAAATTCTAGAATATATTATTAAAATGGCAGCCTTAGAAAGGGAAGTGGTGAGGACTAAGCACCAACATGGTTAAGAATAGGTTGATTCCTTCTGTGAAAGATTCATTAGATCACTAAAAATATCTGAGTCCCTTTCAGAGGGCCCATGAGGTAAAAAATTTCAAAACAATACTGAGAAGTTTTATTAAACAGGATATATATTGAGAGTTATAACCCACTTAAACAAAACAAACTCTTTGGAATGGGGAAGATCTTCATGAATTTTTAGGAGTGTAAAGGGGACCTGAAACCAAAAGTTTGAGAATCATTATACTAAACTAATAGGTTAAGGGAAATTTGGAGATATAGTATACCTGGATTTAATTTTTTACATATTTTTCTTCCTTTTCCCCCCATTTATTTATTTGTTTGTTTTGAACATCCTTTTCTTTTTAAATTTTGATTTCCAAATTCTCCCTCTCTCTTACTCCCAGCCCCTGAGAAGGCAAGTAATATTTCAGTTATGCATTTGAAATCATGCGAAAAAAGCAATATTTCAAAAAAAGAGCAAGAAAAATAAAGCGAGAAAAGTATACTTCAGTTTGCACTCTTGAGTTCATCAGTTTTTTCTCTGGGAGTGAATAGCATTTTTTTTTAGCATGAGTTCTTTGGAATTGTCTTGGATCATTGTATTGATCAGTGAAGCCATATCTTTCACATTTGATCATAATTACAACACTGGTGTTATTGTGCACAATGATCTCCTGGTTCTTCTCATTTTATTTTGCATCAGTTCATATTATGTCATGATATTTTATTTTTCTGAACCACCCCCCTCGTCATATCTTATAGCACATTAGTACTCCATCACAATCATAGGTCACAACTTTTTCGGTCACACACTACTTGATAAGTATGCCCTGTTTCAAACCCTCCTCCTTTAATGTTGGGGCTGCTAAATATTGTGTGATCTTGACTATGCTTCATGCTGTCTGAATTGTTTCTTTCTGGCTGCTTGCAAAATTTTCTCCTGGACCTTAGAGCTCTGGAATTTGGCTATAATGTCCCTGTGAGTTTTCATTTTGGGATCTCTTTTAGGAGATGATGAGAGCATGTTTTTGAAATTTCTATTTTGCCCTCTGGATCCAAAATAGTGGGGAAGTTTCCCTTGATAATTTTTTTTAATGCTTTATTAACTTCTAGTTTACTTAATTTATTTCCGCCAGATTTTGAGTTACAATTTTTTCCCCGTTTTTCCCCTACCCATCCCAGAATAGCAGTCCCACAGGATATCTCCTCATCCAATCTTCTCTCTCCCATATCTTCTCCCATACCTCCTTCGACTTTTCCATTAGGGCAAGATGAATCTCTGTGCCCCCATGCCTGCACATCTTATCTCCCAGTTACATGCAAAATAGTATATGTATATGTATATGTATATATATATATATATATATGTATATATGAAAAATTTAATTTTAAAACTTCAAATCCCAGATCCATTCCCTTCGTCCCTTGTCACCCACTCCCTCTGGGAAGATAAGCAATTCAGTATATGTTGTACATGTATAGCTATGCAAAACATTACCATAGTAGATATATTATAAAAGACTGACTATATTTCCCTCACACCCATCCCACCCCCCACCTGGTCCATTCCCTACTTTGATCCTGTCCCTCTTCAAAAGTGGGTGTCTCCAATCTCCCCTCCCCCCAGCATGCTCTCCCCTCCATCATCCCCCCTCTCGTCCCCCTCCCACCTACTCTTCTTCAGGGTGAGATATACCCTTTAGTATGTATGTCATTCTCTCCCTGAGCCAAACATGGCTTTGCCTTTTTGCCTTCCTGTTCTTCCCCTCCCTGCAACTACTTCCCCTTGCCTCTTCTACATGACATAGTTTACCCCCACCCCCATCTCTCCCCATCTCCTCTTGCCACATTCCTCTCTCACCTCTTAACTTCACCCCTTAAGTATCATCCCTTCCCACAAAATTCAACCTGTGGCTTCTATCCATGTATACCTGTAAACATATATTCACACATTCACATATGTATTCATATGCCCATATAACCTTCTTAAATTATTTTCATACTGAGAAAGGTTTCATCAGTCACAATTATTGTTTTTCCATGTATGAATGTAAAGAGTTCAACTTTGATAAGTTCCTTTTGATTTCTTTTCCCTGTTTATCTTCTCAAGTATCTCTTGCTTCTTGTGTCTGAATGTCACATTTTCTATTCAACTCGAGTTTTTTCCACAAGAATGCTTGAAAGTCCTCTATTCCACTGAATGACCATATTTTCCCCTGAAACAAAATACTCAGTTTTGCTGGGTAGGTGACCCTTGGGTTCATTCCCAGTTCTTTTGCCCTCTGGAATATCATATTCCATTCCCTTCAATCCCTCAGTGTAGAAGCTGCCAGGTCCTGTGCTATTCTGATTGTGTTTCCACAATATTGAAATTGTTTCTTCCTGGCTGCTTGTAGTATTTTCTCCTTGATCTGGGAATTCTGGAAGCTGGCTATAATATTCCTAGGAGTTTTCTTTTTGGGATCTTTCTCAGGAGGTGATGTGTGGATTCTTTCAATCTCTATTTTTCCCTCTGGGTCTAAAACATTAGGGCAATTTTCCTTGATAATTTCTTGAAGGATGATTTCTAGGTTCTTTCTTCGATCAGGGCTTCAGGTAGTCCAATAATTTTTAAATTGTCTCTCCTGGATCTATTTTCCAGGTCAGTGGGTTTTCCCATGAGATATTTCACGTTGCCTTCTATTCTTTCAATTGCTTGGATCTGTTTAACAGCATCTTGATTTCTCATAAAGTCACTAGCTTCCATTTGCTCCAGTCTAATTCTGAAGGAATGAATCTCCTCAGTGAGCTTTTGAGATTCTTTTTCCATCTGGCAAATTTGGCTTTTTAAGGCATTCTTCTCATTGCCTTTTTGAGCCTCTTTTGCCCCTTGAGTTAGTCTATTTTTAAGGTGTTATTTTCCTCAGTCAGGCTGTTGACTCTCATTTCATATTTTTCCTGCATCCTTCTCATTTCTCTTCCCAATTTTTCCTCCACTTCTCTTATTTTGTTTTTTAAATCCTTCTTCAGGTCCTCTATGGCCTGTAACCTGCTCGTATTTTCATTTGGGGCTTTTGGTGCAGGAATTCTGACCTCACAGTCCTCTTCCTGTTTCATGCTTTGTTCCTCTTTGCCCCCAAAATAGGAGTCTAATGTTGAATTTTTCTGTTTATTTTGTTTTGTTTGCCTAGGCATGTTGCCACTTAATTACTTGACTTTGGGGCTTGTTGCCACAGCAGGACTCTGCCACCAGACAGGGGAGCTTCTGTCCCAAACGTTGGGGTCTTCTCAACTGCCAGAGGTATTAGTTGGGTGCCCTCCCTGAAGCCCGCATACACTCTGGCAAGCTGGACACACACCCCAAGACATCCACCCCAGAGTGCAATCCAGATCCAGGGAGGTTAAAGTAAGAGCAATTACCCCCCCAGACTGATTGCTTGACCCCCCTACATTGTGCAGGCAGGAGCTGAAGCTGCAACTGAAGCTGCAAAATGGTGTCTGTGCCGCGTCTTCTTAGCTGCATCTAGCCCCCAGGGGAAGAAGCTGACCCGCTCCCAAATACTGGTCCTAAAGTCCATAGGGACTTTCACCTCTCACTTTGTGTTGGAAATTCTAGAAAAGCCACAGCTGCTGGTGTTCTGGGGGCCCTCCAGCTGGCTGCTTAACCAGACACCCTGGGGCTAAAACCTTGGACTCACATGGTCCTGGGCTTGGCTCCTAGATTGCTGCATTGTTGGCTCCCAGAGCACTGCGCTGGCTGTTCCCTGCCGGGCTGCTGGCTGTACTCAGCGGGAGGTTAGCTTCTCTTTGTCGTTCTGTGGGTGCTGGAGCTCCAGAGGTTGTTCAGAGTCCCCCTTTTACATGATTTTGAAGTGGTGTGGGCTGGAGTGTCAGGGAAGTGCTGTTTCTACTCCGCCATCTTGGCTCTGCCCCCACCCCCCAACCCCGATAATTTCTCAAAAAATAATGTGCAGGCTCTTTTCTTAATCATGGCTTTCATGAATTCTTAAATTATCTCTCCTCAGTCTCATTTATTTTCCCATTTTTTTCCTCTACTCCTCTCATTTCTTTCTGTAACTCTTTCAGGAATTCCTTTTGGGTGTGGGTCCAATTAGCATTTTTTCTTTCAAGCTTTGTTTTTAGCAGTTTTCACATTATTGTCTTCTTCTGAGTTGATGTCTTGGTCTTCCCTGCCACTGTAGTAGTTTTTAATGGTCAAGGTTTTGTTGCTATTTGCTCATTTTTCCAGCCTTTTTTTTTTTTTTAACTTTGAAGTTTAAGTTAAAGTAGGACTCTACTCACCTAAGGGTAGGGAGACATTATTCCAAGCTTCAAGATTTTTCATGATGCTGTTTTTAGGGCTAGTTTTGGGGGTCTGCAAGGTTTTTTGTGCTTCTAAGGTGGTGTGATCTTAGGAGAGGTGTGGTTACTGCCTTTCTGGCCTGTGCTCTGGTCTTTACCCAGGAAGGGCCCCTGATCCCCTACCACCAAAAGTATCAGCATTCCTCTTTGTCTTGAAACTGAGACCAAAGCCCCTAATCCCTTGTGACTAACTACCAGCACTCCTCTCCATCCTAGAAGTATGACCCAGAACTGCATATGGAAAATAGAGTTGTCAATCAGTGCCAACTGTACCACTTCCAGCAAATGGTCCCCTGTAATATCTGACTGGTTGTTTGACCCCATTATTATCTCTGGGTTGAGAACTCCTGAAGTTGCTGTTGCTGCTGTGACTACTGTTGCTGCTCCCCGTGCACTTTGGATAGGCCTTCACTTCAGTGTCAAAGATATCTTCTGCTCATCTTCTAAGGTTTTTTAAGCCAGAAAAATATCTTACCCTGACCATTTTGTTGGCTCTGCCACTGCAAATTTTGATTTGAAGAATTATTTTAAATTTTTTAGAGGGGAATATTGAGAGAGTTCAGCTGAGTTGCTGCCTCTAATCCACCATCTTGGCTTTGGCCCCTACCTGGATTTTTAGTGAGACATCAATAAAATCTTTCAAATCCTTATTAACAATATGGAAGAATATGGGCTAGATAATAATACAGTTAGGTGGATTCCCAACTGGTTGAGTGTATATAGAGTAATGATTAATGGCTTAGGGGAGAGGTCTCTGTAAGAAAGCCTCAATTTCTGTCCCTGGGCCTGTGTTATTCAATATTTTTATTAGTAACTTGGATGAAGGTTTTGATGGGGGTGAGGAAGGATGGGGAATGAATAACGGTTCTAACAATCCAGGTGACACTATGCTTGGAGGAATAGCTGATATTTGGGATTAGAGAATATAGGCAGGTAGGTGATACATTGGACAGAGTGTTGAACCTGGGGTCAGGAAGACCTGAGCTCAGATTTGGTTGAAGACACTAGCTATGGGCAACTCACTGGACTTATTCTGTCTTAGCTTCCTCAACTATAAAATAGGGATAATAATAGTTCCTACTTCCTAGGGGGATTATAAGAATCAAATGAAGTAATATTTGTAAGGGACTTTGTATGGTGCTTGGCCCAAAATAGGTGCCCATGCAATGCTTGTTTCTTTGTTCCTAAAATGGGCCAGATCAAATAAAATACAAGTGTATAAGGATAAATGTAAAATTCTACCATTGGTTCAAAAAATCAACTAGAGAAGGAGCAGTTAGAAACAAGTTCATGTAAGAAAAAAAATGGGGCCATTCTCATGTATTTTTAACTCAACAAGTATGACAAGGCAGCTGTAAAAGTGGTTTAAATTTAGAATAAATTAATATCAGTATAGCATCCAAATAGCCCAGGTCTGAGCGTATCTGGAACTTTATGCATTTCTGGTTGTTGTATTTTAGAAAAGAACTAGACAAACTGGAAAACATCAAGAAAAGAGCAAATGACATTGAGAATGAGCTTAAGATCAGGCTTTTCAAGAAATAATTGAAGGAACTGGGGACATCTAGACTACAGGAAAGGAGTTTTAGTGATGATATGATAACTATGTTCAAGGCTGTCATATTTACAAAAGATTCAAACCATTTTATTTGGCCCCAAGAAGCATAACTAGGAGCAATGGAAGGCAGTTATAGTGTGATATTGGAAAAAAAATGGAAATGAGGTAGCTAATGGAGGTTGTTGGGTAGAGCATACTGGAATGAGAATTCAAGAGAGAAGAGACTGGGGCCGCTATGTGGTACAGTGAATAGAGCACTGGCCCTGGAGTCTGGATGACCTGAGTTCAAATCTGGCCTCAAACACTTAACACAAAAACTAGCTTGTGACCTTGGGCAAGTCACTTAACTCCAATTGCCCTACAAAAAGAAAAAAAAAGAACATGGGAAGGTTGAATAAGTACTAGATTTTAATGAGTTTTTTAATACTGGCTCTGCCCTGTATTACCTTTGTGACTTTAGGGAAGCTACTTAACTTCTTTGGTTTTCCATTTCCATCTATCATTTATCTATCTATCTATCTATCTATCTATCTATCTATCTATCTATCTATCCATCTATCTATCTATCTCTCATTGATCTATCTCTCAGAGGATTTCATCAGTCTTTCCCAACTCTATGATTCTATGACATATATTCTAATACTATTTAATATTCTAATGTATTTCCTAGCTACAGTACATCTAATTGTGTGACTAAGGTTGAGTTGCTTAACATCTCTAATGCTCAGTGTCCCCTTTGGAAAAACGGGAATAATAACACTTGCATTGTCTGTATCAGAAATCTGTTCTGATTGCAAATACTTTTAAAAGTGTAAATCACCAGCATTCCCTTGACGTAGATTACAATTCCTCTACCTGTCAGTGACAGTGTCATGAATTATTGCAGTCAAATAATTTGAAAAACAAAAACAAAACCCTATTCCCTGGTGGCCAGCCTTCGGGTGATGAATCTTCCGCAAGCTGAGCAGACTGGTCTTTAGGCCACAGGTATAGCATGGACTATAAACATAGCACCTAGGACACTGAATAACTAGTACTCAAATTCTTTCTATCTTGGAAGGACCTGAAATTGTGGAGAAATTGTGCCCTATCAACATAGCCCTAACAAACCCAGGATCAGAACCTGATCATGGAGAGGCATCAGAAGAAGCTTAAGTAGAAGAAAATATTATATACATGCTTGACATCATGATGATGGTGATGGTGGTGGTGGTGGTGGTGGTGATGATGATGATGATGATGATGATGATGATGATGATGTTGGGAGCCAACTTGGTATAGTGGGCAGAAAACTGGCCTCAAAGTCAGGAAGATCTGGTTCAAGTCCCACCTCTGAGCCACACTGACTATATAATCCTGGGCAAGACATTTAATCTCTTAGTGCCCCAGGCAACTTTCTATAAGACTATTCTTATAGAGGTGACAGCCTATTTTAGGAGAAGGAATTCTTCACTGGGAGAAAGAAAGGTAACAATAGTGTGTCCTACCCCCAAGCAGTTTACCTTATAATTTGGGAGAATATATGCAAATAACACAAAACATATGGTATAAATGGAAGGTAATCTTAGAGAGAAGGCATATATATGTGTGTGTGTATGTGTGTGTGTGTGTTTGTGTATGTGTGTGACTGTATGTGCATGTTTTATACATATGTAGTAACAATATATTTTGTAAAATATTATACACATATATTTGTAGTAGCAATCTCCATAAAAAGGGTGCTTCCAAAATCTTAGTGCAGTTTTAGGACATGCTGTACATAAATCCTAATTTTGTCTCTGTCCCTTTTTCTATATATCTTCTTTCTCTCTCTAAATAAACACATACACACTCATATATAACACACACATATATGTATGTGTATGTATGTCTATGCAGTATGTATAATTGCTGGTACTGGACAAAATTACTTTTCTCTAGTATGAGGAAGTAGCACTTACTGAAACAACTCTTTGGGAAAATGAAGTCCATAGGTCTTCACCTTTAGAGGTGAAGTCTTAACTTGCTTTGAGAAGTTCTCATTCATCACAGGATTCCTTCTGTCCTCTCCCCTTGCAGGAAGAATATGATATGAGATGTGAAGGAAGAACAGGACATGTAAAATCGAACATACAAAATTTAAATGGATCTGAATAAGGCAAAAGGGCCAAAATTCATCTTAGATTCTTGGCCACCAATCACCTTCAGCATTTGGTACTTCAGCTAATGTCTGTTGGGTAGTTAAATGTAAAAACTGGATTATGGGGGTGAGTAAAAGGGTGGAGAAATAAGTTGGTTTAAAATCCTGGATCGTCGATGAAAAACACAGGCTGAACACTCTCAGCTGCTGCCCACCACTGCCTCCAAAGTTCTCTTTTTCCTCTATTTGTTTCCGATCTTTCTTCTAGTTCCTCCACTCTCCAAACCCAAGCCAAGTATGCTTCATCTTTCTTTCCTGAATCAATCTTCCTTCTTCCCTGAGCACAGCTTGGTGGCCCGTTTTTCGCCACCTAGTGTCCAAATTTGAGAACTAAAACAGTTCTAAGCCCCCTTTTCAACATAAGTAGAGTTCTCATTTTACTGAGGTGGGGTTTGGGGAAAGACACTAAGGAGGAACTGGGAACACCTTCTTAGATTCTGCTCCAGTGGAGAACCTCTTCTAGGGAACCAAGAACAGAAAGGTTCCCTGACTTTGAATCACCATACACAAAGGCACCCACTCCTTCTAGCATTTATTCTGAAAGAAAACCCTTAATTTCTTTAATTACATATCAGTCATTCAGCAACATGTTCCAAGAAACCATTGGATGTAGAGTTTTGAACTGGTCTCTAGAGAGGAAGAAGATAAAGAGGATAAAAGAATTCCAGACCTGGACCTGACTGGGACCTTAGGAATCATCTGATTTAACCTTTTCATTCTACATTTCAGAAAATGGAGGCGCAGAGAGTGAAGGGGCTTGCCCAAGGTCACACAGGTAGTAATGTTTAGAGAAGGGCATTGAACAAAGACAGCGCTTTCTCTGCTCCATCACAATGCTTCCCAAAGTGCAATGTGTGATTTAGGGTCATAAATTGGCAACTGGAAGGGACTTGAGAGACCTATTGGAACCCTAGGAGTTTACACTGGAGGAAATTAAGATCTCAGCGAGGTTAAAGCCTCCAGGCTTCAAGATCACAGCATAGCCTTTTAGCAGGGAAGAACCAATTCATAGATATGAAAAATAATCAAGAATGCTTTCAAAAGAGCACACCAACGAAACTGTGTATCTTTTTTTCTTAATCCACAAACTAGAAAGCCTCTGTGATTATATGCTATATGCTTTCACCACATTTTAGAGCTGGAAATTCGGACCTTGGCCAATGTTGCAACATTGGAGAAATTGAATGAATAAAATCTGAGGGGATTGTTCTGGGTAAGTACTTAGAGATCATCGGAGCAATTCTCAATTTTCACATGGGGAAACCAAGGCACGGAGAGGGCAAGTGACCTTCCCGAGGTTAGCACACCTAGAGTTAGCGGCAGAGTCAGAACAATCAGGTCTGTGACTTTTTATCCAGTGACTTTTTAGCTTGCAGTGATCAAGGAATTTGTCCAGAGTTTAGCCAAGCGTCCTGCTCGTAGGGACCTTTGTTCAGGGAGCACATTCTGTTAATCCTGCGGGCAATGGAGCCAGAGCTCTTTTCTTTCCATTCCGAATGACAAAGACTTGCTTCCCGAAGAAAGGGAGCTCTGCGTCCTACTTCTGGCCACCTCGCTCCCATTCCCGGGATGCTCCGACGGAGTCCTTAACCTGTGACCACAGAAAGCACCTGGCGGAGCTCTCCCGGCAGCTCGCAAGATCTGGGGGCTGAGCCGCGTCCCGAGTGTAAGAGAGAAAGGTGAACAAGCCAGAAGGTCCGAAGTGTTTGCTTCTTCCTTTTTTAATCACCAGCGAGCCTTTTTTAAATAACCCTACCCTACGAAAATACCTTTCTGTTAACACTTGCTAAAAACAAACCAAAAACCTCCAGGAATTCCCGGAGCCAGGGGCAGAGCTTTCAAGAGTATCGCCACCTAGTGGACCCACTGATAATCAGCAGTCTAAAAGAAGACAGCTGCAGAGATTTGTCTTAACTCAGTGTTGTTACTCGGTACAAAGCATTGCCCCTGAGCGTCAGAGGAAACCTTTAGGAGGCTTTCAGGAAGCATTGGACGAAAATTAGCCTGGAAGTTCCAGCTATATTTAAGATTTAAATGGACAGAGAAGCTGGATATGTGTATATGTATGTGTGTATCATACAGATACACATATATACATACAATATTATACACAAATACAAAACAAATGTAGTATATAAGCACATTATATATATATAAAACATTTGCAAAATATTTGTAGAGCATTTTGCAAACTTGAAAGTGTGTGTATGTAATAGATATGTTTTATATGATGTGATATGTAATCTTATGTGTGTATATACATACCTACACAAAAAAATGTGTGTATATTTATACACACATACTCCCTCTCAGGATTGTTGAGAGGATCATATGAGAAAATTTGTAAAGAGCTTTGCAAACCTGAAAGTGTGTGCACATATTTATATGCATATGTGTGAAAACATATATGTATAAACAAGTATACAGATGAGTAAGTGTACTTATAATACACACATATGTGTATATACACACATACATACTTACAAATACTTTCAGATTCACAGAGTGCTTTGCAAATCTTTTCTTATGTGGTCTTTACAACAGCCCTGGGATGTAGGTACTATTATTATATCCATTTTGTAGATGAAGAAACAGGCTGAGAGAGATTAAATGATTTCCCCTGAGTCATGTACCTAGTAAATGTCTAAGGCTAAATTAGAACTCAGGTCTTTCTGACTTCCAGTTCCACCATACTTTCCTTAACCTGAAAAATCATTCTCTAACTTTCTTCAATGCAGAGCTCAATTGCTGCCTCATGCCTTTGCTGATCCCCAAATCCCAGTTCTTAAGACTCCCTCTCTCTTGAAATTACTTTCTTTGACTTTGTGTGCATTTTGCATTTATTTATATGTATATATCTTGTATCACATTACAGAGTCAAGCCACTCAAGGCAGGGACAATATTATTTTTGTCCCCAAGATCCCAGTGCCTCGTACAATCTCTTAGATATGGTAGGTGTTTAATAAATCTTTGTTGAATTAAATTATTAAATTACATCTTGCTTCCATATTTCTCCCTCCCCAAATGAGCAAACAAAATAGTCAGGGTTCAAGAGAAATGCACAGGAGAAATGAGATTGATGTTAATAAAGGAGAGAGGGAAGTCACAGCATCAGAATGGCAGTGAGATACAGGGCCATCTCAGAACATGGAGGAAGCTGCTAGCTGTGTCAGAAAGCCCTTGTAAAAGGAAATTAAGCCGGATATAACCTCCTGTGGGAAATCGATGGGCACATCTTGGGTCTCTGGTTTAAATATTCAAAAGACCTTCAGCAAGAAAGAGAATTAATGCAGAGGGTCACTTGTCAGTAGAAAGGAAAAAAAATTAGGAAAAAAATGTACAGTTCTTTATCCTCCTGCTTGAGTCACTCTTATTCCATGCAGAGAGGGTCCAGTTCCTTGTAAACGGGTCAGGAGGGTCTGTGTCTATTTTCCTCCCACCTTTTGGAGGTCTCACTGTACTTGGAAACCTGAGCTCAGATTCAAGGGTAGCAGCCCCTGGGAGTTGAGTATCCTTAGATGGAGAGGCTATCTTATTTAGCTTTGTTGTTTTACAGAAAAAGCCATTGCTAATGGAGGTCTTGACACAGGCTGAAATAGCCAGCCACAGATATGTTTGTTTTTCCTGAATGTTCTTTGTTAAAAAAGAAATATATTATTGGGGGAGGAGGGGAAACCATCTCTGTATTCCTAAGGGACAGGAGATTTCAAACATTCAAGTCCAATTCACACACAGAAGATGCAACCCAGATGTGGACAGTCCAAGCCAATTGCCAAAGGTTCTTTTATTTAAACTGGGGAGAGAAACCCCCTTTTCTACACTCTATCCTTAAATACTTCTTTACAAAAGAGAAATACTAGCACAGAATAAAGAAACAACCTATATTGTTTTGCTTAGAGTCACAGGGAAGGACATAGGAAGTAAGACGGCTGTGAAAGCAAGAGACTAACATGCCACACTTTCCCTTCAAGCTCAGCATAATGGAAAGAGTCTCAGAATCAGAAACTCTGGTCAACATCTTTTACTTTATGTGTTGTCTTCACTTATTACAATGTGAGCTCTTAGAGAATGGGGTCTGTCTTTTAGTTTTCTCTGTATCCTCAGTGTTTAGCTTTGGAACATGGTAGACACTTAAAGCCTGGAACTCAATTATTTATTAACTGATTGACTACCTTTGTCTCTGATCTCTGTCTCTCTTTCTCTGTCTCTCTCTCTCTCTCTTTCTCTCTCTCTCTGTCTCTCTCTCTCTGTCTCTCTCCCTCTCTGTCTCCCTCTCTCTCTCTCTCTTTCTCTCTCTCTCTCTCTCTCTCTCTCTCTCTCTCTCTCTCTCTCTCTCTCTCTCTCTCTCCTTTTTACTCTCTCCCCTCTTTCTCTTGCTCAATTTCTCTCTGTGTATCTGTTTCTGTCTCTCTTCCTCTCTTTCTCCTCTCTGTCTCTCCCTGTTCTCTATCTCTCTGTCTCTCTGCTTCAATCTCTCCCTTTCTCCTCTCTGTCTCTGTCTCTATCCCTCATGGTTAGCACAGTGTCCAGCACATACTTCATAAATGCTTTTCCTTTCATTCATCCTTTCACTCATTTGAATTCCAGCCCTATCTCTCACTAGCTGTATGACCTTAAGTAGATCCTTTTCACCTGAGTTTAGCATTTCCCCCTGTAAAAGAGACAACTCAGATGTCTACAAACCACTAAAACAGGGCTGTTGTTATAAATGAGCTTTGTAAACTCTAAATAAAGTATTATATAAATGCAACCTATGTTCATCATTATTTGCATGGCATCACTGCCTGGGAATCTCACATTATGTGACTTGATTGTTATTTCCACTCCTGACCCAGTAAGGGCTCATTGGAGAACAATGAATTGAGTTCAGATTTAGCTGTTCTATTGACACAGGAAGAGAAGTATAGTATTCCGCTAAAGACTTTCTTCTGGGGAGTTTGACTCATGTTGCTTCCCACATGTCAGTTCCTTCTTCCTCACAGAGCTCAGGAAAATGAAGGATCCAGGATAACTTACTTCTCCAAGACCAACTGAGATCAGGGAGCTCAACAATCACAGCAGATACAATGAATGAAAAAATGATCAAGCATTTATTAAATGCTCACTATGTGCAAAACACTGGGATAACCTCTGAGGATACAAGTACGAAAGCAAAACGATCCCTGCCCTTGTGAAGCTCACATTCTAATAAGGGGGAGAAATCATATTTAGGAGATTTCAGCAACAAGGCAAAAGGAAAGAAAGCCCATTACTCTCAGGATGTAGATAGTAGCAAACAGATAGTAAGGTTATCTTCTTCATTTTCATTTCTATTGATAAAATCACTTCTATTTCTTATGTTTAATAATTTGACAATGCTAAGACTTTTAAGGGAAAGAGCTATTCCCCTCTAAGTTTTCAGTAGCTGTGG